>CM062219.1:645000-1115000 GCA_031216445.1 Lateolabrax maculatus
AAATTAAAGGGTTATTCCGCTTTATTACAACTGGAGTCTTGAGTGTGGGAGTTCATTGTTCAGGTCGGAGATGGTAGTTTTTTCTGCATGAGGATGACGCTGTGATGTGGTTAAAAGCTCCAGAAGCTTTAATGTTTTCATCAGTCTTGGTCACGTTGTGCAGTTAAATTCACAAAAAAAAGTTCCATAAAGTTTAGAGACGGATTAAAAACCACGGTCCAAATCTGAGCAGCAGAGGTGGAGATATTCTGACCTTTAGGCCAAAAACACTGGATCCTACATTTCCCATAATGCACGGGTCACAGTGTACCCTGCTAGTTTGAGCTAAACGGCTCCTGCAGCCAGCTGCACTTTGCATGCTGGGATCCGGGAGTAGCAGTTACTAACAGTGAGCTTTGACTAGGTTGTTGGTTTTGGGGCGTTCGGCTCGTTTCTCGCTTCGCTTCGCCGTGTTTTCAGATCTCAGACGTGAACGTAACTGATAAAAGTGATGAACTAAACCACCAAAATAAGACCCACGTTTTAATAAACCGGAAGCTTCCTTTAAACAGATGTAAAGAGAAGAAGAAGAAGGCTGCAGGTGTGTTTCAGGTGTGCTGACAGCAGTGAGGATCTGGACCTGGGTGGGTTTGATTTAACTGTTCTGTTCTTTGTTTTTCGGGAGGTGGGTGGGTGAAGTATGTTGGGATTTTGTCTGGAGCGAGGCCTCATTTCTGACTTCTGTTTGGGTCTCAAACATATCTCACAGAATGTACAGAAACGGTTTGAAAAATAAAATCAAGATTTTTTTTTTCTTTACAGCTAAATTTGGGGAAAAAAAATAACTTTTTTTGTCGAGTACATGTACTGCGAGGCCTCTCATTTATGTAGATGTTTCACTCCATTCAAATAAAAAACTGAGAAGTATCGGTGCTTGTGTGTCTGTTGAATGCTGCTGCCGCTCTCGCCGCTCAAGGACGCTGACTCTCTGCCGCAGCGCGGCTGCCAATCAAAGGTCGACGTGGGAGGTGTTGCTTTGTGCGGCTTCATTCAGCGAGGAGACGAGTGGCATTGAAACATCGGCAGCTCGTCGCTTTTATGTGTAGGCCCATATGTTCCTTAGCAACACAAACCCTCCACATGATTACCTGCAGTTCACTCTGCGGCTCAAGTTTGCCGCAGCGAGACAGAAAAGGTTGATGATAATAAAAAATGCAGCCGTGGGGGTGTTTGAACACGGCCGAGACAATCGCAGCTTTAGAGAATCTGTCACGACGAGAGGTGTGAAGAAAGCACTACAGCAGGGAGGTGTGAAGCTGTGTAGTAACAAATCAGGAAACACAACAAATTCAACAGGAGCTGTTACAAGAGGAACAGATCAGATCATATACTCACTCTAATAATACAGATTCTTCCTCTGTGGTTTTTAAATGCATTTAATCAGTCTGAGGAATCAGTGTTTGATGCCAACACTAAATATAATGAGACTTCACATCTGTTCTTCTAGACACACGTCTCAGAGGAAATGTACTTTTTACTTCTCTACATTTATCTGACAGGTTTAGTTACTTTACACATAAAACACATGAAGAGTTTATAATATAAAGAGCTGAAAGCATCAGTCCATTAATCAGTGAGTGGACTGACAGAACATGAAGCTGAACTCTTGTGATGATGGTTGGACTCATTTTTCCTGTAAAATCATTTCCTGGCTGCAGCTTCTCAGATGTGAAGATTTGCTGCTTTTCCTTTGAATGATTTGAATCATGTGAATGTGTTTTAATAATGTTGAGCTTTGGACTGTTGGTTGGACACAACAAGCATTGTGAAGGTGTCACTTTGGGCTCTGGCTCATCGTGACGCCATTTCTCACTATTTTCACTATTTTTACAAAGCAAACGATCAATGGATCAATGGAGAAAATAATCAGCAGATGGATCCAGAATGAAAATAATCATCAGCTGCAGTCCGATACAAAACAGTTCAAAATGAGCTCCAACAGTAAAATCCTGCTTTTCCATGAATGATGAGGAATAATAATCTAATGATAGAATATATAATAGTACAACAGGCACAGGGGACATTTTACTGCGGAAATACTTTAACTACATGTTACTGATTATACTCAGACTTTTACTGCAGGACTACTGTTACTGTAGCACAGTATTTACAGTGTGTATTAGTACTTTTACTGCAGAAAAGGACCTGAGTATGTTTTATCCATTGCAACATGTTTTTTAGTTACTGTTTTTATAGGAACTATTTCTTTGGGAGAAAGTAGTTCCTGATCCTGTAAATCCGGTGCCTTAAATCCTCATTTAAATCATGGATCTTACCAGCGTGTGAGGGGTTAAAGGAGACTCGGAAACAAACAGCATCTATTTTTCTGAGATTTATTTGACTGTTTTACATCGTACAACAGAAACAATGAGGCCTGGATGGCGTGGAGGTGTCGGCGGCAGAGAGACGTTTCCTCCCTTGAGACACGATCCAGTATAGACGCTACCATGTGGGTTAGTGCGAACTGCTCCTTTAAAATGTCAGGCATGTGGGTGAAGTTTGAGGGAAAATGTTAAAGCGAAGAATAAAGTCATCGTAAAAAAGCTGTACAACTAAAAATCATATTTTCAAAAATAAAAGTCCACAGTAGCAAACAAACGTAAAAAAATTACAATCGTCAAATAAATAAAAAGCTTCACATAATAAATAGATTTTACAATCAGTTACATGTTTAATACGTGACAGAAGCTCATCAGAGGACTGAATCATGAAACTGAGTCGGGTTCTGTTCACTGGTTACCGACCGGTTAACCGGTTAACCGTTAACCGGTTTCACTAACCGGCTCCGCCCACGTGACAGAGGCAGTTATTCGTTACAGCCAATCAGGCGAAGCTCCCGTCGACCCACGAGGGACGTACGGAACCAGACGTGAGACGAAGATGTCTGCTCAGGAAACTCGTGGCTGTGATTGTAGCTGTCGGGACGTATTTGGGGTCAAGATCAAGACCTCCACAAACACAGTAAACCTTTCCTCAGCGTTTTTCTTTAAATTAATCCTCATAATTCTTAAAACTAAAATTAGTCGATTCCTCAAATAAGAACTAAAACTACTCATGAGGTCCTTAAACAAACTACAACTAAACTAACATGAAAACTAATGAAAACTATAATAACTGGTGCAGACGTCTGATCTCTACGTTTTTACATGCGGAGATAAATATATAATATTATATTAAATATATGTATAGTTATACTATAATAACGTTTCCTCAGCCTGTCATGGAAGTAACTGTGCTGATGTTTTTACTCTCAGGACTTTTGTCCCTGGCAGGATCCTGTAGGAATGATGGAAGTAATTTTTCCTGTGATCTGATTGGTCAGTAGTCGTCCTGAGTGTGTTAGCCCTGCATCATAGGTTACCACGGTGACCTACGCCCTGTTACCACGGCGACCCACCACGGTTAAAAGTGGACCAGCTTCGTGACGCCAGAAGAGTTCGGACGCTGCTAACCTGCTAATCTCACTTCCTGATTCAGACCTCTGATGATGATGATGATGATGATGAAGATGATGAGCGGACACACATTGAGGATGATTTGCAAGCAGTGGTGATTATAAGTGCAGCACAGGTAATATGAGTGAGTGTCAGTGCATCGGTTAGTCAGAGTAAAGGGTTAATCCGGACCAGCCTTCAGTAAACTCTGATCCTCGGGGGGGCGGCACACATCCAGGGACGTGATTGGTTAGTTGGATGGACGACGCGTCAGGTCGTTTTCTCCTGCAGGCGGTTGGTTCGTCAAGTATCTTGAGGGGAACGAGGTCACTTCCTGTTAGAAAAGCGAGGCTTTCTTCTTCAGTTCATTTCGTTTCCACAAAGAGAGGCGGTCGAACTCGGCCATCGGCATCCCGAACAGCCGCTCGAAGTCTTCCGGCGCCAGATGCCTCTGAGAGGAGAGAAGAAGAACGGTTTCAGAAAACAAGCGGCCTCAAACTGCTGGACAGGAGAAGGACGGGACGCAGGTTTCTGTGTAAACACCTGTGCAGGTGTGAAAGGCTTTTTAATAATAACAATTCAGCCGTCATTCATTTGATTTATTTATGATTTTCCTGAAAGTTTTTGATCTGTGGGTGAAGAAGTAGTAACACCTCAGTGTAGAAATACTGTGTTACAATCTAACAAACGTATCAGCATCAAAATATACTTAAAGTACAAAAAGTAAAAGTACTCAGGATGCACAATAATGTATCTGATATTGGATTGTAGTTAAGCAAGTTTGAATGACTTAATATCCTGCTGGTAGTTTAATCTGTAATAATACATCATCAGTTATTATTGATTATATTTAGTTTTAATAATCTGAATCTGAAAAGTAACTAAAGCTGATGTAGATGTAGCGCAGTAAAGTAAAATCTTTCCCTCTGAGATGTGGTGGAGGAGAAAGTAGATGGAAATACCCAAGTAAAGAACAAGTCATTTAATATTGTACAATAAATGTACGTAGTTACTTTCCAACGCTGATAAAAAGACCACAGATGAGTTGAATCAGCTGCTGTCTGTGGACTAATAAACACTCACACACACACACACACACACACTGATACACACACACACACACACACACACACACACACTGATACACACACACACACTGATACACACACACACACACACACCGATACACACACACACACACTGATACACACCTCCAGGCGAGTGCGGTCGACTCCCGGCGGCAGCTTGCAGCGCCCTCTGTGGGTCACAATCAGCATTTCATAGGGATAAATCTGAAGAGAAACACATGCAGCACTGCAACATCATCGTCATGTCTCCTCTCAAACTTTAGATTATTAAACTCAACTCGTAAAATTATTATTATTAGAGTATTATTTTGATATATTAAGCAAAAACATCCTTTTCTTTCTAATTTGTATGACGCTTCATACAGCTGATACACTGAGTGTATCCATTAACAAAATAACAGAAACACTTTACTGCAACCAACTAACTCCGGCCCCAAAACATGAATAATATGTTAATGAATGAAAAATGACACATAATCAACAACAAATCAATATATATACATATATAAACCTAAAAAATTAAAAATACATTGACCTCAACAATGAAATATATATTCAAGCAGAAACAATATTACAAATAAAAACTAAATCTGTCCAACAGTCTGATTCAGTTGATCAATAATCGGTCTGTGATCCATGTTCAGTTATTTCCTCCTGTTTCATATATTCACATAAAGGTTGAAATTAAAGTTTCCTTTAAAATCTGGAACCTGAACTTTTTAAAGCTTCTTTTGTCACTGAAGATTATTTCCACCTCTTCACTTCACAACATTCACCTCTCTCCTCTTCCTCTTCCTCTTCCTCTCTACTCTCTCCTCTTCCTCTTCCTCTCTCTCTCTCCTCTCTCCTCTTCCTCTTCCTCTCTCCTCTTCCTCTCTCTCTCTCCTCTCTCCTCTTCCTCTTCCTCTCTCCTCTTCCTCTCTCCTCTCTCCTCTTCCTCTCTCCTCTTCCTCTTCCTCTTCCTCTCTCCTCTTCCTCTTCCTCTTCCTCTCTCCTCTTCCTCTCTCCTCTTCCTCTTCCTCTTCCTCTTCCTCTCTGAACCTTCAGGTTTCATTATGTTTTCACAGTGAACCACGTCTGATCTGTGAAACCTCTCACATGAATTATACTTCATGTATTTACTCATTTATAATCTCTCTGAGCTAGGCTAGCAGTTTCCCCCTGCCTCCAGTCTTTGTGCTAAGCTAGGCTAACTGAGTGATTACTGAGCTGGAGCAGCTCTCACCTTCTGCTCCAGGATACTCGGCAGAGAGTTTCCCCGGTCCATCCTCTCCCTCCGATCCTCTCCGTTCTGCACACACAGACACACACCACACACACACAACACACACACACACACACACACACACACACACACACACACACACACACACACACACACACACACACACACACACACACACACAACACACACACAGACACACACCACACACACACACACACACACACACACAACACACACACACACAACACACACACACACACACACAACACACACACACACACACACACACTGTATGAAACTGTATCTGCAGCCTGGTAAACATTAACACCATCACAGTAAAGCAGCGAAGCCAGATGTAAGCAGTGCACACACACATCTGTTCACACGTGTTTTCAGACAGACTTGGTTCAGGTGGATCTGGGTTGTGCAGGATCTGATGCAGGCTCGTAAACACAGAACTGCTGATGCCAGCGGCCATGCAAACACCCGACGAGCAGCTGAGCGGACGACGTGCTTACCTGAGCGGCTGCAAAGACACGACGACAGGAAGTGAGAATCACAACACGGAGGCAAAAACAGTTTCAGGGTTTAAAATCTGTACTAATAAACAGCTGCAGCTGCGATTATTCTCTTCTTTGTGAGAGTGAGATGAGGAGATCAATATCAGTCTCATGTCTTTTAGCTTAGCTTAGCATAAACACTGGAGGCAGACAAAAGACTCGTTTCATGTTGGAAGAGTCAGGTGCAGCATCCCGACCTCATAAATAACCTAGTTCACTTCTGCTATGCTCAGGCTACTGCTGTTACTGCCACTAAATATGCTGCTGTTTCCTTTATTTGGGCAGAATTTTTACAACTTTATGAAATGAAGAAGAAACCCTTCAGGGGAAGAATCCTACCTGGCCGTCCTTTATCTCCGTCTGTGGAGAACTCTGCAGACTGCATCTGCAAACACACAGAACTAATCATTTCACGTTTGAGCTGAAACAGAATCTACACAGAATTACACATATTTAGATTTAATTCTTGTTTTTTGCACCAGTATTAAATCCGTCCACAGTAAAACAACAGGACTATATGATGAGTATTCATGTGGAGGATCTGGTAGATGTTGGTGACCTTCCTCTGAAGTTTTCTTGAAACATTTTGTCCATGTTTACGTTCAGAGGAAGATCAGCCCTAATCTGGAGATGGAGCACTTACTCTGGTCAAGCCCGAGCCGGAGCGAGAAGGAGACTTTGATGCACTGGCTGACAAACCTGCCGACAAACAGAAGAACCACCGAGATCAAAATCTGATCCTGAACCCAGAACCTGAACCGTGAAGAAGCCGCCGACTCTTACTGGTGTGCATGTGTGTTCTGTCGGGCAGCGACTGTGTCTTCCTCCGAAAGTGAATCGCCTTCTCCTTCTCCTCCTTCAGGATGAGCCGACCCATGTTGGACTTGATCTGGATTCACAAACACAGGAGCCATCAGTCAGTCCTGGTTTTTACTGAGCTTTTGTTTCACTCAGACTTTTGAAACACAAACCTTCTCCAGCTCTTGCTCCTGCAGCGTCTTGGCCTCGTCCGTCAGGTCTTCAAACTCATCTTCCTCCTGCAGCTCCTTCTTCTTCTTCCACTCAATCTCTGCGAGAGTTCAACCTTAAAGTTAGATCAAGCTGCGACCGACACTTAGCACCTGATCAGCTCACCTGCGGTTTAGAACGGGCTCAGCAAAACCAGAACTTTCAAGCGTAGCTATGTGATTTCCTCAATCCTAACCTCAGTTAAACTTAATGTGCAGCAGGTTTAAGTTAAACCTCAGTTAAACCAGGCAAGTGGCAGGTTTAAGGTAAACGTCAGATCTGATGCCGTCGTGGCCTTTAGGGATTTTTAGAGGTCACAGCAGCTGGTTCCGACTAAACCACAGGTGGATTTGTGTTTTTTTCGAGACCACGTGATTTAGTTCACGGGTTTAACGGCGACTTAAACTTAAACTGCAGATAAGCTGACGGCGGAGCAGCAGCATTTGTGTGTTGTGTGTGTTGTGGATGTGTGTTACCCATGGCAGCCAGGGAGGGGGGGCAGGGCCAGTACTCGGTCTCTATCTTGGACGGCTGGTTGGGATCCGGAGGCTGAGCGGCTGGAAACTTGGCCGACTGAATGACGCCTTCCACATGTTTGTTAACATCTGCAGACGCAGAGAAACGACATGAAGCTGCTTCAGTGAGGAAGGAAAACACAGAATAACACTTGATAATAATAATATAATCATGTGTGATAATAAAAACACACCATGTTTGTAGATGGGAGGTTTCCTGTAGATGTTGGTCCCATTATCTGAAAAACACAGTACGGAAGTCCAAAGCTGCCAGTATTACAATATGATTAAAACTAACTGAATTTCATTTTCCATTTGTGTGAATGAAGTAAATTTAAAACTGATAACTATGGAGCCATGTGTTCACCTGGAAAAACTATAGACTTTTTATTTACAATCAATTCACACAGCAATACATTTTAAAAAGTTATTATAAGTAATAAAAGAAGTAAAGCTGAATAAAATTAATAATTCTATTTCCTTATTGTGTTTTTAAATAATTAATAACTTAACTAATGGAATAGCAAAATTAAGGAAATATAATTAATGAATTGGCAAAAAGTTTAATTGAAACTAAATTTAAATTAATTTAATTTAATTAAACTTGAAAATAAAAACCAATATTTTCCATTTGAAATTAAATTATGTCCTGAGTGAAGCTCATTTCTTACAAAAAATGTGTGTGTGTGTGTGTGTGTGTCCGGCGTGCATGTTTGTGTGTGTGTGAGTGTGTGTGTGTGTGTGTGTGTGTGTGTGTGTGTGTGTGTGTGTGTGTCACCTGGTCTGTGGAAATGCTGCTGGCTGGTGCTGATCTTGCGTCCAGCCTGAAGCTGCAGCGTTGATCCTCCAGGAGATCCAGACTCACTTTCTGCTCTGCGTGGCTTCACCTGGAAAACACACACACACATACACACACATACACACACACACACACACACACACACACACACATACACACAGAGCCCTCATTAATATAATTGTGATCAGGGTGATCTACACTGTAAGAAATGTGCTAATCAACGTTCCTCCAAGTGCTTTCTGCCCATAAACCCAAACATGTTTATTCTCAGAGGTCTGTAACTGTGGAGTTTCGTTTTTAGTTTTTTTAATTGATTAGGTGGTGCAACTTATTAAATATTCACCGCAGAACTGATCAAATTTTGCAGAGGCAGAAACATCCTCGCTTTGCACTCGACCTTTTGTCTTTATAACAACGTTACAGCCGCAGTGAACCGCAAGTCGGACTGAGGAAGCTTCAGAGGCTCAACAGATGCTTTCTGTTCTCAGTGGCTGCAGGCAAACCAGAAGCATCAAATGTCACATTTTTAACTCCGCGACGAAGACAAAGCCGTGATTGAAACTCAAGAACTGGACGAGAACACGAAGACATCGCTCGAACCAAGTCTGAGTCGTGACCCGCCGCCGACTCTCGGGGTCACCGAGGGTTCATCTATCAGCTGAAAGGGTTCACTGGCCACTAATCAAGTGTTTTAAAGACAGACTGGTTATTCGGTTCAGGGACGGACTTTCTGATCTTTATTATGGACCTTTGGGTAAAACAGGAGCCGTGTTTCCATCCAAATGTGTCGCAAATTTTTACTGAATTTCGAGAAAATCAGCAAAAGAAAATGCAAATGAATTCTTGTTTCCATCCACAGTCGTTATGTGATAATTAGGAGCTGGTTCATCGCGATCAGCAGCAGGTGGCGCCAATCCTCCAGTCAGGAAACCATTAAAGCACCACAGAAGAAGAGGCTAAACAAGATGACGCCATTAAAAGAGCGCCAGTCGAACCTCAAACTTCACGGTTGTCTCTTTTTACGTTGTTATTCACGTAACAATGTAAAAAGAGACATGTTTTTATGTGTTATGGGAATATCCAGAAACAGCTGATCAGTCATGTGACGTGTTTCCACTTCCTGTTTTGTGCTTTAACTATTTTTCAAAAAAAGCGCAAAAACTTTTTTTTTTTCAAATTCTGCTGTTTCCATCGATAGTTCAAAAAATTCATAAAAATACGCCGATGGAAACACGGCTACTGAAGTTTAGTGAAATGAGATTAATGTGTGTTCACTTACGTCAGGAGACCTGGGAGGAGACGAGGGCGGCGGAGACAGAGATCGCTGCAGATCACAGAAACACAATTAGGACCAATTAACACTGAAAATCACAGAAACTGTGCAGCTGAGAACAACGTTTTCAGTCTGGACGACTAATAAAAAGGTTGTAATGCACTTTAAAGTATTAAATACTAATAGAACCTGAATAATACCTCAAATATATTTAGATTTATATATTTAGGTGGAGCTGACTGTGGTGTTATTATCACAAATATAAACTAATAAAGTAAGTTGATTTCAGCTCCTAAATGTCTCTGAGGTGTCACAGGTGGCAGGACAGGTGAGGCAGATCCGGTGTGTGTGTGTGTGTGTGTGTGTGTGTGTGTGTGTGTGTGTGTGTGTACCTCTCTGCGAGGCAGGTCGAGGGGGGAGAAGGTCAGGTGTGGTTGGTAGGTCATCAGGTCGGGTCTCTCCACCTGCAGGATGGCTTTATCTCTGGGCAGAGCTGCCAGGTCTCTGTAACCCACCACCTGGTCGTCCACCCGGGCCTGAGCGCACACACACACACACACACACACACACAGGTGACAGGTGAGTGTGTGTGTGTACAGGCTGCTCATACAGGTGTGTCTGAGCAGGTGTAAGAGCGTGGTTACCATGATGCCAGTGGCGGGAGACCCCGGGGTGCTCGGGCCCCTGGAAGAAGACAGGTTGACCGGGGTTACCTGTCCCTCCACCTGCGACACCAGCGGAAACATTCAGGAGGTGAAATCAGTTCTTTTCTTAGTTTTGTCATTTCTGTCGGGAATAAAAACGCTGCTCTGGATGTGGAAACACCAGCAGGTTATCCAGGCAGGGCGGGGACACGATCACCTGTAATTATTACCTGTCTGCTGTCAGCACCCATCAGAGAACAAATATATATATAATATATATATAAAATATATATAATACTCTACTCGGGGAAGTAAAACCCATCTAAAGTGTGTTGTTCAAGTGTCCCACTGGACAAATATAACTTTAAAAAGCTGTTTTTAACCAACATTAGTTTAACATTAGTGAGGCGTGGAGATTCAGTTAGTGAGCTAATACAGATCAACTTTCCTTGTTTGGTGTTCGTCATTAAAGTTACGGTGCTGAGAAAATATTTCTTAATTAAAATAAGAGTAATAAATAATTAGATAATGAAATGCATAAAATAATATATTAATATTAAATTGATGTATTGTTATTATATCTCACATAATGTTTTTATTACTGACAGAAATGACAAGTTTTTTGTTTGTTCATACTTTTTTCTCCACCTCATTAATGAAGCTCTAACGATTAAAAACGATTGATAATGATTTTGATAATGACTGATCATGATTGATAATGATTGATTACCTTCTGCATGACTGGAGACAAACTTCCTCCTGTTTGGTTTTGAGCAGCTGGACAGAAACAGAAACAGAAACAGAGAATCAGTTCGGCCGTCAGAGTCTCAGAGTCGGACTCCTCTAGAGAAAAGTCAAAGGTCAAACATGAACTTGGAACCTCGATTTTTAAGCAAACATGAAAAACAAACTGCAGAGGAAGAAAGTGTGATCTGATCAAAAGCTCCAGAACAGCCACTAAATGGACCTTGTGGTGAGATTTCTTTGGTATTTTCATGCCTGTAAGCAGCAACTGATGCAACTATTGATCTGACGTTGTTGTCAGAACATCAGCAGAGAGCATGTTAGTGTCCACAGTGCTGGACCTCATCAACAGACCAATCAGCTGCGAGGGCCTCGCCGTCTGTCCGTCCACTCACGGCTCGGCTCTGCCAGGGCGGCTCGTTATTGGTCAGCGGCACAAATCTGCACGTCCAAGTTAAAGCAAACAACTAAACGGAGATGGTGAAACAGTGTGTTGGTGTGGGGAGACGGGTACTGATCACTAGTTACTTTACTGCTGGTTTCAGAGACACTAAAAACTCTCAGACTCCTGTTAACTGAATGAAGATCCTGTCCCCTGTCCCCCCTCGGGTGAGGGGGACAGACAGGGACTGAAGGGGGAGACGGGTACAGACGGAGACAGACGGAGACAGACGGGGACAGAACAGGGACAGACGGAGACAGACGGAGACAGACGGGGACAGACGGAGACAGACAGGAACATGGAGGCTGAGTGTAAAACGACACAGCGAGCCAGATTCTGGCCCGGCTGTTATTGGAGCCTGTCCCTGCTGGGGGAGGATATCCTCTCACTTCCTCGTCTCTTTCATCTGCCTCCCTCCTCTTCATCCTCCACCTCCATCCCGCCCTTCGTCTTCCTCTCCCTCCCCTCCCTCCCCCCCTCCCTCTCTGGCTGTTTATCTGCTCGCCCAGCCGGGCCAACGCCCCGCTGGTCCTCGACGGTTATTGCTGTGGTTACACTCCTCCCTCCGGAGGATCAGCAGCCGGGGAGCTTCGCCTTCCTCCTGCTTCCATCTATCTCAGCCCTAAAAACTGACCCCAGACAGGGACAGAGGATGTGAACCGGGTCTGTGTCCCCCGGACGGTCTGTACAGGGCACACAGATGTTGTCCTCTGGACGGAGACGCCTAAACCTTCCTGTCCTGTCACAAGTAAAAGTCCTGCATTGAAACGTTGGGAACTAAAGGAAGAGTCCAACATGTCGTGAAACCTTCTTATGTTCACTCTGATTCAGCCGGTTAGCTTAGCTTAGCATAAAGACTTGAAACAGAGGGAAACAGCTAGCCTGGCTCTGTCCCAAGGTGAGAAAATCCCCTCCCAGCAGCCATAAAGACGCTGATTACACCGAGGTGTGGATCAGGTGCTGTTTGAATCTTTATGCTGAGCTGAGCGGCTTCATATGTAGAGCAGGACTGTCGTTTGGACTCGAGGGTCAGAGGTGAACGTGGCTGTTCTCTGTGGCAGAAACGTGCTATAAAAGTGAAAGTAGTCGGTCAGAGTCTCTGAGGACGACGGGTCCATCAGCAGTCTGAGTGCTCAGAGAGCTTTCAGCTGCCAGAGACTCGTCAATCAGGCCCCGATCAGTGTGTGAGGCCCATTAGTGCCACCACACACACACACACACACACACACACACACACACACACACACACACACACATCATTTAAACACATGTGATCAGGTCAATCATACAGGAGGTCAGACCTCTGTCAAGACTTTCATTATAAATATATCTGCAGATTGTTTTTACCATAATAATTAATAATCATTATTCCTTTAGTCAGTTCAGAATGAGGCCTTTATATTCACATTTAAACCGTTTAACAAGAGAAGTTTTGGTATTTTTACATTAAAAAACTCAAACAATGAATCAATTATAGAAACTGACGTGTTGTTGCTCTGTCATGAATCGCTCAAAGTTTTCTAATGAAAAGAAGAATTTAGTAAAGAAAGTTGTAACATGAAGAGATTAATATTAAAGTGATTGTAGAAACCAAACGATGACCAAATGATATTATTAAGTCATAATGATGGTAAAACATGGCAGCTTCTTCTGCTCCTTTTTACATATTATAAAGAAAAGTTGTTGGGCTCCACAGCCGAGCTGCTGGCAGACATGATGTGAGAATCCATTAGTTGATCGAAGGGAAATTCATCTATTTATTGTTTCTCTAAGCAAAAACGTTACGATTTCACTGGTTCCAGCTCCAATGTGAATATTTGCTGCTTTTCTTTGTCTTTTATGAGGTAAACTGAATATCTTTGAGTACTAAGAGATTTAAAACATTAACATTATCTGTTTCCTCCTCATGAAACATGAACATTTGCTGCTTTCCTCTGCTTCGCTTCACTGTAACCTGAATATATTTGGTTTTTTGACAGATGTTTCACTGTTTTCTGCAGCAACACTTTCTGGGAGAAGCAGTTTGAGGTGGAAGTTAATTGCAGGCAGACAATGGAGCCAACATGGAGCCTGATGTGTTTACAGATGTGTGTCATTGTCAGAATAAAGCTGCTCACTGTGAGCATCGCTCCTGGAAAGGCCTGGAAGAAATACAAGCACCTGGAAACAGAAGAAACGTGAAACATCTGCCGTTTTTATTCCGATGTTCGTGTGAAACGATCCTCCGACATGAAGCTGCAGCTCATGTGGCCTTCAGGATCCGAGGAGGAGGAGGAGGAGGAGGAGGAGGAGGGAGGCAAGTGCGTCTGCAGCAGCACGATAAAAACACCGCCCGGACCTTTATCCCGGTTTATCCCGGTTTATCCCGGGTCTGCCCCGGATCAAACACAGCACAACCACGCTAAATACTGATGCGGAGAAAAGAAGCGCTTCTTACCTCCAAACAGCGAAAATCAGAGGGAGCGAGATGAAGGCGTCCGGGAGAGCGACGGGGACGCTCCTCTCCTGTCAGAGCCGAGGAGGAGGGGGGGAGGGAGGGGGAGGAGGAAGAGGGGGAGGAGGAAGAGGGGGAGGAGGAAGAGAGGGGGGGGCGGGGGAGGGGGGAGGAGGAAGAGGAGGAAGAAAAGGAGGAGGGAGGGTGGAGGAAGAGGAGGAAGAGGAGGAGGAAGAAGAGGAGGAGGAGGGAGGAGGAAGAGGAGGAGGAGGGGAGGAGGAGGAGGAGGGGTGCTGTGTGATGAGGCCGCAGCCTGCTTTTAAAGCCGGGCAGGAGGAGGAAGGGTGGAGAGATGAAGAGGAGGAGGGATGAAGAGGAGGAGGAAGAAGAGGAGGAGGAGGAAGGAGGAAGAGGAGGAGGAGGGGAGGAGGGGTGGAGGGATGAAGAGGAGGAGGCATGAAGAGGAGGAGGAGGAGGAAGGGAGGAGGGATGAAGAGGAGGAGGAGGAGGAGGAGGGGAGGAGGGATGAAGAGGAGGAGGAAGGGAGGAGGGATGAAGAGGAGGAGGAGGAGGAGGGGAGGAGGGATGAAGAGGAGGAGGGATGAAGAGGAGGAGGACGCTGTTGCTCCTCTCTCCTGTGTTATGACATAATGTGTGCTTCAATAAAAACATGATCCAGCTCCTGATCCTCCTCATCATGATCAGTTTTATTATTAGTAAAATTATTATTATCAGTGGTGGAAAGTGAAAACTTTACTCAGGTAGATTTTAAAAGTATTTGATAGAATTTACACACAAATACAATTAAAATGTTTAAATTAGATCAGAATAAAACAATAAAATAGAACAAGAATATAAAAGTAGGAAGGAATTATATTTACAGTGAAGATATACAGTTATATATGTATGTATGAACTATAATATGAATAATAATATAAGTATTTCTACTTCACTACATCTCAGAGGGAAATATTTTACTTTTTATTCTACTTACTTTAAATTTCACAACTAAAGAAACGATGTAACTGGAATTAAAACAATTATTAAAGTAAATCTAAATTCTACTTATGAATCAAAATATTAAAACAGTCACGATTCAGTTTAAGTTGATTCAGTCGTTTACTATTGTGAAAATTTACTTTTATATTTATATGAAAAAGGATTTATTTTTTCACAGGTAACTTCTTGAGTTCTTTATTTTATTCTTCTTATTTTCTCTTTCAGTCCCGACACAACGAGAAGTGACTGTCAGTGATCAGTGATCAATGACCAGTGATTATGTTATATTGATTAAAGAACGACATTTATATTTGTGTTATTTTTATTTAAAATATATAACTGGAGTACTGGAGAAGCTGAACTGCATAATTTTGTCCACAAGGTGGCAGAACAAACCACTGATCGATTTACTGATTGATTCCTGCGAATCAATTAAATGTATTGACATGAAGTCGGATACAATGCATTTCAATAAACATTTTAATAAATCTGTTTTCCACCAAACCTTATTGGGAAACGTGTCAAACTGAACAAATGTTTTGTTTTTAATGTCACCAGCAAAGATTTAGATAGATAGATAGATAGATTACTATCTATCTATCTATCTATCTATCTATCTATCTATCTAAATCTTTGCTTTTGCTTTACATGAATCTTATATTCTATAATTATAATATATTATATATTGTAATATGTTCTTTTTACACATTTCTTTGTGTTTAGATATCCTTGTTATTACTGTAATTACACCTTAATAACAGATTTAATCCCCCAAGACTTTTTTGTTTGTTTGTTTTTCTTCAAATAACTTTATTTATTTATTTATTAAAATATATAATAAACAAAAATAAACACAAAAGCAAGATAAAATAAAGTCATAAAAACAAGTTGAAAAGATTTTAAACAAAAACGTTTTTTTCAGTAATTAGTTTTGTCACTGACCCTTTAAAGCCGTGACGTCACTCTGTGGTTGTTAAAGTTATTTATGTTACATGAATATTTTAATATTTTATTGTTTTCCTTAATGATCAGATAATATTTTATCAATTTCAGTAGAGAAGATAATATTTTATTTTTTATTAATGTGTTGATAATATTTTAATATTTTTATTTATGTGCAGATGATATTTTAATATTTTTATTTATGTGTAGATTATATTTTCATATTTTTATTAATGTGCAGATAATATTTTAATATTTTTATTTATGTGTAGATGATATTTTAATATTTTTATTAATGTGTAGATGATATTTTAATATTTTTATTTATGTGCAGATGATATTTTAATATTTTTATGAATGTGTAGATAATATTTTAATATTTTTATTAATGTGTAGATGATATTTTAATAATATAAACAGAATATCTTTGGCAGACAGTGGGAGAGCAGGGCGCATGCGCAGAGGAGCTGTGAGGAGAGAAATGGCGGACGACGGACTGGCGTCTCTGGTAGGTCTGATGTTTTATATACAATATATATAATATATATAACACCGACACTGTTTCTGACTGTCGGCCGCTTCGTGTGTCAGCAGCCTCGCCGAAGACTCCGCGACGAGTCTGAGAAATAAATCAAATTAAAGTTTAACGTTTCAGCGCAGCGGGGCAGCGAGCTAACGGTGCTAATGCTAGCTGGGCAGGAGACAGCACGTGCAGGAACAGATTCAGTGACCTGTGCCTCGCGCCGGGACGGCAGACGCGTTCAGGTGTGTCACACCTGTCGGGACATCAGCACCGCGCCACTGTGTTTCACCCCGCGTGTTTTAACCCTCTGCAGGCTGCCTGCACGTGCTGCCTCTCAGCTGACGGGCTGCACTTCCTGTTGTAGTTCCAGATGCACTTCCTGTTGTAGTTCCAGATGCACTTCCTGTTGTAGTTCCAGATGCACTTCCTGTTGTAGTTCCAGCTGTAGTTACCTGCAGTAGTTACCTGCAGTAGTTCCAGTTGTAGTTACCTGCAGTAGTTCCAGTTGTAGTTACCAGCTGTAGTTACCTGCTCTAGTTACCTGCAGTAGTTCCAGTTGTAGTTACCAGCTGTAGTTACCTGCTCTAGTTACCTGCAGTAGTTTCCAGCTGTAGTTTCCAGCTGTAGTTACCTGCTGTAGTTCCTGCAGTAGTTACCTGCTGTAGTTACCTGCTGTAGTTCCTGCAGTAGTTACCTGTTGTAGTTCCAGCTGTAGTTTCCAGCTGTAGTTACCTGCTGTAGTTACCTGCAGTAGTTACCTGCAGTAGTTACCTGTGTGTCTTGTGTTTTGGGTTCACAGGGGGTGGCGGGAGCGAGAGCGGCCGCCCATGCGCTGTCTCTGCCAGCAGAAGCGTACGAAAACGATGTAAGTGGACATTTTATTTCCTGCAGCCTTCAACATGCAGTGAGGTGTATCAAAGTATTTATTATTTCAGAGTTAAAACTGTAAGTTTGTCTGTTTTTTTTTTTTAAAGATTCACACGTTGGACTCGAGCAGGGCTTCAACTGCAACTTCATCTTCATTATCAATTAAAAGTTTAATCAAAAAAACATCAAAGTAGTGAAAAATCCATCAAAGCTTCCAACAGTCACAAAGATATTCAGTTTATAAAGATTTCAAACAGAGAAAAGGCACATTACACCAACTTCAGTGATTAATAAACAATCATTAAAATCTGTTGATCGATAAATCGATCAATCGAGTGCTTCCTTCCACTGGCAGAAAACTACATCTCATAGTTCCACCGGTTACAAACAGCTGTTGAGTTAAAGTCACATTACGTCCAGCGTGTGTGTTGTTGCTGATGTCCCAGCATGCACTGGGCACAGGAACCGCGATGACCTCTTGACCTTTGTGTTCCTCTCGTCTTTCAGGCCCAGCTTGAAGTCATGTGGGCGATGAAGGCGTACAACCACGCAGAGGTTTACTTCAATGTAAGAGCGTCCAGCCGCTGAGCTCCTTCAATACGTCCAGCGACACATTTAAAGTCGAGTTTTCCTCATGGACTTTATTTCTGCAGCGATGTTTAGAAGCAGATGAAGTATTTACTGAAGTGAAAGTACAACAATGTCCATCTAATAATCCCAGATAATTAACTTCCGACCCAACCTCGCTCTCCCTCTTGTGTCTTCAGCTCATTTCATCCGTCGATCCCAAGTTCCTGAAGTTGACGAAACTGGACGACAAAATCTACTCGTCCTTCCGAGAAACCTTCAAAGATCTCGACATAAAGCTGCTGAATCCAGACGACCTGAAGTCCGACGAAGCCAAAGAGGTGAGTGATGCAGATCCCACCTGACAGAACATAAACCAGAAGAAACCAAACCTGCATCCGTGTTTAATTCAGGCTTTCTCTTTAGGAACATTAACTAAATAAGTGTCTGTAACAGTTACCAGGGTAAACAGGAAGTGTAACGTCAGTTTATGTCCTGCAACATTGTCCCTGTAGTCAGGTGTGTCCATCACAGAGTGAACCAGCAGACAGCAGCTTCTGTATCAGTGTCCCTGTAGTCAGGTGTGTCCATCACAGAGTGAACCAGCAGACAGCAGCTTCTGTATCAGTGTCCCTGTAGTCAGGTTTGTCCATCACAGAGTGAACCAGCAGACAGCAGCTGATTTCTGGAGCTTTATTGTGGAGGGACATAAGAGATAATGACTTCCTGTGGAGGAGGAAGTCACCCTGAAGGATCCAACATGTGTTTCATGTCACATTTACCTGAGTCAGAAGGAAGATCTGTCCCTCTCACCTTTAGACCATTATATCTGTTTATCAGTTCATTGAGGATGTATCGATCGTGTATATTTTAGTAACAGGAAGTGTGTAGAGAAATACCAACGTTTGTCCACTGGAGAGCGCTGCAGGATGATTTTCACACTGAAATGTCCTGATTTGTATGTAACAAAAATAATAAGTCTAAGGAATCTGTATCAATCGGCCGATATATTGACATCAGTGTGAGTCGCCCTGAACTAACAAGCCGGAGGATTTGGACCCCAACTGTTCCTAAAAAAGCTCTTTGAATCAGTTGATGTTTGGTTGAATCGCAGAGAAACGTCCGACCAACAGATCGGTGTGAAACAAACTGCAGGTGTTTTTTGTCATTAAGGCTCTCGAGTCGCTGATCAGCTGATTTGTTTGTGTGCAGACGTGGCGTCCGTTCTGTAACCAGTTTGAAGGACTCGTCGAAGATTTCAATTACGGCACGCTGCTGCGCCTGGACTGTGAGAAGGATTACACAGAGGAGAATACCATCTTTGGTACGTTGGCGTCTCACCCTGGGAAACATAATTATTATTATTATTATTATTATTATTATAATATTAAAAATGAACTCATCTGTATTTGTTTTCCTGTTTTCAGCCACCAGAATTCAGTTCTTTGCTGTTGAAATCGCCCGCAACAGAGAAGGCTTCAACAATGCGGTGTTCATGTCCAAGCGTTCACAGAGTTAGCCTCAGAGGAAGCAGCGATGAAGCAGCGATGAAGACCTCCAACCCGGCGTCGCTCCACCAGGAGCAGAAACACCAACAGACTCTCCGTCTGCTGCAGCTTTTTATCTTCATTTAACGAGTCGTGTTTCATGAAAACATCAGTTTCTTTAACGGCACCGTTTGGACACTTTTTTTGTATTTGCTGTAAAGTTTATTGTGCCATAAATCATTAATGTATTTTGTAAAAACACACAAGTTGCTTTTGTTTGCCCGTAACCAAGGAAACGACCAATAAAGTTTGAGAAGTTTTACGGCTGAGTCTCAAAGTTTATCCTCAGTTTTTAGTTGAGATCTAGTTTTAAACTCGAACCTTCGACAACAGAATCGGATCTTTTACTTTGGTACTTTAAGTGTATTTTGATGTTAATACTTCTGTGTTTTTACTGCAGTAACAGACGCAAGTTCTTCCTCCGCCGCTGATTGTTCATCAGTTGTGTTTTATCTTCACATTTTTCATTTTTAACAATATACAAACTCATAACGAGTTTAAGTTTACCACGATATGCTGCTTTTGTAAAATAAGTGATCTGTAATAACGAAAGTTTCTTGTAAAAACGGAATAATTTGGTTAAGAGAATCACATAAAAACACATCAAATATCTCGTTATAACGTGAAAAGGAGTTTTTAAAAAGGAGCAAAGTTTGTCGTCGGAACAAGAAACTGAGCAGATTCAGGTCTCAGTTACAGAAGCATAAAAATCTGAATGTGTCAACGTGCGACGGAGGAACTCTGCGATCTGACGTTGGGACGGATCGTCTCCTTCACACAGACACAGAACAGCAGTGATGTAAAAATCAATGAGGTTTATTTGCAGTCACAATGCTTACACTATATGTAGCAGACATCCAAACAACTCAAACAGCTACTCACTCTATGGACCCAACACATTCACATCAGGGACACAAACCAAAAATTAGAAACTCAATAAACATCCATGAGTGCTGACATGGTTAGAAATGAGCTAGTTGTCACAAACAGTTAGCAGCAACATCGTAGAGAGTAACACAAGTTGCTAATAGACTCGCTCCGCTTCTCTTTTTACACGGTTCTGACTCCTAAAGGTCGATGCAAGATTCTTCAGATATTTAAAACTAAACTGGGTTCCTTCAAGGAGCTCGATGACCCGACACCTGTCCCCTCCACCATCGTCATCATCGTCGTCTTATCCTGTAAGGTGGCACTCGGCTGTTTGAGCTCCGTCGTGGGTTCGCAGCACCATGAGACGCCACACACACACACACACACGCACACACACACACACACACCAGGCAACAGAGAGCCACTTCACTCCACACACACACACACACAGACAGACACACACACACACACACACACAGATACACACACACACACACACACACACGGACAGGACTCCACTGCAGGACCTAAAGGGGGACGTCCCGAAAACCTGGTCCGAGGAATCCAGAGTGTAAACAAAATGGTGGAAACTGCACCCGGCCTACCAGAGGGGAAAATGTAGCTGAGACCAAGTTGTTTACACGTCGAGGGGAAACAAGCAAGTGTGTGCGCGCACGAGACCGACAGGCCGCCGCCCCCTGCCGCCGCGGAGGAGACTGGCGGACCGGACCGTGTAAAGGGAGCGTCTGATGTTTTTAAACCTCCCAGCTGTGTCTGAGCCCTGAACATCAGGACCAACAGCTGGATGAGGTGGAGCCGAAACCATCGATCAGAAACTATCCCGACAGCAACGAGTCTGCTGAAGCAGCTTCTTCAATGTGAATATTGGCAGAGTTTGTCAGGTTTCGCGTTGCATTGTTGGCAATGTAGGCGGCAGGTTGTGTAATGAAAGATGTCAATTCTGACCCTTTTTTTCTGATGATGTTTTTCGGCGCGTGATGACGAACCTTTAGAGTCTCTAACAGCAGCTCTTTTCTAACTTAAAAAAATATATATTTAGGAAGAAAGAAGTTTTGCTTCTGAATGTTAATTTGGAACCAAACAGAACTGATCCGGAAGGAAAACTTAAAAAAAAAAAAAAAGGATCAAAATTGATGCAGCAGGAGCACAGATGTAGTATTTTATCCAAAACTGCCGCCTACATTACCCACAATGCAACATGACCACCGACAGCTGGGTGGTACATTTGGGTGTGTTATGGTAGTAGCGAGTGAAATGCTAAATGAGCGGACTGCTCCTTTAGTCGGTTGAAATGTTTCCCAGAGGTTGTAAAACAGCAGACTGTCCCTTTAACGCCGGCCTGTTTATTTACATCACTTCCACCAGAGACTTGAGTAAAATGTACAACATGTATGCTCTGACTCTCCCTTTCTGTTAGTGTGTGTACCTCTTCCTCCTCTTCATCGTGACGCCTCTGCAGCCTAAGTGCACCTGTGGCCACCCTGCAGCCCCCCCACCCTCCCCCGTCCCCCCACCCCCCCACCTCCAGCTCCCGTGGAAAGCTCGCTCCCCACGCAGACAGACAGTTGCACTAACTCACTACACTGTAAAAAGCTCAATCACACTGTTTTTTGTGTTTTTTTTTGTGTTTTTCCTCGACTCATCTTTGTGTTTTAAATTCGATCGTTATAAACATTGTTCAAAATGTTACGAAAAAAAATGTACACTTGGTTTTTTGTGTGTTTCTATACAAGGCAGGCAGAAGCGGATTACTACGTTTACCGGCGTTCGTCCCCTCCCTCACCCCCGTCACTCTCCCCTTCCTCTGTGAGTGATTGAGTGCTTAGACATGCGACCCCCCCCCCCCAACTCTGACCTCCTGACCCCTCCACTGATGGGACAGCCAGACGAGTCAGACCATCGCTTTAAAATAGATCTGTATATATTTATATATGTTTATATCAAAAAGGAGTGAGGGGGGAGGGAGGGGGGGAGTCACTCGCTGAATGTCATCAACGATCCCGTACGTCGTGTCGGGGGGAGGAGACGATCCCCAGGCATCCGGGCCCAGGGAGGGAGGGGGGGGAGGGAGGCTGATGCAGAGAGGGGGGAGGGAGGGAGGCTGTGGAGGAGCGAGGGGGGGGGGAGCTCTGTCTGCGGCGGGGGGAGACTCCTCGCTGTGGAATGTCAGCTCATCATGTCGTTGCTGTTGACGCCGTATGTTGAGTTCTTCATGCTGTCGTTGACCTCCCTCCTGAACACAGACAGGTTCTGGGTGAACCTGGGGGGGGAGACAGTCTGTTAGGAGGATTTCAACAGTTTTTATATATATTTTATACATGACATGGTATATAACTGATTATTAATCAAGCCTCATATTGAATTAATAAATAATACCAAGAATGTTCCAACATATTTTTATTTCACTGAGAACTCGCGGCTCAGCTTCAGTGCTCTGGTGCATCCTGACTGTGATGTAAGAAGATTAAACTTTAAAGATAAATATAAATATAAAGATAAAGATAAATAAACCTACCTGTCCCGATTCTTCGTTAGTAGATTTCTCTCGATTCCCTCCATCAAGTTCTCGAAACATAAGTGCATGGCCTGCTGCTTCTCTGGAGGCTGGCTGTTCACGATGCTGTTCCTCAGGTCAGCAAAATACTGCAGGACACACACACACACGTTAACATGCACACACACACAAACACGCACACTCATGTTAACACTCTCACACACACACACACACACACACACACACACACGGAGTCATGTTTACCTTCTCGTTGAGCAGGATGAGGCCTAACAGCGGTCGGGACATGGACCACTGGTTCCTACAGTCCTCGAAGATGATGATGTTCAGCACCGTGGACAGCATCTACAGAACCACACGGCCAGTTTTACTTCTGCAGCGGTCGACCCTGAATGTTACATGTACGACCCCGAAGGTAACGTGTCCCTGAATGCAACACGTAGGGATGCTCCGACACCGTCCTTATTAAGCTGATCTGGTATCTGGTAATGATAGATTTAATACTTTACTTTCTGTTCTTCTGTTCTGAACTACTTTTGGTGTGCTGCTGGTGCTGCTCCTCACTTCCTGCACTTCCTTCACAATAAAAGCATTTTAATGCGAAGGCCACCGTGGACCTTTACTGTGACACCAGAAGTGTTGATAATACCATTCTCTGATTACTTACCGAATAATGACTCAATATACAACATTTTCTGCCCTTTTGTTGGGAAGTCATTTTGAAACTTTGCCTGGACGTAGTAACGTTTTATTTAAGACTTCTCTGAACCGATTAGCACACTTTACTTTTTAAAATTCATTATCCAGTTTAAGGTGAGGTGGTTTTTGTTTGTGGACCGTGATGCTGCCTGCACTCAGGTGAGGACACGGTGAACATTTAACTGAGGTTGATGCTTCACAATGACGCTCAGAAACTGTCCAATATGATTCAAATACACACAGACGTCGCACTGGTGCATCTCTGCTAACTCGACTGCAGGGAGAAACCGTGTGTGAGCTGATCTCTGACCTGCTGGATCATCTCCGGGTGCTGCTGCATGATGTGGAGGAATCGGTCGTCTGTCGCCATCGGAGTGGGACGCTTCTTTGTGGAGCGCGACAGCTGCTTGAACAGGTAGGTCACTATGTGGTCCAGACTGGAGCAGCAGCCTGTGCACACCATCGTATCTGAAACACACACACACACACACACACACACACACACACACACAGATGTAACAACGGCCACGACGTGCACGCTCCTCAAACTCAAACACTTGACCTCCGAGTGTTTTACCGAGTGCGGTGAGCCCTTCTGATATTGAAGACAAGATGTACATGACGACGTGAGGCTCCAGGCTGGCGATGAAGTTCATGTGGTCCTGCGTCAGCACCTCCAGCAGAGAGTAGAAGGACTGGCTGAGCTTCGGATAGTCCTGCAGAGACAGGAAGAGACCAAGAGAGTGAACCAGAGCAGATAAACAACGGGCTGAGAGTCTCTCTAAAGCTCCGTGAAGCTGAGAGGAGCTGCAGCTTCAGCTGATCGTCCTCTGGAGGTTCATCACCACCAGAAACAACAAACACATTAAAGATATAAATCTCAATTACAGGCGCCTTAAAGTCACTGAACATAAATGAGTCCATATACAAAATACCACAATAACAAAATCCTCAAACACAGAAATTCAAAATGGAGTTCGGAGGTCAGTGTGTAGAAAAGCACACAAGGTCAGTTGCAGGTGAATCCTGGTGTCCTGTCAGAAGATTTAAATAATTAATGAAGGTATTCGTGCTGCAGCAGCTGTGTGTAAAGTAGCAGAGAAGCAGAGGGAGGACTTCTGGAAACACAATCTGCACTGCATTCAGTTTTTCTTTCCTTTTCTCATCATCGATTAACTCCCTGGCTGCGCTGCACACTGACAGAATCCTTTGGAGTTTCTAACCTGGGCCACGACTCTGGTCAGGAGATGAAAAAATGTTTGATCTAGATCATGTTTTACTTGTTTGGATACAGGATGGATAATTGTGTGGTGACCGCAGCCTGAAATGTCTGTTTTGGAGCCCCGACAGTCAGAGGAGATCAAAATACTGATGAACATACCAGTAAGTCACTGTGAGGGATGGACAGCAGTAGTTTGATGAAGGTCTGTAAGGCGTTATCCAGAGCGTCGTCGCCGTACAGACGGAAGACCCCGAAGTTGACGTAGTTTCCGCTGAGCACCGCCTTCAACATGGCGAAACACACACTGACCCCCTTCAGCTTCACCCCGTACACCTGGTCCTTCGGGACTTCGCCCAGCGTCAGGATACGATTCCCTGCACGACAAAACAAACACGCAGCTTACAACACAATACAACATTTTAATGATTTCAGACGTTTGATTATCCTGTGCATCAGGGAACCGTGACGATACTAAACAAATGTATCACAAAAAAAATCAAACATAATAAGGACAAGCGAATGATCGCCGATGACAACTGGCCCAAAATACTGGCAACCAAAAGCATAAATAAAGATAACAACTCAACGTTTTCTTGGACCTGATAAACATTTCATGTTACATAAAATAAGCTTTACAACTTTTGAATCTGTAGTGATTCAAGTATTTGTCTTCATTTGTTCATGTGATTATTTATTTCTTATTTTTAGATGTAACAAAGTAGATCTTAACTTGATCCTGATTCATTTCATTTTGAACACTTTGTGCAGCAGTACCGTATGTTGTGATCATTTTGCTGGTTTCTCTGAACAGCAAGATACCGTTGGGTGACGACACATCAAACTGTAGCCTCTGGGATCTAAAACAGGACAAAAACAGACAAGTCAGTGGTCAAAAATCAATAATCAGTGTCAGGAAACAAGTCATCATTTTTCCCTCCGTCTGGACCAAACTACAGGAGTACAGGCAGCCTCTGAAAAGGGTTCAATAATAAAATTGACCGACCTGGACCGACTCAGTTATTCTCCGGCTGCTTGAAAGCTGGAGTAAAACCATAATTTCCTTGGGTCGACAGGAAACATCTGTATCACTGAGCATGTTTACCTGTTGTGAACCAGCTCAGCCATGAGTTTGAGGACAGGCGTGGTGCATGCTGGGTCGTGGTACCAAAGCTCGATGGCTCGCTGCAGAATGGGCATGTAGGCCGGATATCTGCAGGTCGGGTTACGGACACTTAACACACACACAGTGATGCATAATAAATATGATTTCAGCTCTGTTTTGTGGTTCTATCACATAGTTTCATGACTATAACCGCTCTGAGGGCAGGCGGCTGTAAGGATACATCCAGTCAAACAGCATCATGAAGCTCGTCTTGGCGTTGAAGGCGAACGCGATCCCTCGCAGGTCTCGGACCAAACCCACCAAAGTCCTCTACAGGAAACAACAGAAGAAGAAAACTGTCAGGACAAAACATCTGTCTGAAATTAAAGCTGGAACTCCAAACTGGCTTCTTTCATGAAGTGAGGAATAAATATGAAGAAACGCAGTGAATAAACCAATTCAATCTCTTTATTAAGTTATGAATTAATGATTGGATTTTAAAATGGAATTTAATTTGCTTCGATTAATCGTTTGGTCCATAAAATGTTAGAATAGTGTAAAAAGCACAAGATGATGTGATGAAAATGTTCAGTTTATAATCACAAAAAAAAGAAAAGCAACAAATCGTTTCTCACCTTGGCTTCCTGCTCGTTGAAGGTGTTTGTACTCAGCATCTGAGCCACAGTCTCAAACGCAGCCGTCAGAGGCAGCATGAACTGTTCAAACTGGTCCTCGTCCTCGCCTGCACACACACAAACACACACAGGACGTTCTGTTAAAACACGTTTTCTACCTCTGACAACCATCACAGCACAGGACACATCCCGGTGCAGACTTCTGTTTGAGTGAGCCTCACAAAACCAACAGAAAGAAAGGACAAAGAAGAAAAGGTTTAGCTGTTTTTATATGTCGTTCGAGTGTTTCACTGCGGCGGTAAATGGAACAAACAGCAGCAGGAAACAGTCGGATGACCCTGTAGAAACACGTGTGTATTTACCAAGATCGACCATCAGCAGGCGTCCCAGTGCTGTGTAGAAGGTGGTCCGACACCTCATGTCGCTCAGATTCGACTGGTTGTTCACTCCCAGGAAGGAGAAGTGCTCGCTCTGACAAACACACACGATGTTAACAACATAGTTCTTTCTATCTATAAATACATAAAGTAAAGTGTGAGCAATGTACTCACTGTGTGGTTATTCAACATGAACTGGACGGCGCTGAGCTTCACCAGCTTTCTCACACTGCTGTACGTGAACAAACAGGAAGTCAAGGAGAAAACAAACATCCAGGGACATCTTCTAACGTTTTATGAATGAAGAGTTGCTTTCAAGTCACTAGTTTCACTCTCAGACCTGCAAACTCCAGAGGGAAGAAAAGGTTTCTAAACCGATTACCAAGGTCACAATCCTGGACAGCTCTGCCGACATCCATCCTGTTCAACGGACAAACTAATAACTACTTCATGTTCAAGTTATGTGAGAACTGAAACGATGAGTTTCAGCTTCTCCAATGTGAGGAGAAGTTGTTGTTCAGTAAACTGAATCTCTCTGGGTTTCGGACTGTTGGTCAGATAAAATAAGACAGAGTTAACAGTTTGTTAAAAATGATAACTTGAATAACTTCTTTGTGTGTTCTCCTTCCTTTCTGTCTGAGCACTGAGCCATAAAACCTCTTCCACAAAAGGCAACGGGTTTGCAGGTCTATGATCTGACAGTGTTGAAAAGTAACTAAGTACATTTGGTTTAATATAAGTACAATTTTGATTTACTTGTACTTTGAGTATTTCAATTTTCTGCTACTTTCTCCTTCTACTCAACTACATCTCAGAGGGACATATTGTACTCCACTACATCTATTTAATAACTTAGGTTTCTTTGTAGATTTAGATTAATAATACAAAAGATAATCAACAGATCAATTAGAATAATTACAATCCAATAATATTTTATATATTATTCCTGATTCTTTGACTTTTGGTAGTTTAAGTATATTTTGATGATAATACTTTGGGACTTTTACTTCAGAAAAGTTATGAATGAAGAACTTTTACTTGTAACAGCGTATTTCTAAACAGTGGTGTTACAGTCAAAGATCTGAGTGCTTCTTCTTCTGCTGTAATCTGGACACACACACACACACACACACACACACACACACACACACTCATCAAGGATATCCTAATGAGAGGTCGTTCAGTAGTTGGAGTGTCTTGGAGGTGATCGGTTCACACTGGCCCCAGTACTTCAAGTTTGTGATGCTGAAAGAGAGAGAAAAAAAAGAGACTTTCTGGTTAAATAAACAACATGTGCTGGACACATTTATATTTAATGATTAATAATAATTTCTGTCACTCACATTTTCCCAATAAAGACACTGAGTACCATCGTCTCGTCGTTCAACCCCAGCACCTCTGATAGTCGTCGATAAAGCTGCAATCAACAAACACGTTTCTGTTAATGTGAACAGTCACAGATCAAAACACACACGACTTCTGTTATTACAGGACAAAGAGCTATACAGATGCGTTGGTTTGCCCCCCCCCCCTTGAGTTATTTTAGTACTTGCTCATAACAGTGTCAGTTTTTTAGGCACTGATGGTGTCAGACGTGCTTTTCTGATTGTTCTTTGTCAGTGAATTAAATCACAGCTTTAAGACTACATCAGCTGGAGTTTAAAGAACTGATGGACAGGATCCGGAGGAGCCGGGAACTTTCAGTAACACATCAGCTCTTTGTAGCTCGGTGACGAGACAAACGAAGCATGAAGAGATCTGTCGAAGATAAAGGGGCCTCACTCTGATGGGTTAAGCTGACAGGAAATGGGGCCCGTCCCACGTGAACACTGACAGCACAGTCACACATCCAACAGCTCCTCTAATGCTGCTTAGTGTGTCGACTGAACGTCGTTTCTGGTGACTCGCTTCACTAGAGACACTTTTCCACAACAGGAACTAAACAACCTGAAAGCTGGAGCTTCCTATAACCCGAAGAACCTGCAAGGTTTTGGTTCTGGCTTCTGCTCTGTCTTTCCACTGCGTTTTCCAAACCTGCACATTTCAAATATATGTTACTAAAAAGGCAAACGTGAGACCAGACGTTTGGTAGGCGAGTGATTCAGAACACGGAGAACAGTGGAAACAAGAGCCTCAGACCACAGATACTCTAAGTTACAGATCGTTAAGTCTCCTGAAGCAGAAAAGGCTTCTAACACTGATCCAACTTCTTCTGGCTCTAGCAGCTACACACAGTACACACAGAAATAAAAGGTGTATTTTGGTGGCGACTGCGAGGTAATTGGGATTCCTGCTGATCTGATGCTACTTCTGTGATGTGCCTCTGGGGAGCTAACACCAAACCAGACGGGCACACGTCGAGACAAACTACGGATTCTACATTCAACCACTTATCTGGGACGTTCACATTTTGCAGTTTCTGCCCCGAACAAAGAGAACACACTCCGTCAGTCAGCAGGAACCGGTGGCCCACACAGCACAATAGTAAAACAGGAGTAGTAGCAGACTGAGACTGTGCGGCTCTATAGAAACTGCTGCCGTCAGCACTAGCAGACGCCACGGTGCTCAGGACAAAAGACCTGCTCATCCCCACCAACTTGGCCCCCCGTTAACACCAGACAGTGCAGGGTTACTGAGGCAGGGGGGCGGCAGGGTGTGAAACCAGGCCAGGCTTCATTTAACACGTTACAGACAGCAGCATTAAAACGCGTGCTTACCTTTGATGATTTCTGCACCTGGTCTCCGATGTAGATCTTTCTGAACTGTTCAAAGAAGCTGAGCATGGCCAGCTCCAGCCGCTCGTTGCCGGCCTGAGCTAGTCGAGAGTCGGTCAGATTCATCAGCTGGAGCACCCTGAGGTGCACACACAGACATGGTGTTAACACATACGTACTCAGTTTTTCTCAAATTGACCCATTTCTATTTTGAGTGCTGGAAAAAGTGGTTCACAAGCAACTTTATCAGCATATCAATTACTTAAATATGTTTTATAAGTTCCAGTAAGTCCAAGTTTCAGGTACTCAATTTAACAGACTTGAAAGTAATTTATCTAGTAGATCATTATCTAGGAGTCCCACAGGGGAGCCGCCTGGGCCCCATACGGTTTATATCATATGTGAAGGACTTTTTGACGGACATTTTGGAATCAGATAAGTTTGGCTGTGGACAAAAACAAGTCAACTCAGTCCTGACCTTTTCCAAACTAACTAGATAAACGGCAAAACAAGTAAAAATATATATATTTTTTGTCTGATTAGTTCCTCAAAACAAGATATTTTCAAGGTTTTTATCGTGAATTCTTACCGACAGACTAACTCTCCATCCATGGCGTCCTGCTCATCTGTACTCGCAAACGACACCCGTCCACCGATCACCGCCCCGATTATATAAACCAACCATGTCAACCGACCTGTACGGGGACGAATGTAAGGTCAGCATGACATCCTACACAACAAGATGATTTCATTTACTAAACTAAACAAGTAGCCACATTGTGGTTTTTACTGAAAAATTTAAACAACCAAAGTGAATTTTGCTAATACAATCAAACATCAAACTTCCAATTTAACGCTTGAATCCCCATTTGTGTGCAGCGCGTACCCTCCTGCACAGTGATGTCAGCAGCGCTCGAGTTGGTGGACTGTAGCAGCTCCTGGTAAGTCTGAGCCGCCTGGTCGAACAGTTGGACCAGCAGAGCACACGTCTTCTCGTACTCACACCTGCCGATGGTGGATAACTGGTCTAACTGCTGCTGAACCAGGCCGGCGTCATCGAGAGGGTCTTCTAGACCATCTCTGTGGACACATGGTTTATTCAGTTTGTGACCTACAATCCTGTGTTTTCTTGAGTGTTGAAGGCTCCTCGTAAAACATTTAAGCTGATTTATGGAAGAATTTCTGCAACCAGCAGAGACTCCAACTCCCCGTAAAACTACAACTTGACATTTTTGCATTTCTGTACCAGCTTTCGTCCTTCCTTCACGTTCATGTAAAGGTAAATAAATACCTCCCTGTCCTTAAGTGACACAGATCCAAGGTGTCTGATTTTGACTGAATATCTGGCACCATGTAATAAAACTGCTGGTCTCAGAGCAGACAGAGACTCCGGCAGATCTCACCTCAGGATGACGTGGACCGACTCCAGCCGTGATGTGATGTAGGCCTTGGTGACCTCTGGAGTGTAGGTCTCCAGCAGATGAGGCTCTGTGGCTTTAACGTATGGGACCGAGGCTGCCAGGCGCTGCCACAGACTCAGCAGGTAGTGAACACTGTTGGGGGCAAACTCCCAGTGCTGACACACAGGAGGGGAGGAACAGGTGAGTCCATGACCCCCCAGAACCACTGCTGAAACTCTTTAACTCTCTGTTGATAATTGCTTTTATTCCTCGTTGTTCAGGTCTCACAGGCCTCAATGGTAAATGTGTAAAAATAATAATAATCACAGCAAAAAGACCCATAAACCCAACATGCAGAAGAGTATTTAAGTGGTAACCCTTCAGTTTGCCACAAACTGAAGACTGGACAGAAATGACTATTGTATGCTTTGTTATTACACCAAATAAGGAATTTTCATGTTTTATATGTTATATGGGCTCTGCATGAACAAAAAGTCACTTACAGACAAAGAAATGTACTGTATGTTATCTCACAGAGTACAGAAAGGTTAAACTTCCTGTTAAACCGTCAACATACTGCAGTATAGACTTATCTTGGTACTGTCATCACCAATAACAGATATCTATAATATGAAACTCCACTGGATTTAACCATGACATCAGTTCAAAATCATGTCTTGAAGGAATTGTCAGCATTGAGCCTTGTATTTGATTTTTAGTATCTGTGGAGTTCATCGCCTGCTAAACGTCTTCCTGACGTCTTTGCTGTGGTACCGAAGTGTTTATTCAGCCTTCAGCCTCCCACTGCTCAGATGAACTCTCACCTGCAGACTGGTAACGGTGAAGTTGGCTATGAGACGGATGACTTCTGGGTAGTTTTCTACTTTAACCAGCTCCCCCAGCTGGTAGTTACTCTTCAGCCTCGCCAGCAGACGACAGAACTCGTGGTAGTTATTAGGATCCGGCAAACACTGAAACACAAACAACGTCAAACAACCAGCCGGTAACAGAATAAAGAGTGCACATGTGAAGCAGGCGTGTTACAGACCTGTGGGTTTGCTAGTATCCTCTTAACTCCGTCCACCAAATGTGAAAGAAACTTTGCTCGTTCTGCATTGTTGAAGAGAGACCTCCTGACAGAGGCTATCTGAACTAGACACGACAACACCTGCACACACACATAAACACACACAGTATTCAGTCACAAACAGGAGGCTTCACGTGTTCGTCTGGATACATGAAGGTGATATGAAGCACAGCTCACTTACCAATGGGGAAAGGGACGGAGGGATGGAATGATATAAATTGAAAAAGAGCTGCAGTGTGGAGGAATCAAGAAATGCTGCAAGACAGAAATAAAACAGAAGAAGATGTCAGGACATGTTTTACAGTCATCAGGGCTGCAACTAAAGGTTATTGTCATTGTTTGGTCCATAAAGATGTTCAGTTTACTGTGATAGAAAATGGAGGAAAGCTGAAAATCCACACATTTGGGAAGTTGGTCCCAGATAATTGTTTGCTTTTCTGCTTGATAAATAACTTCAATGAAAGATCAGTCGATCTACTAATCGATTAATCGGGTCAACTCTATTTGATATTCAAGTTTTTCTACCTTCAGGATCACAGGGTGTTCAACAAATTCAATTTAAGATTATAAAATACTTTTAGTGCCTATCTTAATTACACAAAATGATCAAAAACATTAATCAGCAACTGTTCTGCTGAATGATTCCTCGTTAAAATAATGAAGCATATTAAAATGTACAATAAAAATGAAGATGAACAGATGTTGTGGCACCCTGGGCCTCTCCTTAGAGCACTCTCTCTGGGGACCAGTGGATTAGCCTGACTGGGATGAAACTGAATTCAGGGTTTACACCGTTACACTTGGATTTAAATGATATGATATAGTACTGTTCAGCCTGAATAAGCCGTCTCCACGTTCCCTGCAGCTACCTGATCTCCATGATGTGGGGATCTGTACGGTGCACAGGTCGTCCGACGACTCGTCTGTGGAAGTTCCTATAAAGTCATAGTTGAGGCAATTGTAGCTGAGTTTGAGCAGCTGCATCAGCAGACCGTGCTGAGATTCATCGTTCAGGTTCAGGTTCTTCCCTGAAGCCTGAAAACAAACAAAAAAACAGCTCCAGTCAACTCGCAGCAGGTTGAGTTCTCCTATTCGTGTCTGGTTGGGAACAACAAGCTGATTAAAACTACGTTCAGCAACACGTTCGCCGGCCAAGCTCATGTTTTCAAAGCACCATTAACCTGATGTGTCATAAACTGACGTTATCCTCAGGTTCTTACAGCAGGTCACACTCGGTGAACAATTAAGCTCTTAAAAGCTCTGCTGAGGGAATTATTTTAAAACTGAAAGTGAAAGCAGCTCAGTGCCGTCACTGGACTTTATTTTTAGGTGGCAAAATCAGCTGTTCTCCACATGAGACAATATAATGAAACACTGCGTCACCCTGAAAATGTGATTTAAATTCTCCTTTGCTTGGTATGCTTTATCATTATTGGTATATTTAAAAAAAGAGAAAACACATTAAGAAAAGTTTTAACAGAGGATATATTTTAACTTTATGTTGCCTTGAACTAATTAATGAGAAACCTGATAATGCTAATAATTCAGTATTACTATGGACAGCAAAAGGAAAACACATAATTTCATGAGTTATATATTAAGAGATGCTTTTATTTTGAAGTTAAAAAGAAGCAACCTGCTCTGATATGTGGATGTGAGATCTCAGCAGCTACAGCAGTTTGTTTGCCTCCTTGTCTGTAAAACTGCAGAGTCATGGTGAAATGACTTGTTTTGATTGTGTTGAAGCTTCAGAGTTACATGCCGAGTGTGACTTTATCCTCCTCTTTTTGTTTAATAGTCTCCATAAAAAACAAGTGTACCTGTTTGAGGAGGTTGCAGGAAAGAGTGAAAATGTCGAAGAGGGACGAATCTCTGAACGACGATGCGATCTTCCTGTGTTTGGTCAGGGGATGCGTCGTGTCGGCCTGTCGGGGGGGGAAAACAGATGCTGTTAAACTTCTCAAACGTCACGACGCACAGAGAGAAGAAAATGGAGGCTGAAGAGCGGAGGACGGCCCACCTGATTGATCTCATTGGTCAGCTGGGACAGGATGGTGACGCCTATGATGCAGTGCTCAACGCTATCCTGTAAACACAGCGGTTACACATCATCAAACAAGCCGACACACACACACACAAATATACTGTTACACAAACTGCTGCAGGCGTTTGGACCGCATGATGAAACACACACCGACCTGAAGGAAGCGTGTCACATCGGCGATGACGTTTCTGAAGACGTAGTCATCTTTCTGACAGTCGAACCAGCCCAGCTTGGTGATCCTGGCGTACAGCTGGATCAAAGCCTGGGTCACAAAGGCTGCTAACTTTGGCCGCGTCGCCAGATAATTCAGCACATAGTTCCCTGTATGTCACAAGAAACAACCACTCACACACCCGAACGACTCTCAAACTTGTTTTCTCTGTTTCAAATGTAAGGAAACACACAGAAAAGAAGAACCTAACATTTTAACATCTTATAGTCGACTTATCTCCATCTATCTGACTTAGGGATCTAGTGTGAAAAACGCCTGGGTGCAGCGCCGTCATTTGACGTGTACATTGACGTAGTTGCTCTGTTGTGTTGTTCAAAAATTAAAAAAGACAGTGTGTGTGTTCTCCGGGCAAAATGGCAACCAAAGCCAGCCTGCAGTGGAGCGTTCAACCAGGCTGGAACATTTGAGCAGTGAGACTTGAAAAGCTCCTCCATTCAAGAAAAGTACCTGCAGTTTGTACTCAATTTTCCCACAAAGTCAAAAGCTGCCTGAGAAAACACCAAGTTTCAACATTTTGTACAGATGTACTCACGGATATCGATGCGTTGTTCGAGGGGCAGAGGGTTGCTGGTTCGAGATACCAGTTTAGACAAACAGGTGGCTGCAAGCAGCTGAGAATATGAAGACTGCCACAAGAGAGGAAATAGTGTTAGTAAAAATACCATGTTTGGAAACAGACAACTTGTTTGCTTTAACTTGTCATTATAAAGTTAATGATGTTTGCACAGTGTAATAATGACACCATCTGTGTGTAGTTTAGGTCCTTATAAAGCTCAGTTGTTTTCACTGTGCAGTTATGTCAGGCCGGGAAAATGAAGGTTTCGATTTATAGCACAAAGACTTCTTTCTACGTGATCAGTCAGTGACACAAATGTATTACTCTGCCTTTATCACAGCACAGAGATCAGGGTTTCTAGTTCAAACTGGGATTCATGGGTTTAGGTTTCCACTTTAAGTAAATGAAGAAGAAACATCTTCAACAGTTACACCAAATTACACTTAAATCACACAACCAAAATAATTCAAATTTAAACATAAAAAACAAATTAAACCATCGCGGAACATTTAACGTTTCCTGTCATTTCTTTTTTTGAGGACTGTTTATTATTTCTTTTCACACCATTTTTTACTTCTGAGGGAAATATTCTACTTTTCACTGCACTACATTTTCCTGACAGCTTTGCAGATTAAGATTTTACAACCAAAACACGAGCAGTTTAATAAATATGTTATTAACATAATATAAAACACACTGACGGATCCATTCTGCCACCTAATAAGTACTTTTACATTTGGCTGATGAAACATTTGTACCATTACTTGAGTTAAATATTGAATACTGAGTATTTATGGTGCTTCTCGGACTGAGACTCTACTCACACTGCCTCTCTCCAGCAGTAGCTGACATTTGCTGAGACAGTCGGGGCTGTTGGTGAACTCCACCAGAGCTTTCTCTGCCTGGTGTCGGACGGCGGTGTCGGTAGTCTCGTACAGCTGCTTACATAGGATCTCCAGCTGGGCAAGGCCCTAGATAAACACAGAGAGGTGGAAGACACAGAGCTTATCAGCAACCAACAGGCAGACGCACACAAAAACCGTCAGGAACAAGTGGAACGAGAAACAGTCGCACGAGAACACAGAGCACAACATGTTCTGCACAAAATGCCTGAACATCCCTCCGCAGACAGATAACGAGTGCATTCAGTTCATACATAAGACTTTACTTAACAAGGCGTTTAGTGTCAGTAAACCACAGCCTGACAATGAGCACGATAATCAATCAACAGAATAATAGTCACAACTATCCTGATCATCAGTTAAATCGTCTCAGTCCACTTTGAGAGTTTGCTGGTTTTCTTTGTCTCATATGATGATACACTGAATATCTTTGGGTTTGTTGGTGGACATTTTAGGGCTGAAACTTCAAATATTCTGTGAACTACTTCCTCGATTAATCGATTCATTGTTTTGCCTGTAAACTGTCAGAAAATTGTGAAAATCTGAATTTCTCTCAAAATGTACTTTTTTTGTACAAAATGCAAAAATATTTTGTTTACTATTGTATAAGACAAAGAAAAGAGTCAAATTCCCATATTTGAAAAGCTGGAAGCAGCAGGTGTTTGATTCTGTTGATCGACTAATCAATTATTCAGCTCATAAATTTAGTTCAGGGGTTTCTGTTTTCTGATATTTCACAAACTAACCAAGACACCAACTGCCACATTAATCAAAACTGGAAATAACTGTTAGCTGCAGTCTATAAAGGGAGCAGTGAGCTGAATCCTAAAAGGTAAATAAAGTCAGTAAGTTACGTTAAATTCACTTTACTTCACTGAACTTGTCAAGTTTCCAACCAAATTCTTTGACTGAGAGAAAATGTTCAAAATGAAACATGAATTTAGCTTGTTTCCTCCTCTCCTGTTGAGTTCACTGGCTGATGGAGACAAACAGCAGGTGGCGCTGATTCTTCAGTCGATGCCGTTAAACCACCACAGAAGAAGAGACACGACGAGACGTCGTCATTAAAAGAGATCCAACGATGGAAAACTAAGTGGATATCAAATACAGAGCTTAAAACATTGGATTTTTAATTGTTATTACAGTTTACTGTTTTGTGGGGGTTTCTGGTGTTTCCATTTATAAGTTTGACCGTTTTCACTCGTCTCCAAATAAAACGTGATATCACTGTTACCAGAGCAGATTGTGAGATTGTTTAACTTATTAAATATCATAAAAACAAACCGTTTGGCAGCTTCTCCAACGTGAGGATTTGCTGCTTTTCTCTGACTTGTATCATTATAAACTAAATATCTTTGGGTTTAAGATATATGGACATTTCACTGTTTTATAAACTAAATGATTAATTGAACAAAGAATCAGGAAATTCATCGGTAATGAGAATAATTGTGGAGCGAATTTGCTCCTAATTCTCTTAATTTAACCTGACTGTTTTTGCTTTTGTATCTCCAAATAAAACACAAGATATTTCGATTGACACAGTAATAAATGATAAATATGCACATTTGGAGCAGATTGAGAGACGTTTTACATTAAAATTATACCAAATTCAATCATGTGGCAGGCAGGGAAAGTGCTGAATCATGCAGAGTCACAGTGAGATGCCAGTCACTGATAAATTCAAAATGGTGGAGCGGCGAGGTAAAAGAAGATAAGAGGTGGTGAGGGCTGAGGAGGTCCGGGGGTCTCCTCTAGTTATGGGCCACACTTGTGCACGAGTGTGTTTACAGGCGAGGAGCAGGGTTTCCTGCAGCAGGTATGACCGAGTGTTACATCAGGTCTGTTGGCTGTGACACTCTGCTGGACTCCGATAAGAGCGCAGCACCAAACCCTGCCTGCACACGTGCCATCTGCTGCACCAGATGAAGTCAAACTCCAAATACTTTGTTTATAATTCACATCACGTTGCATCGGACCGAGTTATAAAAGATGCTCAGTGGCGGAGCGGGAAGACAGTGGAACGGGGTGGTGGTGTTACAGTTCAAATGTCTTCATGACAGACTGTGGACACGTTGGACCCAAACATTTAATTTCCAATCATAAAGGTGGATCTCTGCTGTTTTTATACCCAGGTGTTGGCACACGGTATGTATGAGCCACCAGAAATGTCTTGTGCCAAAATATCAACAATTAAAGACAAAAATATGTGTTTGGAGCGTATAAACTGCACACAAATAACAATATAAAACCTCCTATAAATGTGACCCTGTACGCTTTGGGTCACTGAGTACTGAGTGTGTTCTGGAGGACGAGTATTGTCGGGTACCGAACTCGGTGCTTTAAAGAGGACCACAGAATAACGGTTCACGGTAAATAGAGCTCGGTCCCGTTCACCTTTGAACCGAAACCTGGAATTCTGAACCGGTACCCACCAATACCTTTATTTCAGCACTTTACTCTCTCTATTGGTTTCATACGAAAGTTTCGGAAACATTTGGCACCGATTGATTTAACATGAATCATACTCGGTAGTACCAACGTAATTCGGTCGGTACCCTAAAGTTTTTTTACTAGTGTTTGACGACACTCAGCCACTGACTGCATCCGAAATTCCTCACAACAATTTAGTACAATTAAAAAGTGCGTGAGATTTTATAGTATGTCTGAAACCAATAGATTGAATAAAGTACAGAAACAAGGTACCTTTGGGTACCGGCGCTGGTATTTGTTTAAATGTGAACGGTACCAGACCCTAAGTAAGAGTGACATTAAATCTGCAGTCGCTTAATCTGAAGGTTCCCAGTTCAATTTCAGCTTTTATATATTTTTATTTATATTGTATATTATATCGTTAACAACAGACAACTTCAAGTTGAGGTCAACAGGTTTATTTTTTATGTTGGAAAATGCTTTGAGTGGAAAAACACCAAAGAGCTGAAAAGTAAAGCTCAAGAAAGATTCCTTTTTTTTTTTTTTTTTTTTTTATAAAATTGCTATTGAAAAAAAGTATCGTTCAGGAATCGGTATCAAAGTCTTGAACATATGTTGAAAGATATCCTGCGATAGATGTCACAAATATCTGTTAATAATTCTCTCTGTCACGTGTATCGTTCAGCATCGACTAGTCGGGGTGACCACAAGTATCAGCAAGTTCAATTTAAGACCTTTTAAGACTTTTTAATGCCACCGTTTCTTTAAATTTAAGGCCAATTTTTCAATAAAAATAAACATTAAATGTGAAAATATAGGCTGACTCTTCTGAGTGAACACATATTGTCAGTCCAAAATTATAAGTCAGGCAAAATGACAATAAATGACAGTTGAGTTAAAAAACATTTGTCCAAATATGCTTTTGTGAAAAAGAATAAGTCCTTAATGATATTAATCACTACAATTGTCTTACAGCCAGATTCTGAAATGAGGCTTTATCAAACTGTATTACTATTGTGGTTCTCTGTTTATAGTTTATACATGGCTTTTAAATAAATATGTAAATCCTGTCTCATTCAGCCTACAGACCGTCTGTTAACATGAGGAAGGAATAAGAAATCTAATCAACTTCCTCGTGCAGATTGGACTGATTGTCTTGTGCCCAAATATTGATGAGTTGGACAATTATTTACCCGGCAATGTTTCCCACACAATATTTGTCCAATATCGTTCCTGGTGCTCAGCGTTAGATTCAGTTTAGGTTGACGAGTGCGATGACATTATAGAAACCTGATCTGGAGATTAACGGCTGAACAGAACAACCTGAGAAAGAGTTTAAGTTTAGATTTTTTAAAGCATTAAATTAGTAAATGTGAATTTAAGACTTTTTAAAGACCTGCAGCCACCCTGCTAGTAAAAATAAAAAAAATAAAAGTCATCCTTTAGACCTTATTGATTAAACATACATATGCAGTTTGATCTTTTGTGTGATTCATCATCAATATGTTTTCCAATAATGTTGCATTGAGTACTAACTAAATCTAGAAGTGGTGAGGATTTTGATCCTCACGACTTGCAGCAGTTTTAAATCTATAAAATGTTAAGAGAGACGAGCTCTGGATTCAAACGTCCATCTCACTTGTTTGCAAATTGTTTACGTCCCGAGTTTCTGCTTCACCACAATGTCTGCCAGCCGACTGATGGTTCTTTGGTTTCTAATTTTAAAATCAAACCAACTTCTATTTTTTATTTGACAGCAGACAGATGTTCTCTCTGTTTTTCTCATTTTTAATCACTGGTTTTATTTTACGTCCATGCATGCAGTTTGGTGAGGAGTCAGCATTTATCACACCGGTGATGAGTTTCTCTGGGAAAATCTCTCCTGTGCTTCTACATCCAGAAATCCTCCATTCATCCTTTCTCAATAATGGAAATAATCGTTAGCTGCAGTCATAGTTTGAGCACACACGAGAGTCCAGATCAATCTAAGTATAGGAATGTTTTATTGGTTCGATTCAATGACTGATTGGATGAAGTTTTCTCTAACTAGTTGCTGGACAAAGGATGAGATGTTATAGTTATTAATAAAGAAGATTAGTCAACACGTGGGAAAGAGGATTGTTAATAATAATAAAAAAAAAAACAGAAATATATTGATGATATCTTTGGGTTTGCTCAGTCCAACACCAAGGTGTAAAACTTTACTTGTCCAAATAAACGTCCTGCTACACAATTAGACGGAGAGAGAGTAAAGTAATGCACTTGTGGTATTTAATCTTCTCACTGCTGCATTAACAAAGTGCTCGTTCAGGCTTCTGAATCGTGAGGATTTGCTGCTTTTCTTTGTCTTGTGTGACAATAAACTGAATCTCTTTGGGCTTTGGACTGTCGCTCGGACAAAACAAGACATTTTAGAACAACGTCTTGGTCTCTGTCATTTTATAAACAAATCGATTGAGCCCAGTGCTGACGTGCACCTCCAAACAATGCAACATTTAGGTGTCTATACCCAAAAAACTGTGTGTAAAACTTACACTGTAATAACTGTATATAATGTGATTTAGATCTAAACTGAACTGTCTTGTTTTACAACAATATTCAGTAGAAAACCAGGTTTAACAGGAAATAAAGCAAGTTTCTGTAAAGACTGAATGCAGTCACACAAACCTGTTCATCTGCATAGTTTATACCAAACAACGGCCTCTTATTACATATCAACCTTTACAAACAGGCACATTCATGCATTTACTATAACTAAAATATCCTGTGGCTGGCTGACAACATGAAATACCTGGGACACAGTGACAGACTCTTCCTTGTATCGGCTCCAAAAGCCTCAACATTTATCAACCACACTTGTGAAATCTAGTTAAATATTGACAGCTCATTACAATAAGAGCTTTACTCTACACCTCCAGTATACATAATTAAGATATCGGTTTCACCACATAATATTTTTTTTAAGGGATGCAACTTACTATTGTTGTTGTTTTTAATCATCATTAAAATACATATTTGGTCATTAAATGTCAGAAAATAGTCTAAAATGTCCATCACTGTTTTCCTAGAGTCCAAGGCACATCATTCTTGTCCAGCAGCCGAGTCCAAAATAACTGTAACTGTAAAACTGTACTTTTTCTACTATAAAACTTTTCCTTGGGAGGCAAAAAACACAGAAAAGCAGCCAGCAAATCCTCAATTTGAGAAGCTGGAGTAATAAATTACATAAACAATTAATAAAAACTGATGCCGACTAATTTTCTGATCGTTTCAGAACTAATTTATTAACCTGCTGCTGCAGAAGTATTGACTCGGGGGAAAGTTGACAGATATTCAGACCAGCTGTATACAGCTGTGTGCAGCTTATCTATAGGTGGGATCAATGTCCCACCCAGAAAAGATGGTTCACTTGTTCCTGTCAAATTTTGGGGGATTTACAGAGACTCATACAAGTTACTGGACGCTGCTGAAAACCCATTTACAGTTCAGGGAATATTAGTGTGGATGTAAACAGTTTTTGCACTTTTCAGATATTAAATTTAAGGCTGCAACTAGAGTTTATTTTATTATCAAATAATCTGCCCATTAATTTCACAGTTAAGTGACGTCTTCATGTGTTGTGGTCTCAAAAGATATTAGAGATGGTTGGATGATACCGAAGCTTCTTTCTCTCACGCTTGTGTCAAATAAAGAAAACCACGTGAGTGAAAACGTCCAAAGCTTCAGAAAGATTCATTCAGTTTATAAAAAAGTGTTGCAGCTAAATGATGCGATCGGCACATTAGTGGGAGAAGAAGAGAAAATGACAGAAATATGTTCACGAAACAAAAGATATTTCCACCTGATTACAAAGTAATAATGTAATTTAAGTAACAGGCTAATTTAATGATCATCATCACACTCGTACATGAAAACACACGAGCGGGTCGAAACTACATCTATAAGGTACATCAATATTCATATCTGGGCTTTTTGCACGATGCATTTAATAATTATTTTGCTGTAACATGTTGCACAATAACATCTACATTCAACGGTTTTACAGATTTAATACAAACATGTTGGCTTCTTTCGACACAATTCATGGGCTTCATCCGTCCATCACTGGGACATAAAACAGAGGAAAGGTTCTCACATTTGAGAAGCTGCAACCAGAGAATATTTGTTTGTTTTTTACATGAAAAATTACTAAAATGATGAATCGATTAATATAGTAGTTGCTTATTGACTAATCAGTTAATGGTATAATCACCTGCGACAGAACAGTTTGCATCATCCCTCTCTGTGTGATACTACAGCTCAGTATAGTTCAATAAAATCTGTAAACACTGACAATTTTAATAATAAATTAATGGTTTAAGTTATTTTTTAAAGTTAAAATGTACCAATTTCAGCTTCTGAAATGTGTCAGTTTGTTGATTGTGTCTGTTTTAAATGACAGCAGACTGAACATCTCTGAGTTTGTGGCTGCTGGGAGGATTAAAGAATCATCATCGACTAACACAGCAAACAATCTGCAGATCATTTATAGCTGCAGCCCCAAACATGACACAACAGTTAGTGGCATCCTGCATTACCTGATGCTTTCCTGCATCTTCGATGTAGTAAAAATATAATAAGAAGGGGATGAAGATGATGACTTTACTGGAGAATATCTTCCACCATCAGATGACCGTCCTCTCATGTGACAAACCGAAATAATACGTCTTGTTTCTGGGTGTCAATGTCAGAGCTGAAACACAAGTTTCCCTCCAGATAATCCAAACTACTGAACACCAGCAGCACCACAACAACAACAACAACAACAACAACAACAACAACACGGAGCTGCAGCTGAAACACAGCGAGGTGCTCCTGCAGGACCACCGGCCGGGCTGCTGCGGGAGCACCGGCCGGGCAGCTGCGGGAGCACCGGCCGGGCAGCTGCGGGAGCACCGGCCGGGCTGCTGCGGGAGCACCGGCCGGGCAGCTGCGGGAGCACCGGCCGGGCAGCTGCGGGAGCACCGGCCGGGCTGCTGCAGCTGCGGCGGGCTGCGGGCGGCGGACGAGCCGCTCGTCCCCAACATGTGTCCGGTCCTCCCGGCTCAGTTACGCACATAAACAACCCCAGTGGAAAATCTCCCGGTGCCCCCTGACTCCAACGCGTCCCGGGCCCCGCACGGCCCCGCAGCCCGCCGCACGGAGCCGGTTCTCCGGACCAACAGTTAAAGAACCGGATCGTGTTTTCAAACGGACTCGGGCGGGAGAAGTTCAGCCCGGGCTGCAGCTACCGTTAGCACGGCGAGCAGGAGGCTCGGCTCCCGCAGCCCAGCAGCACCGGAAACACGCAGTTAAAGCCTTCAAACAGAGACCAGTGGAGACCAGTGGAGACCAGGACCCGGTGCGGGTCCCCGGTGTAAGGAAAGTCCACTTTGAGCTCCTCGCTGGCGCCAAACTGACAGCCGAGCCCCCGTGTTAGCCTGACAGCTATCCGCGGCCACCGGCCCACTTTATTGTTTACTTCGTTAAAACGCGCCGATAAAACGCGCCGTCGTCCCGCCGCTGCCCCCTGCCCCCCCGGCACCGACCCCGGGGGCAATACGGGGCTCCTCCCGAGGGCCACCGGGCTGTTGTTGTCGTCCCGGAGCCCGAAGAGCCCCTCGCGGCTAACAGAAGCTAAGCGTGCCGAGCGGTGACAGCAGGCCACAAGTCAACAGACGGCGGCCGCATCCTGCGCTTCTCCCGCCGGCCGCCCGCTGCCGGCCGCCGCCGCACGCCGCCTCCCTGCCCGCCTCACGGCGCCCGGATCCGCGCTCACACTCACTCTCACGCTCGTGGATAAACGGTCGGTTACAAAAACATTAGACCTCTGCTTACCTGCACATGATCCGCCATTTTTCTCCATTTCATGCACCTCTCACTCCCCCGCTTATGGGTAAGACGGAGACAACAGCGCCCCCGCCGGCGGGGCCTCGCAGCCGGGGAGAGTCGGGCCGCAGCAGCGCTGCCAACCCTCCACAAAGAGCCACTCTCTGCCACAATAACACCCCGGGATCAATATCTCAGAGCAACAAACACTTATTTTATACAGATGGGTCCAGATCAGAGATGCAAACAACCATCTTCATTATCACATCATCTGCTGATTATTTAAATTCTATTATTCTTATTATTTTCTCGAATTATCGATTCATCATTTTATCCATAAAACGTCAAAAATAGTGAAAAATCCCCACTATAATCTCAGTCCAAAACCCAAATATATTCAGTTAATAATGATTTATTACAAAGAAAAGCAGCAAATCCTTACATCTGAGAAGCTGACCACATAACCAAATATAGTCACAAGTAAGTGAAGGGTGAGGAAGTAAAGATAAAAATCCTACTTGAGTGAATGGAGCTTGGTGGAGCCTGACATACACAGTGTTTGACTTCCAGCTGATAACAAACAACAATATGTCCCTCTGAGGAATATGATTCTTTATTTAAAGCATTTCCACCACTTTTCATTTGACTGTCCTTTTGTTCTCTGTGTGACAACATGTTTCCATCTGTTATTAAAACCCTGTGAAGACAGAAGATAATAGACATAAACTCATCTGGTATTATTATTAAAATTAGAAACAAATATGTAACACTGTCTTTCCCCACAGAAGCAAAAGAACAAAATCAATTAACAAAATCTATACATTAAATTCCTCTGCCAGAAGTTTATTATGGTATTGTCACATTCTGTAAAGCTGACACTTTTTATTTATTGCAGTAGATTTGCTTGAAAAACAAAATATTAATATAGTACAATTGTTTTTAGAATATTCTGTTAATAAATAAATAAATAAAATATTATGAACACACCTGATGTGGATGTGAAAGTAGATGTTGCTGCCGCCTGACCGTCAGTGTGCGTGTCTGCTCTCGGCCTCCAGGGGGCGACACGTCGTCGCCCCGCGGCCGCAGCAGCGCGGGTTCTGCTTCCGGAAGCAGAGAAAAAGTGAAAGCGAGGAAGCCGGAAGTTCCCATTCAAAGAGCGCCCGTGGATGTGCAACACAAAGCAGGTGTTCAGACGCTCGCTCGTCCCCTCCACACACGTGTTGGTGTTTCTGCGAACAGACTGAAATATTATTCAGACATTACTTCACACACACGGAGTCACTGCGGCGGGTTCGCGACTCAGGGAGGCCCGTGCTGCGTTCCCGTTCCCCTCGGACAAACCAGCGCTGTGACACATGTACATGCGGTCCTTGGGAGGAGTAAAGGCTTTGTTTTCAAAAAGTAGGGCGAGGAGGAAAAATGTGTCGATGAGGTTTGGAATAAGTTTACTTAGACTGAGATTAGCACGTTACAAAATACTCTGTTACAAGTAAAAGTCCTCTATGAAAATTGTATGTAAGTAAGTATTTCTATAATTAGTTTTTCTCCATTCATAAATTGTTTTTACAAACCAAACAATCAAAGAGAAGAAGAGAAAAATACTGTCACAATGATCCAGAGCCCAAAATATTATATTTCATTATTTACTTATTCCATAATGTTCCCCAAATATTAAAAATAAATTCAAATTATTAAAATCATTCAAAAGAAAAGCAGCAAGTCATTTGAAAAGCTAGAACCATTAAATATTTTTACATGAAAAACGGTCATCAAAATAGTTGCCAATAAAATTTCTGTCAATCTACTAATTGATTAATGGACTTATAGTTTCAGCTGTAGTTGTTTAAACTGTTGGGGAGTTAAATTTAAAACAAAACATCAGATAAACTCTTCATGTTTTGTGTAAAAATCTTAATTTGTGAAGTAACTAAAACTTATGTGGAATAAAAGTAGAAAATGGCATGAGAAAAAGTACCTCAATCTTGTACTTTAGTACAGTTCTGTCTTGTTTCATATTTTCTTTGTTATCATCCAGCTGAACTGTTGACTGTAGAGTTGTGGTTCCTGTTGTGGCCGCTGGGCGGCAGCAAACATTCAGGGTTCTGAGCACAATGTGGATTGGATTATAATAATTTATAATCCATACACATTTATAATCCATCCATGGAGCACAATTTAAAACACAATCAACACTTCCTGTGACGACTTTCAGAATAAAACAATCAAAACAGTCGTGAGCAGATGGAACCAGATGTGGAAGAAGTATTCAGATCATTTTACTTCAAAGAAGCAACAAGAAAAAAGCTGAATTACAAGTAAAAGTCCTGTTTGTTCCTCTGGGGCACAGATTCAAAGAAGAGGGGCACATTTGTTTAGTTATATGTGTCTCTGTAGTCATTTTGTGCCACTTTGTGGTCGTTTTGCATCTCTTTGGGACCATTTTGCATCTCTATGTAAATGTTTTTCATGTCTCTGTGGTCATTTTGCATCTCTTTTGTTGAGTTTTGTGTGTCACTTCATACACAGCTTCTGATACAACAAGCCAACTATCACCCTCTCCCTGGCACTCTTCTGGCTTTGCCTCTCCCAGATTTTTGTGAAAAGCTCATAAGAAAACACTTGTAAGCCTAAATGAATGATTTGAGTCTTTGAAACACAGGGTTAATTTTTAAAGTCCTTCTAACATGATGTAGTTCATACTGTATGGCAGTAACAACAGATCGATACAGTCTAACAGACATTAAAAGAAGCACAAACTTCACCTCAGTTTGTGCAGAGAAGCTTCAGTTGATCTCATCTGGTCGATCATCGTCTCTTTTCAGCAGCAGTAAAGTGGTCCACTCACAGCTGACCTTTTGTTGACTGGTGTGCTGCGGCATCACGTTGCTCAGCTGCGTTTAACATTTCATCATCAGAGAGTCTCTTCTCCGCACTCAGACAGTGTTGGACGTAAAGCCGAGTCTGAATCTGCTCTTTGATGTGTGTGTGAGCCCCCGAAACATGGAACTGCAGTCGGTTCTTCATCGACCGATCACTCACACGTTCTGTTCATTAAGATCCAAACAGATGTTTATCTCCATCAATACACCATTTACACTTTAATTTACCAGTAAGGAAAATACATTAAGCAGCAACTCAGTTATACTGATTCTATTTGAATCCCAAAGAGGTAAAATAATCCAACATTTCACTAAAGAGTAGATTTTAAAAAGTCCAGAAACTGAAAACAGAACTGTTTCTTCTTCTCTCCCATTAATCCTCTGACGACCCCTCAGGTTTATCTGCTGGCCCTCTGGAGGGCCCCGACCCCTAGGTTGGGACCCCTGGACTGAAGCAGCTGCCTGTATATAAAGTAGTTGAGACTGTCTCCACCTGCAGCAGCTCCAACAGGAACATGCTGCTCTAACACTGATGCTTCAGGATCAACAGTCTGATAATGTGACAGAACCAGATATCAGTTACTGCACAACCACAACTTTACTGCTGATACTTTAACTACATGAAGCTGAGAATACTTCTGTACTTTACTGCTGATACTTTAACTACATGAAGCTGAGAATACTTCTGTACTTTACTGCTGATACTTTAACTACATGAAGCTGAGAATACTTCTGTACTTTACTGCTGATACTTTAACTACATGAAGCTGAGAATACTTCTGTACTTTACTGCTGATACTTTAACTACATGAAGCTGAGAACGTGACCCTGCTCGTCCTCCAGGGGGCAGTACATGATCAGGTACATCACTGTGCTGCTGTCTGTATCTCACATGATAAACCTGAAGCTGATGTCTTTCTGTCACAGTTTTCCCCCAAACACAGATTTGTGGTTGCAGTGCTGGAATGTAACGCAGTACATTTACTCAAGCACTGTACTTAAGTTAATTTTAAGGTGCTTGTACTTTCATATTTCCATTTTATGTTACTTTATACTTCTATTCTACTACATTTATGGGGTAAATATTGTACTTTTCTACTGCACTACATTCATCCAACAGCTTTAGTTAAATTAAATATTATTAAAACAAAAATTAATCAATAAATAACTGATGATGTATTATTATAGATGAAACTAGCAGCAGAATAAAAAGTCATTAAAATGAGCTCCACCTTCAGCAGCTGCAACATTAAAGTGATCAACACATTAATGATCAATAACTAGAATCCAGTAATATCATATATATTATTCTGTACAATCAGTATTTTTACTTTTGGTACTTTAAATATATTTTGATGCTGATACTTGTATGTACTTTAATTAAGTAAGATTTTGAATGCAGGACTTTTACTTGTAACAAGAGTATTTCTACTCTGTGTTATCAGTACTTTTAGTTAAGTAAAAGATCAGAGTTCTTGTTCCACCTCTCTATGGATGTGTGTGTGTGTGTGTGTGCAGGTATTCATGCCCACACGTGCTGCTGGGTAATTTCTGACAGAAAAGAGGCTCTCTGCAGGATGCTGTTGGAGTGACGACAGAGAGCACGAGGAAGCGGAGACATGTGAGTTTGGAGATGAAAGTCGCTGTTTTTACACATATGAATCAGACGCAGTGAGAAAATAAAAGGGTGTGAGGAGGAGGAGGAGGAAACAGAGATGAAAGAGGAAGGAAAACATTTAGAGGAGAGTGTGGAATAAGAAAGAGGAAGTGGGTGTCTGAGACGAGACGGAGGGTAAATAGAAGAGGGAAATGGAAGTGAATGAGGTTGATGGCATCATAAACGGACTTGGGGACGAGGGGGGAGAGGCTTCGAGAGCCGGGGCCACAGGTGGCCCCTCTTCACTCCATCAGGCGGAGGAGATTGTGGTCCGCGGGGAGAGGAGGATCGATGGGTGGAGGAGAGACAGAGATGAAGCAAACGGGAGGAAATGAGCTGCTTCAGACACAACATGTCCTCCTCTGTCCACCAGCGCCGCCTCGTCCTCCCCCCACCACACTTAGGCTTTACAGCACGAGGGATTTATGGGGAAGAGAAAAGATTCTCTTCTTTACGCCCGGAGAGTGTTCATGTAGGCATCAAAAGCCCTTTTTCAATATTTAAGGACTCCTGACTTTACTTGCGATGGGTCGTGATTGGTTCTGTCTCTTCTTGTCGTCTTGTTCTTGGTTTCCTGTTTTATTTTGTAGTAGTCCTTTCCTCCTGTTCTGTCACTTCCTGCCTCTGTTCCTTGTTTCCTCACCTGTCTCCTCTCTCCTGATCAGCCACTCACCTGATATACCTTTAGCTTCCTTTGTTCCTTGTCTGTTTTGTTTCCTCGACCTGAACCTGCCTGTGAGTCGCTGAAGGCCGTCCTGCTGTCTGTTCGACATTAAATAAAGTTTCTCATACATGTTGCTGCTGATCAGTTCCAAATGAGCAGAATATAAACAACATTTCTTGGAGATGGATGATCAAAATGTGTTTTTAATTTCTATACTGTTGATTTTAACTTTGAGTTTTGGTAATTGCTCTATAAATATAGATTGTCATTATTCATTTATGCTTTGAACAACAGACTTTGGCAGATGTGAGTCATAACTCAGATATAGTTAAGTAACTATTTAAGTGTTTAAATTATTATTTCTGTTTTAATTTGGAAACAAAAATCCTAGAACTTTTGAAACAATCGGCCTTTAACTTCAGACAGAAGCAGCTTCTCATTTCCAACAGTATATTTGTTTTAAACTGGTAAGAAATAAACTGATTACTGTAGTTTTTAACTTTTCTTCCGGTTGGCATATGTGGCAAAGTTAGCATAGTTTTACTGAAACTGTAAACTTAATAACTGAGGTGTTTGTCCGTGTGTTTGGACATTAACATATTATCAGCTGATATGTTGAACTTATTTCCAAATCCAGCAGTTCAGAACAACACGATCCTGCGGACTCGTGTTTGAGTCCAGTCTTCTCTCTCTGTTAGCTCTGGGTTTGGTCTCCACCTCCTGGGGTAAATATCTGCCTCTGTAGCTGCTGAACGCTGCACCATGTTCACCACTTAATAAAGATAATATATATATATAAATATATATAAAAACTGTTTATATTATAGCTGCTTCAACCCTTCTGTCTCTAGCCTCTATTTCGTGGGAAAGAACATCTATTTTCCACTGGATATTTTTGTTGTCTTAATATTTCACATTTTGTTTTTTTTTTGTTATCTTTACATTGCACATTGGTTTTGTCATCTTCTTCACAGTCTTGTGATGCTTGTCACTTTCCATTTCATCGTGTGGCGTCCATGTGACAAATAAATATCCTTGAATCCTTTTCAGGCTTTATCTGACTGTAAATCCTACTGACGTTTCTTTACCAGTCAGCCTGCATGCGGCCAACTCTACAGCTCTGTGTACTGTACATGCACAATGTGTATGATAAGATGAATGCAGTCAGCTCTGGAGAAATGAAGGGTTACAGTTTATCTTACAGGCAGAACATACTGCTACAGTGTGTATGTGTGTGTGTGTGTGTAGGTGTGTATGTGTAGGTGTAATGCAGGAAAATGATTTACGTGCAGTATTCCTCACTTCATTCATTATTCTCTCACATCAGGAGAATTAAGAACGTGTGTGAAACACGGACAAAATATCATTTTACCTTATTAAATAATCTCTGATAAAGTTAATTTCAACTGTTTCTGTTCAAGTGTTGGTAGATGTTCAATCTGAAGGCTGTAGGAAGAAAACATGACTCAGCATTAATAACATCTACAGGACCTGAAACATGACGCAGCATTAATAACAACATCTACAGGACCTGAAACATGACGCAGCATTAATAACAACATCTACAGGACCTGAAACATGACGCAGCATTAATAACAACATCTACAGGACCTGAAACATGACTCAGCGTTAATAACAACATCTGAAACATGACGCAGCGTTAATAACAACATCTGAAACATGACGCAGCGTTAATAACAACATCTGAAACATGACGCAGCATTGTTTTCAGTCTGAATGTGGATTCATTTCCAGTTGGGCAGTTTTGATGAGTCAGCAGCAGCTGATCCATTAAATGGATCTGACTGTTTATCCTGCTGTAATATTATTTACACACGAGTTTCAGATTGAACTAATGTTTTACATCCGTCAGTCATTTCTTCTAGACATTAACACGTGTATCCAGCCCCCCCGACACTGTGTGTCTGTTGCTCTGATCAGTCCGATCAGTCTGATCGATCCCTGTAGGACCCGTATGTCCCACAATGCTCAGCTCAGAGTGTTTTGTCAGCTGGTTGGCGGCTGCAGAGTCGGCCTGGACTCCTCTGGCGTCCCTCTGAGTCAACATGCAGCTCCCTAATAGAAACAACATTAGCTCCCTGAGGTTTCCATGATGTGTTTTCTAACCTGCCGCCGCAGGTCTGTGTACAGATCGAGCGCTCTGTTGGTTTTCCGTGCGGCGTGGAGTGAATTGAAAATTGACACCATGGGAACACAGACTGCCTTCGGGCGACGGCGTGGAGTTGTGCTTTTCCAAACAGCGGTGAGAACGATCCGGTCTGTTGTCCCGCGTGGTTCGAGCTGTCAATCACACTGTGGTCCGGAGGTGCAGACCACCTGACCAGGAGGTTCAGGCCAAGCTGATCTCAGCTGTTATCATCGATCCATATTTCTATTGGCTACTTTTGTCATACTCTTAGTTGTGGGGGCTATTTTCAAGTATTTTTCTTGTAAATGTACGACTTTAATCTCCTCTGGCTCGATATACGGCTGTAATAAATACTCCATTGTAGATTTTAGACTGCTGTTTGCTTCTGATGTTGATGTTTTTGTGTGGAAGCTCACTGTGTTCTTTCAGGAGCTTTCGACCACATGTCACAGCCCTCCGTGATGTGCTGCAGACGGTATATTGTGCCGTGTTATAAGGCTGGAGCCTTCAGTCCATCCTGTGCTGGCACGCCCGTCCATTTAGGATCTTTCCCAAAACCCTCCTGGCAGGCGGAGACGGCAGGAAGCTCACCACTGATGGTAGAGAAAACCTCACTCTCGTCCAGTCGGTCCTTTAGGAATCTGGAAACCTCCAACTCCGAATATTTCAAATATTTAAATACTCTGATGTCTCACACCGACAAAGAGTCATGTGATCTGGAGCAGGATGCTATGTTTCCCCTTTGGCTGTGACAGCTCTGCAGATCCTGGCAAGGCGTGACTGGCCACCACCTGCCAGTGTTTTCCCAGCCAGAGGAGAATCATCATCCTCCCGGGGATATCTGAGTGCACGCTTGGCTCCCGCAGCAGCAGAGTTAAAAGGGTTCATGTTAAATCCTGCTGAAAGGGACGGCAGTGCCCTCTGTCGTCAGGACGGGACTGAAGAGGCCGGTGAGCTTCTCCAGAGTTGCATGTCGGATGGTCGAAGAGCTTCTAAAAACCCTCCTCCCTAAACCTCTCCGACGTCTTTCTCGAAGCCTTCAGTCATTCAGCGACAGCAACAGAGATGAACAGGATGGTTCAGATAGTAATAGTTGAACCAAGCGGACATTGGTTACGATCCGTAACCCCAGATTCTATGAGTATAGGCTCTTCTATTACTCTACGATTGGCGCAATGCTTATCTCCGTGTTGACTGTTGCTCAAGCTCACAGCCGGGAGCCCAGAAGGCGTTCAAGCCTTTAGAAAGTCGGGTGACGTCGTACAAAGATCGACAAAGTCAGGAGGTCATAGAGGATGAACAGGTCAAACACAGGCCTGGGGTTTGTGTCCTGTGTGGAGGTCAATCTTCATTTCTATTTTTAAACTTTTTATTCTAGTTATTATTACTTATTATTACTTAAAATTATTTACAGTTTTCAGTCCCAGTTTGGTTCGGTTTAGGCAACAAAACGCCTGATGGAGAATTGAGTCCAAATATGTGCGCGTGATTAAGCATGAAAATCTCACTGCAGCCAAAGTGTGAAACCCTGAGGAAGTCCAGCTGAGGCTGATGGATGAATGTCGTTAGTCCTGCAGGTATTTGGTCATAAACCAAAGTATTGGACAAGTTAACAGGTTGACCTGATGATGGCGCTGGAGGAAAAGTCATAGGATCAATGAAGTTATTAGGATTCAGCCTCTGGGGAACATGAATGTTTTTACAAAATGTCATGACAATCCATCCGATAGTTGTTGAGATATTTTCCACCATTACCATCCAGAGAGCCGCGCTGCTGGAATGACTAGTAATGCACCTGTGTTGATGAACTGATGGTTCATCCTCAGAGGAGGCCTCGTCTGTAACATGGCTTTGAAGCGATCGTGGACTAAAGCGGTGTTCGGGGTCAACAGAGGACCTATAAAGTTCAAGACTCTGGCGGCAGACATCCTGCGTGTGGTTAAGTTTCAGTTAAAAGTTAATAAAGTAAACACATTCTGTCAATGTTTCATTACTTTTTACCAGCACCCTAAACAAGAGCTGAGAGCATCTAAACAGAACCATGAAAACATTAATCATGCTTCAGTTGAGTGGATATTGGAGGAAATCTAATGAAATACATTGTCAAACAAGGTTAACATCCCATTATGTTAATACATCATAATTCAGGTGAAATTGTATCTGCTGTTGCAAATTAGTAGAATCTGAACACGCTGCCTCGTGACTGTATGTGGCTCTACAGGCTGTGTTCATTTTCCAAACATGCAATTATTTTAGTATATTTAGTATCTTATATTCTTGGGTTAGTAAGCATTAGTAAGTAATTTCACTTAAAACAGTACTGATGTGAGATGTTAAAGGAGAAATTAAATCACAACAAAGGTGAGATTTTGAAACATGTAAACAAACTGTAAAAAAGGAACAGAGGACATGGCGTTCGTCCATGAGAGACGACCTTTCTACTCTGTTCTCGTATTTGTGTCATTAATGCAGATGTGGGATAAACCTGCAACAGCTCCAGCAGATTCATGCAGACACCCCAGAGAAGGTCACACATGCCCAGTAATGCTTACTGTTGTGCCGGGGAACAGCCTCCTCTCTGATGGGGGTGATGTAAGCTATTGTTGTGGAGCTGTCAGAGCTTATCAAAATGTGACAGTGCTGGAGAAATGGCAGAAAACGTTTCAGGGCTATGAACACCGCCAGGAGCTCTAAGTAATTTGTTTTGGTGAAGCGGAGCCGTGATGGCCATTTGCCGTTCGCCACCATCCTGCACACAGCCTGCAGCCCGTCAGGCTGTTGTGACAACTTCTCTGCAATGCTGCTTCCAGCAGAGCGCCCAAACTAAAAAAGGTCTGGCTGTGTTCACTTACCGAGTGTGGTGAGGCGGACTGTGGTCGGACGAAACAAGACGTCACACAGCAGGAAACATGGGCGAACATATCATTTTAAATAAAATGAACTGAAAGCACTATAGACCGTGTGTATGTAAAACCCTGTTTTTTTTAAATTTCCAAAGATTGCAGTTGGGACATTTTTATGTTTGTTGTCCCCCCAACAGTGAAATGAAATATGAGAACTCAAAAGAAAAACAATGTTAGAAGTCTGTATTTTCAGCTGACACATGGACGTGTTGTTCTTAGTAGAAGCTCTCAGAGACGTGGTCTGGTTACCTGTTAGGGCGCCCCGCACCCCCGATGCCTTTACTCGTCTCCTCATCAAGGTTCAGGGCGGAAAAAAGTCAACAGTGACATTGAATGGAAACCACCTTTTTATATTTGTTTAGCATTTGATCGGGTGAAGCAGAGCTGTTGCTCTCTCACTCTCAGATGACACATCTCCTTCCTGCTTTACAAACCAATATGCCATTTTATTAATGGATGTTTATTCCGTGGGACCTGTCTGGAGCTTTGGAAATACTCTAAAATCATCCAACTGCAGACCTGTATGTGTTGTTCTGGGGGGGACTTGGAGGACTTTTGGAGGACTTGGTAACGCAGAGTCGATGTGACTCTGCAGTGAAACAACTCACTGTTGGCACATCTACACACAAACGGAGGCTCGGTCACTTTTTAACACACTGGTTAGCAGCAATAATAAATATGCACTGTCCAGTTAGACGCTGTGGAGGATTTACTAAATATTGTTCACTGTCGGGGTTCTGCTTCAGAGGAGAAGCTACATGTCATTAACACCGTGATCTTCCTTTAGTGAACATCCTTTTAGATGGTTTGACCGCTGACATTAATCCTACAATTAACATGAGCATGTTGTGTTAATGTTGGCTTACCTTTTCATAAATCTGCTCCAACGATCAATATATCTACTCTTTCTCTTTCTCTCAGTATAATATTTTACCAATCAGGAGCTACAACGTGTCACCTCCCCAGAGAATCCATGAAGGAATAAACTCATAAGAAAATAAAAGATTACGCAGCGCTTTAAAAAATAAAGTTACGCAGCGCTTTAAAAAATAAAGTTACGCAGTGCTTTAGAGATAAAATATACATATAGGTCATTAGTTTTAAAAGATGTGACAAACAACTGATTATTTTTCTTAGATATTATTTGTTCATTCCACAAACGAGTGCGCGGTCGGCCGGAGGCAGCGCTGCAGGGGCCGAGTCCTCAGTGGTGGATTTTACCTCCGCGCCTCCCACACAACTTTTACACATGGATTATACAGGAAATGAGACTATCTGAGGAGCTAAAGGAGTGTTTGTGCAGCTCTTTGTTCCCTCAGCACTGAGTGTCTTTTACCTCCCACACGAACACAGCAGCAGCCCCTTTGTCACCTGAGTTTCAGCTGTTTTTAATGCAAGCAGGAATTCATATTTTGCATCTTGTTAAAGCCACTATGTGTAGTTCATTAAAGCATCTTTCAAATTATTCTAATGACATAAATGTTTGTAGAAAAATTAACTGATCAACAACCCACCGAGGGCCCCACAATGTTTGTCTAATCCTACACATAGTGATAAAAATAAACTCTCTTCAACGTACCTTTAAAATTTTGTTTCATGATAATTTCATTTTATTTTCTTCATTAAGCCTGGCTCTGTCAAACTAAATCCACCTCTCAGCACCTCGAAAGATCCCTGATTAACACGTTATATCTCATTTGTTTAATCCGTACAAATACAGCTGTTTCCCCGTTTCCCAAAATGTGGAATTATTCCTTTAAGGCACATGTCAGTTTATTTTGCACAAAGCCTGTCGAAGTATCTGCCAGTCGTCCTCATAAAGACTTTTCTTATACCTGTTTGATATTTGACGTCGGCGACTGATGACATCACTCCAGAGCTCCAGTGGTTACTGAGCAGGGGTTCAGGTTGATGCTCCTTCCTGACGGTCAAAGACTGAAACATCTGTGCAAGTTGGCAGAACAAATCTTTATGTTGGTTGGTCTTCGTAGGTTTTATCTTGTCCTCAGATCTGTCCCGAGCTTAAAGCCTGACAGTGAGTCAACATGCATAACACTAAGACCCTGAAACAGAAGCAGCTAAATGGAATTTTGCCAATATTAGTGTTGTTATTTACACCTGTGGTTTTCCTGCTCCGACATGTTGAAACGTCTGCTGTGGAAAAGGACTGTGGTACAGTAGGCAGAACCTTTACATGGAAGCAGGAATGAGAGGTAACCACGGGAAGCAGCCTGGACGGAAACGTTTAGGTTGTCTGGAAACTGTATGCTGTGAGCTTTTCTGGGCGATCTGCACAAACAGCAGTGAAGGTGGGAAGCTGCAGATGGTTCCTCTGGGCCACTGCACCATGCTGTGCACATTAAGCCCATGTAAATCCTTGATGTGCACTGCGAGTCTGAAACAAGCAGCGTTTAAAGCACATGCAGATGTGTCTTTGGTGAGATAAGGTACCACTAAGGTCGAAACAACATGCACTGGATTTAATTATTCTCTCTCTTAAAACTCAAAGGTATTACTCATTCACAGTGAGTTATTGTTTAAATAACCAAAAATAATATTTTAATGTGTATCTTGGCGGCGATTTAAAAAATCATCCTTCCTTTCCACACCATTAAAAATTACTGTACGTTTCTTCTAGAACAAACCTGCATTATTGTGCAGTTTATGAGCTGTTTTATATTTAGTCTTTTGTTAAGTGTTGTATTTTTAGCCAGCAGCTTGCAGTGTGGCTCCAGGCACCCAGGTCAGACAACTGTTCGCCATGTCTCTGAAGTTTTGGTCTAGCTCCTGATCTTTGAAAATTGCTTGATTGCCTCCATGAGTTGTGCTACTAACCAACCCGTGATTGGAAAGTGAGCCCAGTCGCAGGATGTGCACGGCAACTTTATCAGTTATACATTTGTTTTTCCCTGCGTGAGAGTTGGCAGCTCTGCTAATTAAGGCCTTAAGAGAAATTATTTAACATTATTGTTATTAATTTTTATCATGCTTAAATAAGCCATCTAACCAATTATGTGTTTTACCCTGCTTCCCAGTTATTTCAAGCTGCATTTTAAAATCCCATTCATCACATTTGCAGCACAGCTGGGTCTGGCTCCTGGCTATATCACAAACCTTTTACCTCCTTGTCAGCTGAAGTGAAGCCTATACTCTGCAGGCATGGCCCTTTTGGTCCTGGGTTTTGTTTGGTACACATAAGATGTTCACAAAAACAGGAAATAAATTTAGCTCCCCTGTGGCGAGAACGTCAGCGCACTAACTTGACCTATTTTAGACTTTAGATATAAGCTTGAAAGGAAATGATCACATGTGCATTTATAAAGGTCAGCAACATGTGGAATCATACTTATCAATACAAAGAAGAGTCTGAAGGATTCTCATATTGAACTATAGTTGTTACCATATATGGTTGTTTTTGTTAGTAGGGACTCTTTCTATAGGTCATTAACGAGGTTCTTCAGGTCATTTAGGAGGTTCTGCAAGTTCTACCCATTCTGACACCCAAACTCAGGGTATCGTTTTACACTGAGTACCGAGCCAATCAGTACCAGGGATCTCTTTCTATAGTCCTTTAGGAGGGTCTCTAGTTCATTAGGGTTTGTGTTTATCAAGGAGGTTCTACAGTCTTTTACTGGGTTCTAGTGCCCAATGAGGAACGTTTTAGAAGCTTTTTAGGAGGTTCTAGTGGTATTTCAGGATGTTTTAATTGGTTCTTCAGGAGGTTCTAGAGGTTCTAGTGGTAATTGAAGAAGTTCTAGAAGTCTTTTAGAAGGCTCTAGTAGTCATTTAGGAGGTTCTAATCATCACTGAAGAAGTTCTGCAGGTATATGTTGTATTTGTGTATTTATGCATATGTTCATACATCCAATAAACTATGTGTGTACCATGTCTGTGAATTAGAGATGCACTGATCTGACTTTTTCTCCCGTTCAGCCGATACTGAGTACCGATCTTTTACCAGTAAATATTTTTTTCTCCTTGAAACTCTGTAAACCCCTCAGATGTGTAAGGTAAAATAAGTTTGTGACTACACATCTTTGCTGAACAACAACATCCTCTTAAGGCTTGTGCAAATTGTACTTATACTGTCCTAGTTTATGAAATTGTGCCATTACAATGCATCAGTTACTGGTGGTGCTGTTCCTATAAAGACCTGACAAACAGCTCTGAGCTGCTGTGAGCAGCGTCGATGCTGTACTCTCTGTCCTTTGTGTCCTCTGGCGTAATTACATGCTTCTACATCTCATCAGCAAACCACTTCACCTGTGCATAGCTCTGTCTTTTTCATTTTTTTATTCAGACCAAAACAGAAACTCTTAACCATGTAAGTAAGCTCCTCTGTAGGTTTCTTTTTCCTTCTATTCTTCATGTTTTTACCACATAAAAACAGTCCCTAAATCTTGTTAAACTTCACCTGATCCAGTAGTGAGGAGGCAGATTTCCAATTCTTCTAGATCATTATTTTGGCTGTTCAAAACACAAGAGTTTTCTGTCCATTAAAAGGTTGCAATAAAGCATCTTCAGAACACCGCAAAAGAACCGGTTCATAATCCACCGTGGTACTGTAAGGGTTTTACAGTGTAACTGCCTTCACAATAAGATGCATTATTGTGAAGTACATTCAAGAAGTGATGAGTGACACTTCAAAATGAGCTCACTAACAGATAATATCAAAGTATAATTATTAATATAAATATGATGTTTGACAGGTTACTACAGTGATAATACATGCATGAGAAAAACATTCAATATTGATGCATGTGGGCACATACAGTTAATATTCATACACGTCCACACAGGTGCTGCATAATGTATATGTATTATATACATACTGCCACTGGCATTATATGTGTTGTATATGCAGTACACATAGGTGGCAAATTAAAGTAAAAGCCTGAATAAATAAACATGCAGAAACATAGTGAATGCAGATGCTCCCGTACAGGTCAGGAGGGGTCACTGGTGAGGATGAAAAACATGAAGCTGTTCGACAGGATTCTCCTCCACCATCTCCAATGGGAAAATATCTGTTAGAAGAACGCTGTTCATGCCTCCAGTAGAGTTCAACAACAGCTTACTAACACACTGCATGTCGGGCTTCACTTCATTTCATACAGCGCATTATACATAATATATGTGATGTATCATTGTTCAGGTTTACAGTATCTTAGGAATGTTCAAGGGGTCAATCAGGAAGTTCTTCTGGTCTTTCAGGAGGTCCTTATTATTCTTATTGTTAAGTATAATCAGACTATTAGACAGTTTAGCTTCAGATACACCAGCTGCAGGTGTTGTGAGGTGTAGGAAAGACTCAGAGCTGCAAATGAACAACAGCTTATTAATACTGGACGGAGCAGGCAGGAGCGTAGACTGGCAGGTCTGTAGGTGAGACGGAGATCGACCGGACGGAGGCAGAGAGAGCTGGAGCTGGCAGGTGAAGACTGGCTGGACTGACACAGATGAGACGGAAAAAACAATGGAACGGTGAACCTGGGCACGGGTAAACACGAGGTTAACACAAGGTTAACACAAGGTTAACGCAAGGTTAACACGAGGTCAACAGGATTCACACAGACACAAAGGAAATATAACAACTTGTGTGGTGGCTGTAGCGTTTGTACCACGCAGGCAAACTGAACGATCTGGCCAAGAGTGGAGTGAAGAGCCGGGTTTATATACTGCAGGAGCTCGATGAGCGGGTGGAGTTCAGGTTGATTGGCAGCAGACAGAAACCAGAGCGCCACGCCCAGACAGACGGAGAGAGATAGAACGAGGGACCAACAAGAAACACAAGGAAGGAAACATTAGACACTATGGGAATAAAGGCGAAGCACAGAAGGAAAATCATCACAGAAGGAATTTCATCATATATTAGAAGAAACTCAGATATACAATATGTTCAGATTATCTACCTGTCACATGTTTGCTCACCTAAAGATGGGGGTGGCTGACACAAAGGTGCTTTGTATGTAAAACACGTATGCATGTAAATACCAGGAAATAAAAGCTGACATTCTCATTACTTGTTTTATCTTCATCTTCTGATCTCAAATCCAAATGTGTGAAGCAAAAACAGAAGACCTGACCTTGCTGTTGCCACAATCTTACTGTCCCTGATCGTCACGTGATCTGGAAGAGATCAGCCGTGACAGTTTTCACACACTGTTAGGATTTACACTCGACAGTTGCTGTGTCATTTTTTAATGTCTCTCCTCCGTTCGTCTCAACTCGTCAAATCAAACTGCTTTTCTCTGCCCGTCTCAGATACTGTGGTTTTTGTCACCAACAAAAACTGCAGGATGTAATCTGGTTCTAGAGTTTCTTTTTTTTTAGATTAAATTGGGTGAGTCAGCTTTTGTGTTGTGATTTCTGTGTTTCACTTATCATTGTTTCCTTTTAGACTCATTTTATTTGATGTCTTAATGTGAAATTACTACATCAGTGTTGGACAGCTAAATTAAAATAACTGAGTATAATTATTGATGTTGGGTTCTTTACTACATGAGTTCATTTGAGAACAAAACCTAAAATATAACTTCACAGTATATTCACAGGCTAAAGGCGTTCAGTACATGAACGAAAAACACTGAATCCTCAAACTGAATTCATTATTCTCAAACATCAACGTCTGGGACAGAATCAGTGGTTTTTAACAGTGGACGTCATTATTACAGGTCATTCAAGTCTTATTTATCTTTTTATGATGTTAGTGTTGTTATTTTAGCCTTGATTTCACAAAGGATGGGGTTTAAACTCTGCTTTAGTCTCCCTTTGTGTCTGGTGTTGCTGCTGGCGGTCACAGGCGCGGTGGTGACGTGGAGTTTGTATTTGATGTGTTGGCTCTGGTTTGTGTTCTCACTCTCACAGGTAGGATACTGTGGTACGACTGTCCTGTCCTCTTCCTTTCTTTTAGAGTTTTATGTTCTTAATAAAAAGCCAGTTACCCCAAACTGACTGTTGTGGCCTCTTTATTAAAGCCCCTTGCGTCTCAATTCAGTTGTTGACTGCAGGTATTTACCACTCCGAGGAGGTACATGCTGAACTGAACGCTTCCTGAAGTGCATCCGAACAGTGAAGCAGCTCTGTGAGGCTGTACTTTGTGCTCTGAGCTAAATTATCTATTTTACTCTAAATGTATAATAAACATTTGCTCATTAGCACTGAACCACATTTCATGACAATCCATCCAATAATTGTTGAGATATTTTAGACTGAGCCACCAACGTCCACCTGCTGGAGGTAGATTATGCTTTTTCCAAGGCACTTTTCATGCCCTGTCAAAAGACAGTAATGTCACTTACATCTATTATAATAATGTTTATTGTATCCATCAGCAGCAGGAACATGTGTGTCACATCTCCAGTTTGTTGATGCACAGCAGGTTCCTCCATTAAGTTTTCTACGTTATTTAAATCTGCTGATAACTGACTTAACTTTTCCACACACTTATGAGCTGTTCCACAAAAATGTGTAGTTTATACAGGGAGATCATTTGAACAGCAGCTGACTCTTTACTTTATAAATCTCCAAACCCAATTTCCTTTAGATAATCCAAATTAATTCTGCCCAGGGCTTTAGCACTGAGGACACTGAGGTCACGTCTTCTTTATTTTTTTCTGAGAATTTGGAGGTTTTAGCAACACAAGGGTTGATTTAAAGGGTCAAAACTACTCAACACTTGTAGTATTTTATAGTTGTATTTTCTGTTAAACTGGAGAGTTTCCGGCCTAATGACCGCAGTAATTATAACATCCTGGCCGGCTGCAGTGTCAGCAGGATTACACTTAGTCAAACTGCTTTTGTATATGTATTTATAATAATGGCACTGTTACCCTGGTGTGACTAACTGAATGCCACCATGTCATTCAGCTAATGTGAGGGCACTGAAAACATGTTTTCCAGAACTGATCGTTCATGAAGCCCCGTCCTTACTGTTGCTAAGTCAGGCTTTACGTTCTCGGTCGACACATAACCATCATGGCAGAGTTATCACAAATTCTCCATAACATAAGAAATAACAAAAGTAGAGAAATGACAGTTGTCCCTTGTATATTAACTCTGTGAAGTGGTTGAAATTTCAGTCTCTGACAGACTTTTTAATGTAAAGAATCTTTCTAAAGGGTCCAAGGTAAAAGTCCTAATCCCCACCAGCTGACTGTCCACATAGAAGACATGGAAATAAAGAAACAGCGTTGTTCTCGTAGTCAGTCCAAGCTTACGGCACTAAATATGTAACATCAGACCATTTTTTAACTCATACTCATACAACTCTTACATTAGAACCAACACGCACAGTTTATTATTTCATTACACTTTTGCTCTGGTGTTTTTGGTTTTACAAAGACTATAAACAGTGATCTAGGCCTGGTTCAGAGCCCAGGAGGAGAACTGGCACACAGGTGAATGGCAGGTAGTCACGTGTGTCCGTCACGGTGACCTGCGGCATCACTATTACTGATTGAAATCTTAATTAGTCACTTGGTGCTGTCAGGGTGAGTGGTGAACTTTGACCTTTCTCTTCAGGTTGTTTTTGTCCAATGGGCCATGGGGCAAACAGAGTGATAGATTTCACCCTTCACACTGAAATCACTTCCATTCAAACCGTCACTGCGTTCTCACAGTTCGACTGTTATATGATTCTGATAACAGCCTCGAGCAACAGGGGATCAATAATTGTTGAGGAAAATATAATGGATAATTTTCACTCTGCCATGCACACACACACACACACACACACACACACACACAGCAGGATATTCAGTCACAGAGCCATCAATTCATATAAGAAATAATCATTCAGTTTGTGGTTTATTTGCTGGCATGTCTGTTGATACACAGAGAGGTTCAGACCAGTTTAGCTTCATTCACCAACTGTTTTCAGCTCCAGGTAGTGACGGCTCTTCTCTTTTCAGACGCGTGGTTTTAGCCTATATTTGTTAACATTTGGTCTGACTGTCCCCATTAAAGCGATCTGAACCAGCAGGCAGCAGCTCCTGTCTGCAGTGAACCCACGGACGTACAGACAACCATCACTGATCACTGTGAGACTGATGGAAACTTAAAAACAGGAAGATTCTCAGGCAGGTTCTGCAGCTTTTATTCTGGTTTCTAAGCTGAATCTAGAGCTTTATTCTGGAGGAACATCAGAGAGAAGTAGTAGATAAGAGTTATTTTCACCATTACCTCACACAGGAAAGTCAGAAGTTTAAATTTAATTTGCCAACAATTTTTAAAGTAAATAACTTTGAAGGTTTGTTCTTCTATATATATATATTTGCTATAATCTCACGTAGTATGGACACACTCACTGTGTGTCCGTACTACAGTGATGTGGGAGCACGTGCACTCAACATATTAAAGAAAACAGGATTACACACACACACACACACCCACACACACACACACACACATAAAGTGACAGACTGAATCATAACCTTTCCAGCCCACACCCGAGATCTCTTACACAACACACACACACACACACACACACACGCACACACACACACCCACACACACACACACACACACACTCTGAGCCCTGGGATCTGATGGGAGGAGATCTCAGTTCAACACTATATTACTTTTCTGTCCTCAGGCCCAATTCCAATCAGACCCAGCAGCTGATAAACTGGCTGTGATATCAACCCCTCGATCCCACACAAACACACACATCCTCTCACCCTGTTACACAGCCAAGGCACACACACACACACATATACACACACCTACACACACACACACGCTCACAGACCAGCCTTTTACTTATAAAACACACAATGAAATGATTCCAGTAACCCCACTGGAGGATTTAAAGATGGCAGAGATAGAGTCTCTCAGAAGGCCTCTGTGGCTCCGCTGCCGCCGCTGCTGGTGAAGGCGGCGGTGACGGAGGGGCAGAGGGACGCTGGGAGGGATGGAGAAGGCTGGTGAAGGGAGATAGAGGAAACTCTGGGTGGAGCAGAGGGTGACGGAGAGCTGGAGGGCGGAAGGATCTCGGAGCACATGCTGTATGCAGCACGGATGTATGCAGAGTTATATGCCCACTCCATATGTTGCACAAAAAGTGTGAAAAATGTTTTATGTCTTCATCATAATGAGACTTTGGGCTCTCGTGGCTGTGACCAACTAATCGTTCAGCTGAGGCTGGAAGCTCAATGTTCACATCCTCCATTATACAGAACTCTATATGTGCTTATTTTTTAACCCTGTTAGCAGCGTAGATTGATGAATGGAATGTCTAACAGTCCACCACTTCGGTTCGGACTGAAATATCTCAACAACGCCCCCGACAAACAGCTAAAGGCACAAATTAACAAACACTTTTCAGTATAACATCATGAGTAAACACAGCAGTGATCCAAATGAGCTGCTGATTTAACCAGAACGTTGGAAGCACACACGCAGCGTTCGCTCCACGTGATGCCACATCTACACACCACATGGCTGCATGACAATTAACTTACTCAACAACAAAACTCTTCCTGTTTCCAGGCTTCTCATCAGCATTCAGGTACACAAGTCAAGTGGCAGCCAGCTTTAAACGATGAAACTATGTGTTGGTTTGATCCACTCATAACCCTGCAGCCTGAACACTACGATATACTGATAGTGTTTGTCTTTTTAAGAGTAGGTTTGCAAATATTTTCACATATATATATATTTAAAAAAACAACAAATATATAGATTAATCTTTAAAAACAGCTGCTCACTGTTTTACCAAACAAGCGGGAGGAAATAGTGCATTTGTTGGGGACTATTTTCAGTGGTGGATGAATCCACATGTGGGGCTGTAGTGAGTGTTTGGGGCAGCAGGACGGTGTGTGTGTGTGTGTGTGTGTGTGTGTGTGTGCGGGTTGAGTCAGAATAAACTACAGTGTGTGTGTTCATGGTGATGAAGGAGGCTCACTGAGGAGTTTTTAATAGAAGACTTGTTAGTGGATACATTCACTGTTGGTTTGAGTCTGTGCATGAAGAAAAATAAAGAATATCACCAGACTTTAATAAAACATCCTCCACTGTTGTCACAATTTGCACAAATATCCACATTTTCTACCTAATTTACGTACAAGAGATAACCTAAAGTCTCCCAGTGGACCCTAGAGGCTGCTGTGTTCACTACAGCTCAAAACACTGATGTAACACAGTAACACACTGACAGTTTAGTTTATTTGTCCTAAACTGCCAATGAGCCGACTGACTTCAGCCTCTGACTGCTCTCAGATCTCTGCACAAACTTCTCTCTCCGTTCTGTTGTTTCCCTTCAGTCTCTCTTCCTGTTTCCTCTCCTCTCTGTACGTTTATGCAGCAAGACGAGCGTGAATTCTTATATTCGCATTTCCAACTCGTACACATGCGTCTTTGCGTTGAATCGGGCCACGCCCACGCGCCCCTGAACTCAGCTTCACGTCCTGTTTGAACAGTCGTCGGTCTTTAAACTTCATTTTTCTGAAGGTAGTCTGGTGTAAAGGTGGTGAAGAGTCAAACAGTGTCAACAGGAACATCCTGGAGAGTCTTTGGACAAACATTTTGTCTTCTATGGCCTCCTGTTAGTGAGACAGTAAAGTCATTTCTTTCCTGCGCGGGTTTAAACATACAGTATTGCACACTTGATATTGTCTGTAAATGGAAGTGGGACGCAGCTCTCGTCTCGCTCTTTTTAAAGTCTGTTTGCATCAGTGTGAACAATAATACGACCGCACACACACACACACACACAATAAGACACTCTGTGCTTGTGAGTGTGTTTGTTGTCGTGCATCATTACTCAGCCTCCATTGGGGTTGCTATTGCACAACAAATTTGCTAGAACATTTCCCTGATTACAGCCTCGGGGGTTGAAGAGTGCGCGTAGCAGTGTGTGTGTGTGTGTGTGTGTGTGTGTGTGTGAGTATGTGTGAGTGTGTAAGTGAGGAAGAAGAGGTAAAGGAGTTCTGACATGTCTTTCAGCGAAAGCATCAACAGTAAAACTCTGTCTGCCCCCGTGTGACTCCTGACTCCACTGAGCATGCTCCGTGTGTGTGTGTGTGTGTGTGTCTGTGTGTGTGTGTGTGTGTGTGTGTGTGTTGTCAGCCCACAGGTCAGCCGGGCCGGACCCTGCAGTGCCGCGCTGTGTTTGTTGTTTTCATGGTGCAGTCTTTATCTCCCTCTGTGCATCGTTCTGGTTTTGACTGCACTGCATGCTGGGAGAAAATCTGCATTTATCTCCTCCGTCATAACCAATTAGTCTGCTGAGCGCCACGTCGCGTGAATACAAAGAGTCTGAAACATGAAAGTAGAGAACACACACGTGCAGGAGCGCGGGGACGACACGCACCAGGGTTGGGTGTGTTTGTGCGTTCGCCTCCTGGAGGTAATGTCCCGAAACGACGCCACGGCGAGACTCAAGGCCACCTCCTAACCGCCGGAGCTGTTTCCTAACCTTAAAATGCAGCTTTGATGGGAATGTGAGTGAATTTCAGCTGCGGGTTTCAGCCGGCAGGTCACAGACCAGCTGTGTGTGTAAATGATGTGTCACGCTCCAGTTTTCAGACTCCTCGCCACAACAGCAAACGAGATGAAGCAACAAAAGTCAAAATAAGTTCTACAAAGGTAACACAGGTTTTAGGCTGTAGGGGAACACACAGTCCTGTCCATGCATGCTGAGTTTCACCTCTTTCGTTTGTCTTCAGTTTGGCGTCTCCACACTGAGGGAGATGCATCGTCCCACCGGAATAACACCCGACAGGTGTAGCATCACCTGCTGCAGGCTCTGACATCACCGTCTAACATCTCTGACGTCACTTCACCTCCTCTCATATCAGTGTTTTAGAAGACGTGTTTCAGCGTCTCACTTCCTGTTACATCACTTCCTCTTTGTGTCAGTGACAGCAGGATCATCAGTGGCGGAAATTAACTTTTTACTCCAATACTGTACTTAAGGTCAGTTTAGAAATACTTGTACTTTACTTGAGTATTTCTATGTTCTGTTACTTTATACTTCTACTCCAGAGGGAAATATTGTACTTTTAACTCCACTACATTCATCTGATAACTTTAGTTATCTGCAGATTGAGAAGAATAATACAAAATATAAAATTGTGATGTATTATTATTTATTTATTTATGGGTATTTGTGGATAAATAATAATTATAATGATAAAGTCATTAAAACTGCTCCAGCTTCACCAGCTGCAACATTAACGTGATGAACACATTAATGATCAATAATTAGAATCCAATACTATCAGATATATTATTCTGCATCATGAGTACTTTTACTTTTGATACTTTAAATATATTTCGATGCTGATACTTCTGTACTTCAATTACTTTTACTTGTAATAAAGTATTTTCTCTGTTGTATCTTACTCTGTGGTATTACTAGGTACGAGGTAGATCTGAGAACTTCTTCCACAGCTCTGTATTATTTTCTAATTATTTCAGGTGTAATACGACGACTGACGGCAGGGCGTGAAGCTCTGCAGTGTGAAATTCTTCTTTTTACTCCCTGGGAACATTTCTGTGAAGGTGTGTTGATGACGTCAATGATAACTGTCATGAGCAGGTGGTGTTCATCAGGATGAAACCAGCGATTCACAACAAGTTTGTGCAGTTAAGAGAGTGAGAAAACCAAACTGTTGCAGGAGGCCCATTGTGTAGAGTTCTCTCCTATAAATATTAAAACAAGAGGCAGAGAAAAGGCCTCACGGCTCCTTTTGTCTTGTAAAAAAAAAAAAGGAAGATTGTGTAAATGTCCCGAGCAGCAGATTTGTTCGTCTGGTCCTCAGACGTACAGAGAGACAAAAACACAAGGTGTGTTTGTGCTTCACATTGTCTGCTCAGTGAGCGAAGGCGTGCAGTTACATAAGAGGCTGCTGAGACAAACAGGAGAAGAAGAGAGTGAGCAGGAGGACGTGTGATTCAGGCTGATGAGGAGGACACTGGGGGGCTGAGACGGAGAGGACGGGCAGCTCAGGGGCCCTCGCTGATGTCTCCCTGAGTGAGTTACAGCCTCTGATGGTCGACTAATGAGGCCCTCTAACCCCCAGTCCGGCTGCAGGGGGGTCCTGCCTCCTCCTCGCATTCCTCTCCTGCTTTATTGATGCTATCAGACTCTTTCAGACACGATGAAATGTGCATCCACACTCAATTATCTCTGACGCAGCCTTATGCGCTATTACACACACACACACACACACACACACACACAGACTTAGAAAGAAATGGGGCACCGGCTCAAAGTGCCTGCAGTCACTTTGCTCAGAAACATGAAAACACACACATGCTGGTTCAAAATGTATAAAACCAAAATGTCCACATATCGAGTGTGAGTCAAGAATGAAGAATGATCAGTCTCCTGCTGTGTTTAACGAGTTAGGTTTGGTCATTACTCATTTGTTTTGCCCAGTTATTTTTTTTATTACGTCGGTTTTCAACACGTTGTTTCTCGTGTCACTGCAGACCTGTTGTGGATCAAACTGTTTACTGATACGTTCAGCCTCAACATTTTTTAAGACTTTTGAGACAGAAACGTTAAATAACAAGTTTCCTTTACTGCTGCCAATTAGTTTGTATGTAAATCTAAGTTTAAAGCAGTTTGTAACTTTACAAAGAGGAAATAGAGTTTCCTCTGAGATGTAGTGCAGTACAAGTAGAAATACTCAAGTAAAGTGCAAGTATCTCAAAATTGTGCAACTTGAGTAAATATACTTGGAGAGTCTAAGTGGGGATTCAAGCTGTGATTTTTGGATGTATAACTCAAAGTGACTTTAAACAGTCGCAGATAAAAGGAGCAGAAACACAGAAAGTTGGAAACAGACGAGGGGGAAAGTGTCTTGGGACAAAGTTTAGTGTTGTGGTGACAGAAGGTGTAACAAAAGCGAAAAGGAAAAGAGTGGAGAGGGAGTTTACGGTGTTGATTCAGAGAGGCAGATTAAGTGTGTCAGGTGGAGGGAGGCTGCGAGTGCCGTTACCTTGGGAACAACTCTCTTCCCTCTCACCGCTGCTGGGGCTCCATGACTTTTAATCCCCTTAATCTCAGCACATCCCATTGGAGTCGTTTCAAACCGGGTTTTGATCATGTGGGCGCACGTGTGCGTGTGTGTGTGTGTGCGTGCTGCACTGCAGCATATATGCATGCAAATGTGGGTAAAGTCTGAGATTATGATAAAAAGAAGCAGATGATGTGGAAACAGCATCACTGCAGAAATGAAGCTGTTTACCTAAACGAACTCCACTTACTTCTTCTTCTCTGTTTTTCTTTCTACTGCTTTTGGTTTTCTCTCCCGAGGCTACAGCGAGAAGAGAAACATGAAGGAAGCTCGGAAACCTTCCCACAGGTGAGGCAGACAAACACTGACAGCACACACACACACACACACACACACTCACACACACACTCACGTAAAGTAGATTTCACTTTCATCTTGAATTATTTCTATCAGATATCCCTGCTGGCCATTTCAGCTACTTGTTAAAGTTAAATGGTTCTTCATCAACCCTGTTTCCTCTAATACGAGAACAAGCATCAGCGTCCTCTCCTTTGATCAGTCGAAGAAAAATCTTCGGTTCCAAGAGGTGTTTTTAAAAGTTAACTAAAACTTATCACTTCCTCATTAAAGAAGAAGAAAAAGCACCTCAGATATACACGTATTATAAACAGTATAGTTTTTGTGCTTGTAAATTGTAAATGGCTCGGCCTGACAGTATATATATACTGTCAGGCCGAACCATTTAACAGAGATGAGGGGTGAGCAGATCACTAGATAGACAGTTTGCTTCTGACTCACTACTGATTATTATTAACTATGCAAAAAAAAAAAAAAAAAGACTTTAAATTAAACTGAAATGAAAATGAACTGCAAAATACCCAAACTAAAGGCTCTTCCCCCCCCGTGTTGTGGCAGGTGTTTGGTACAGTCCACGTGCTCACTGCTGTGATATTACTGAGACTCATCAATAAGAGAAACTCGACTTTACAAAACAAACTAAATGTGCACACTTCAACCAAAAATGTAATATTTGAAAAAAGCCAATAAACTTCAAAATCACACTGTGCCGGTTGTTTGTGTGAAAGTTGTCTGTAACTGAATGGAAACCTGAATTAGTAAAAGATCACCAGATGTTTTTATTTAACAAAAGAAAACGTCGACCAGGAAACATTTTAATTTAACATCTCATTAACAGTGTGAGTGGAGTCTGCAGCAGGAAACATCCCGACTTTCACATCGTCTCCCGACACCTGCAGGTACGCAGTTCTGACCCCCCCCCCCCCCCCCCAACCTGCACCAGCTGATCACAGTGTCTCTGCAGCGTCGTCCCGTCCTGCGTTACAGACAGTCTCCACAATCACCTGCCCTGTTGATGATGTCTCTCCTTCATTTTCACACATTAAAACTAAGGTAAACTGTAATTTCCCTGATTAAATAAGTCGGAGTACTTCGACTGATTGTGGAGATTCCCAGCGCTCCGACCTCGGCGGAGACCCAAGTGGGCGAGTTTCCTGCTGCTCTCCAACATGCTGCACTCTGGGTAACCTGTAACAGGTGTGCACAGACCAGCCCCGGCGCTCCCGGCTGCATAATAAAGCGGGTCAACCATTTCCACTGTTCTATATCGGAGTGAAGGTAATGAGTATTTTCATTCTGGATTCATCTGCTGATTGTTTCATTCAGAACAAAACTTCAGATTTTACAAACTTTTTCTATGTTGATGTTCAGATGACATTAACACTCACTGATCGTCTGGGAACTGATTGATCTCTTCTCAACAAATCCCTGAAGTTTCCAATAATCCTTAATAATATAATAATAATAAATTAAACTGTTTTCTTTACTAAGACACACTGCAAAGCTTATTTTCCTAAACACATCTGTGAACACTGGTTCCTCCTTTCCAAACTCCAAATATCCTGCAGTGAGATGATGAAGATGGGATGAGAGCCTGAACGTGAACAAACGTCCCGTCGGCGGGCTGAACCAGAGGGAGGCGCCGCCGCACGATCCCAACGAGCGTCCGATGACGTCTGAGGAAAACTCCTGGACACGAGATTTTAACAGCAGTCAGTCAGTTTCGATGGGATGAAACGATGCAGACAGCGCGAATAACCAGTGACTGTGGGGGGGGGTCATTAGGAAGTGTCTGATGCTTTTGATTGATAATTTTCTCTCCCTTACTCTATTGGTTTCCCTCCCCCACTCTCCCAACAACACACACACACACACACTCACACACACTCTCTTTGTTTGTGTGTGTGTGTGTGATAAGGGCGCAGCAGGTTCGGTGTTGATTCAATAAGAAAGCTATTTTCTTTCCCTCTGCATCTGGGCTGGAAACAATCAGTCTTCCGGGTGATGTTCCTCTTACCCCTATTGATTTTAGGTGTGTGTGTGTGTGTGTGTGTGTGTGTGTGTGGAACCACCAAATAATCCTCATCCAAGCCCTCATTCCTCCCTCTCTGGTCCAGCTGAGTTAACCTATACAATTGCAGAGGGGGAAATCAATGGCCATCCCTACCCCTACACACACACACACACACACACACACACACCACATACTGTACTCACACACAGTCTAAACTATCAGACCAATAAGCTCAGCGGTGTAATAGCTCCCCAGAACAGAGGATGGTCGCAGCCTGTATGGATGCTGCTGCCTGCTGGCTGTTGATGATTTATAGCTGATTTACTGAGGTTTTTCAGGCTTCCTCACCCTCACTAACTGGGCTGAACATCCAAGTGTGTGTGTGTGTGTGTGTGTGTGTTTACATACATGTGCTAATTATCAGTAAACACAAAGTACATCTGAGGCTGATGAATGTCTTCAGCTCTGCAGGAATTTGCTGATAAACCGAAGTGTTGGACACATCAACACGTCGACCTGAAGATGGCGTCGGAGGGGACGTTTCCTCCCCAGGTGAGGCCAATAAGAGGAAGACAGTACGTCACTGAGCGTCAGGTGTAAAGACACCGGGGTGGAGAGCTCTGCTAACATCATTATCATCAGTATTATCATTATTAATATTATTGTTGGTATTTTATTCCATTTTATTTTTGTATTGTTTTAATTGTCTGCTTTTATTTGCCTCATTGCCTCCTGTAATAAATCCTGGTAACTTTGTTCTGAAAACTACTGTCTGAATAAAGTTTATTATAGTTATTTTAAGATGTGTGTGTGTGTGTGTGTGTGTGTGTGTGTGTGTCCCCTTCAGCTCCAATGAGTGAGTAAAGAAGCTCAGCCCTCATTACGGTCAACAAGTGAGATATGCAGAGAGAGCGCAGATCCTCTCTGTAATTCACAGTTTTAATCAGCCCAATCAATCTTCACCCCTGTCCCTCGCTCTCCATATTAAACACACACACACTCTCTCTCTTTACTCTCTGAACATTTATTTGCGGGTACTTGACTCCCCCCCTCCAGATGAGCTGGTCTACAAGCAGGCTAATAAAGCGGCTAATTGTCTGGTTGTCAGGGCGGGATTGATTTGTCTGTTTCAACACTGATAACACAAGCAATCATCTCTCTCGGTGAAGCCTCCACACACTGTAACTGCTGACATTTGACAGCCATGAGTGTGTGTGTGTGTGTTTGTGTGTGCTGCAGACTTCTGCAACAAACTTATGATGGCAACAAGGACAAATGAAGGTTTTTCTGTGCTTTTTGTTTACCCCCAGAAGCTCCAGTCACCGGCTGACAGCAGGAGGAAACAGCCGAAGCTGTGGGGCCGATGCAGAGGAGGGAGGAAACATCAGAGCGACGCCGTTCATTAAGGTAAGACCCAGTTTATCTGCCTCTTGTAGATTCATGTACATTTACAGGATGTGGTTTGTGTGGAGAGAGGAGGCTCATCCCACACAAGCCTGTCTTCTATAATTACATTTTTATAATCTGTGTTTTTGACAGATTGGCAGCAGTGGAAGAAGAATTCAAATCATGTATTAAAAGTGATAACACCACAGCGTAAAAATACTACAAAATACAAAAAAAGTCTTTGCAGGCTAAAATTACTAACATGCTGATGTTTAGCAGGCGTGATGTTTAACGTGGTCACATGGGTGTCACGGATTCATTCATCCTCCGGTTCAGCCCTCCGCTAACGTCAGGAGGATAAAATGATTTACTCGTGTGGGTCTTCTAGACTTTCCAAGTGTTATCGGACCGAACGGATCAAGTCCTGATTCTGAATCACAGTTTTTTCTCAGAACGTCCCAGTTGAAATTTCTGATTTCCGACCTCCAACGCTCCACGACGCCAAAAAAAACAAAAGAAAAAACATGGCTGACGGCGACAAGCGGGTGTTTCTTTGGCAGGTGTGTCGACAGATGAACAGTCAGTAGTGCAGAACAGGTTTTCCTATATTATGGTATCTATTTTATTAAATACAGGAAAATATACTTCAGGCTGCCTTTGAGTCGATGGTTTACCATTGTTGTGTGATGTCAGACGATTGATTGTCAGTGAAGTCGGGGTCGATGTCTGGACCCCGGCTTTAGTTCAGCATGTTGGCATGTTAACGTCCAGCTGAGGCTGGTGGGAAGGTCGTTAGTTCTGCATTATTCATCCTGCGGGGAACATGAACGTCACGATCCATCAACAGCTGAGGAGATGTTTCAGTCTGAAGCGATGGAGATAATTCTTCACTACTATTCATCTGATCATTTGTTAATATAAAATCATAGATGGGTGCAGCTTTATATGAACAATGCGAGTTGCTGGAAGGTGTCTCAAGTGATGTCGGAGCTACACTAACGGTTTCCCTGCTCGTCCTGGTTAGATTAATAATATATTACCAAACACATCAGACATGTTTGTTTTGTCAGAGCACAAATATTAACTTCCATTAAAACAATCCGTCTTCCAGCAGCTGAACTCACCCAACTTTTATTGATCTCTAAATGAAGCCACCTGTTAATGAGGAATGTGTTTGGCAGCATTTGTCTTTGTTATTTCTCCTCCTCTCCATCTCTTTCACCCTCCACATATTTGATCTTTTCTCTCTCCCTTAGCTTCTTTCTTTAATGCTTATCTGAGCCTGACAGGTACGTCCACAGCACAGCTCCAGATTTTTACGCTCCTCTATCGAATATAATCAATCAGGCTGCAGTGTACATCGCTCATGCACGCAGTCACGAACACACATACAGAGCAGGATGTGTCAAAAGGTGGAAAACAATGGTTTTTAAAAATATATCGGATAAACAGGCAAGGTGAGGAGAGAAACCCTTTAAATTCAATTATTCTGGTAAGGCATGGATTTAATAGCTTCTAAAAGTGTTTCCTCTATCCTACTTTGGATTTCGTTCATGCACAACTGGCCTATAAGAAGCACATTTCTTTTGGAAAAGTATCACTAATTAAAATGAGAAGCGACACCAGGAAACCGCAGAAACCAAAACAAAAGGCTTAAAACGCTCCGTTTTCCCAGTGCAGCCTTGAATACAGATTAACCCTGTGAATCCCTCCGTTACTCTGGGCTCAAACATCACAGGGACGGACGTCTTCCTTCCTGTATTTACCTGAAACGTGAGTGGGAGTCAGTGGACAAAGTGGAGTGGCTTGATTGTTAAATATACCATTAGACCGTTTTTATATTGTTTATTTAGATCTTCCCTTTGCTGTTTTTATATTTGGACTCTTTCTTACTTTGTGCTGCAACTGCTGCATACATTCAGAAATAAGGTCTTATGTTGTGGCTCAGTATAGCTGAGGAGGATGTTCAATTAAGGGCAAGTCTAACTCTCAAGTTGTGATAAAGTGGATTTATTCTTTAATGTGCAGCTTCTCCGCTGCCTGTATATCTGCACATGATGGTTCCATCGCTGCATGTTCGCACCATCACGATGCTGCTTCGTGAACCACATGCTTCGTGACCAGAAAAACCTCTTTTCAGTCTCAGCCACGTTCCTGAAGCTGCTGCAGACATGTTTGGAGGTTTGCATGGAGAGGCGCCCTGCTGCTGCACTCACGCTCTGTACGGCGCAGCAGAGAATCAATGTGAGCTATAACATGAACCACGGGAGGCGGCGGGGACACCTTTAGACTGACGAGAGAGGTCAGCGCTGATCCAGCCTCAGAATACTGAACCCCCCGGGCTGTTGTACATCCCCCCGTCACTCCACGAGTCCTGTCGACTCTCACCGGTGGAATTAATTCCTCTCTAAACTCACAATCACATATTTCAAGCACTTCTGAATTCATTCATAGATTGTGAACTCTACACACACAAAGCCAGAATCAGTGGAAAGTAACTTTTATGCTACTTTATACGATTAAAACAAAATATAAATCAACTAATAACTGATGATGTATTATTACAGATTAAGCTACTAGCAGTATATAAAGTCATTAAGATGAGCTCCACCTTCACCAGCTGCAACATTAAAGTGATCAACACATTCAGGATCAATAATTACAATCCAATAATATCAGATATATTTTTCTGCAGAACGAGTACTTTATTTGAGTACATTTTGATGCTGATACTTTTGTATACTAGTAACATTTCCAATGCAGGACTTTTACTTGTAATAGAGAACTTCGACACTGTAGTATTACTGCTTTTACTTAAAAGAGACAGTTATACCTCCATTATATCAGAGAGAAGGCAGACGTCTCTCTGAAACTCTTCAACTCTCAACAAAACAATCCAGAAGAATAAAAAGCTGTACAGGTGAGAGGACAAATATGTATTTTAAATTTTTGGGCAAACTGTCCCTTTAAGTAAAAGATGTGAATCAGAATACACCCTCTACAGAGCGGTGCAGTCTCAGCTGACACAACAAAATCTCATTTGAAGCAATAAAATGCGTCAAAATAGAAAACCAAAGCGAGCTCTTATCTCTACTGACACGGGTCACAAATCAAGTCCGTCCAGCCGAGTGCGAGCAGGTCTGCAGGGTCCCCCGGGACTCGGCGAGGACCAGGACTGTACCTCAGCATCACACAGGTGTTACATTACTGAGCCACGCAGAAGCAGATGGCCACATCACCGACTCATTAACTTTTCTACCAAATCCAATTCTGATATGAGAGCCTGATTAGGAGAAGAAAAGCAGGTTATTCTGCAGGCGATCACTTGAAAAGACGACAAACACTGAACCACATTCAGAGCAGAAAACACAGGAGCACAGTGAGTGAAGACGTTAGAGACCGGATCCTCTGCTGCAGCTTGTGTCTATAACCGGGAACCTCCTCTGGGATTCACCAGCTTTAATCTAAGTGCTTAATAACTGTATTATTTAGAGATGGAGACGGACTGGGGATTGGTGTGTAAATGCTGGTCAGGGTATTAGTGCACGGCTCCCTGGTGAATGAAAAGATGAAAAGTGTGTGTGTGTTTTTCTTGCTTGTGCTTTATAATCTCACTGCAGCACCTGACACACCCTCACTAAACCAGAATTATACCTCCCATAGAGAGGAAGACGAGGAGGAGGAGGAGGAGGAGGACAGAAGAGTTGTGGATGCTGAACTTCAACAGTCAAATTCAAATAAGCATCAGTGTGGATGACACATGTATATGTATTTACATGCAGGTCGTCCTCTCCCTGAACTGCTGAGGCTCCATTTTGTAGATTTAGTGAGTGATTTTCCCAGGAACGTGGGCGTGGTTTCATCTACACGCCACCCGGCCTGCCGGCGCTGCTAGTGCAACCGGCAATTCAGGCATCGTACTGCTTCTTCGTCTTTGTTCTCCCGCTGGCCCGTCTTCCTCCCTCCTCCACTTACCCACACTCGGTTGGACTTTGCCTCCCTGTGGAGAGCCAGAGTTTGCAGTAATCACACAGGTAACGTAAATGTTTACTGAGCAGCTTCTTCTTCAGACCTCTGAGGGATTCACGTTAGATTGGCAGATCTGTTTTCATGTTTCTTCAAGAACTTTAAAGTCACATCTTTAAAAGCTTTTAACACCAACTAAGCCTCTCGCATCTATTAAAGCAGTTGCTAGGAAACAGACTCATCCTGTTTTTATATGATATACAAAATATATTCACATAAAGCAGATGGAACAACAGTGATGCTCGCTGGATGCCGTGGGGGCTAATCTCAGCATTTAGAAAACAGGTAAACAACATCCTTCAAGGAGCTCTTTGACAATAAAACGTGATTTAAGATACAAAAACTGAAGAAAATATTCCATAAAACAGAAATATTTTAGATAAATACAGTGATTTTCAGTAAGTAAACCTTTTAGTAACACTAGTTGATGAGTCAGCAGTCATGGATAGAGAGGATCTCCTGTTGTAGCGTTCTCTGTATTTTTTGTACCATCGTGTGTGAGACCTGCAGCTTCACCTCCCGAGACGACCTGTCCTGCAAGATCAATTTCACTGTTTTCGCTCCCTGCTTACATCTGTCCAAACTGGTCGCTTGTATTCTGAAATGACGACAAGTCGGACAACAGAGCTGCTGCAATCACTGCAGCTGATGTTAGGATCCCCCAGCACGACAAACCCGCTGAATACTGAGCTCAGTGTGAGTGGTGAAACATATCGTAACTCTGAGTTGAGCTTTCAACAGCAATACCCACAAATAATGACACAACATTAAGACTAACAGAGTGAGAGCTGAGTTAACTGGTTATAGTGGAGCTCTGTGGCTCACAGGAAGGAATCAAGAAATAAAATGTCCATTATCACTTCAGACCAAGTCACACCAGCATTTATAACAGGGAAATTTCGCTGCAAAATCAGTTCAATTGCGTAAATTAACTCACATCAAGTTCAACCATGGGGAACTTTGACACACACACACACACACACACACACTCATGATTTCTCAACAACCATTGTTTAGTTACGGAAACAAGCCTCCAGCCTAGTTTTATGGGATGAATATTTCGCTGTGCCACTTTGTGATGTGACCGGGCTTTAACACTCTTAAAGTGGATAATCACACACACAAAAATACATTTATTGGGTGCAGAATGGATTTTTTTTCAAATTAAATAATTATTTTTCATACATTTTGTTATCAGAAGTGAAACCTTTATGTCGAGCACCTCAAAATAACAGGATATCATTGTGCCTTTCAATCGATGAGCATGTGAACATATTTGTGTGGCTTTTTGTGGGTATATTTAGCTGCAGCTGCCCTCCGCTGCAGGATCAGGTAACAGAAATGCTTTTCTCAGTGTCTCTCACATTCATTTTTTTATCCCCAAATGTCTTTACTTTCCATTTACATTGACACTGTCTCTCTGACTCTGTCTGACCTCGGCAAGAGAAGGACGGGAGAGGAGAGAGGCGACGCCAACGCACCCTCGATGGACACCAAAGTTACCGCTGAAGCAGTTTTTTGTAACCAGCAGTTACAAAATGTTTGTTAAAATATTTGAATCCATAGTGCGGAGGACTTTATTGACAGATGCACAGAGTCGGGGGTTTGTCAGAGCAGTCTGGGTATTTTAGACTTTTTACAGTTTGTATCCGAAAACATCTAATTTATATAAAGACCTGATCACACCAGGACCTAAAAACTGAGACATTTTGAGGCAAAAACACATTTGCTCCATAACACTTCTGGTGGTCAAACCTCCATTAAGTAAAATGATCAAAACTACAATATAGAAATACAAGTAGCTGTCAGATAAATGTAGTGGAGTAGAAGTTAAATAGTGTACAAATGTTACTTTGCACCACTGCAATCAGCTCATGCAAGCACATATAAATGAGTCTGCTCCGTTCACACTGGAAACATGTTCTATTATTAACGCATCAACTTTAGAGGATTTTGCCTCCTTGGCAGCTGCAGTTCTTTCTAAATTTTGTTTTGTTTTGCCCTTTAGTCTGGATTAGTTTTAAGCCTGTGTAGTTATTTAACATTTCTCATGACTGTGTGAACCATTAAAGATATATATAGATAATATATATAGTTATCTATAAGCACAGGCATCAGCACTAGGAGCTAAATGCAACTATGACTAGATTATGAATGATGTGTTTTTACTGAATTGTGACTGTAAAGTTACTGGGATAAAACTGCACATGTGAGAAAATGTATAATTACTTCCTGAAGCCGTCGGCGAGACAACAGGAAGCAGAACAAACAAGCCCGGTCTGCTGGGGGGATTATGTTCTCGGCTCTTTGTTCTGTCAGAATATCAAAGTAAATAACTCTTCACACTCATGAAAAATAAATCAGTCTTCTGATGTGGCGGCTCTGCGGTTAAAGTTTAGGGAAAGTTCGTGGTTTGGGTTACAATAAGTACTTTGTTAAACTCCGGTCATCGTCATGGTTACGGTAATAATCCGGTGGTGAAGGTGAGATGGTGCCGAAGAAGCCGACCGTATATCATCATTATATCCTCGATGTTTAACGCTGAGGAGGGAAACGATGAATTTATGATTAAAGAAACGTTGACTGTCAGTTTGAGACAGGAAGTCTGGACGTGTCTCTATGACAATGTCACATGACTTCCTGCTTTGCTCCTGAGAGACGAGTCGCAGCTTTCTCTCAATATTCAGGACTGTTTTCAAAACAAAGATTTAATTGATGCGAATAGTTGCAAGATTCATGATGGATTATATAGAACATGTAAAAAAGTCAGAAACGATGTCTGATAACAGAAGGGTAACAACTGATCACAGACATCTGACAGGAAGTACGAGCTCCCAGCAGCCTCGTGACTGAGAAATTAAACAAGTTAATTAGTCAAATTAAACATGTCACTGACCATTCTGACTTGTTAGGGGTCAAGGGTCAACATTAGGATTTTGTGAATAGTTCACTAAAGCTTCATCATCAATGGATCGCCATAATAACAGCAGGAGGGAAGAGCTCATTTTGCTGGTGAAGACCTGTGCTGTTGATTGACAGTGAGCCGGACCAATCCGTGTGTGTGCAGGCCTCGTCAAAGCGGTGGGCGGGATCTCTGCAGGTTCCTCTTTAACAATTTTCTGTGCTTTTTCTATAAAATCTGTAAAGTAATGAATCTCCCTGTCTGTAATGAATGTAAAGTACTGCAGTGAACGTCCCGTGCTTCACGTGTGTTGCAGTTTGTCCTGCAGGCTGTCACATGTTAGCAGACGTGCTCACGACCTCCCTCGCCACACCTGCGTGTCAGTGACATTGAGAAAGAAGAAATAAAGAAAGTTTGTAAAAAGCTGCTGACTCAAATCCTATTAAAATTCTCCAGCTTGTCAACTCCTTTGTTTTGTGCTGTGATTTGTGCTGAGTCTCCTCTCACAGAGGGGAGGTATTCTTCATTGTTTGCTGCGTGTCGCCTCAAGTTATGCTTTTATGAAGTGAGGCACGCCTACCTCCAAATCCGTCTGCCTCGTCCTGTAACGGGCTGCTGAGAGGAAACACACAGAAAGCTTCTGTTAAGACGCAGGAAACACAGTGGCCTTTTACTTCATATATGACACATTTAAAAGTGTATTTGTCGGTTGATTATTGGCCTTTAAGGTGCGTCAGTGTTAATGGGTGTGTGTGTACATGCATGTGTGCATCAGAAAGCTGGAAGGTCAAACTGGGCTCGTCTTCTGCTCGAGGAAGGACTTGATGTGGAGGGAAAAAGGCGACTCTTGTGTGGGTAACTGTGTGTGTGTTCCTAATTTGAGTCAGTGGGGAGGTGGAAAGATGAAAGGAGAGTGCTGCTTCCAATTTCCTCCTCATGCAGAGATCTCGACATGACAAAACACAAAGCGCGTGTTCGCCGAGACGCTCGCACAGTTGAAAGGATCGGAGACTTTGGAGTTGATTTTTGTGTTTCTGTGTCTTTTCATTTTACCGTGTTTACACAGGAATGTGATCAAAGCTGCTTTGAATCAACGGAGCCGTTACAAAATGCCAATATGGCTTCAGTCACAAAGTCCAATGTAGGAGCGAGTGTCTAAATCTCGTGTTTAAACAAATGCCTGAGATGTTAGGAGCAGCTTACGTCACCGACAGACACCTGCTGACCCATCAGCAACACAATCTATGTGATCCTGATTTAAAGATATTATTGTTTGCAATATAACAGAAGAATTAACATGAAATGAATTTGAACTTAAAGCCTGAAACTCTCTGATCGTCCCCACATTAAACAGCCGGACAGTCTTTTTACAGCAGGTTCAGATCTTGTGTTTGGATTTAAAAAGGACTTCTGAAACACTAAAGCTGGACCGCATCAGTTTTTCTGTTTTCTCACAGAATCTGTTCCAGCCAGTCCTCCGTACACTAACAGTGTGTGAAACAGCTGATCAGCTGCATCTGCAGCCCCCCTCAGAGCTTTATAATCTGTCCAGCTACAACTTTACAGTTCTGGTTCACTCTCACAATCAATAAGCTTTTGTTTGCTTTTGTTGTTTAATTGTTGCTTTGTGATTGGACAGCCAGAGAGTCCTGACCTGACTGTCCACGCCTGCAGCAGAACCTTTCTAAGGAGGTTTCACTGTCCTCCAACCTGTCTGTGTAAACATACTGTGTGTGCTACTGAATATGTTCAGAACCACCTGTCAACAATAAAATACTGACACTCCCATTATTATATTGGGGGGTGCTTTGTCCTTTAAGACACTGTATATGTAAAAACAAACGAAAAAATAAAAATAATACAATGATCTTAAAATATCTGCAGGACTGCAGTCCCAATGTCCCATTAAATATTCCTTTTTCACTTCCATTCATGGGAATATAAAAACAACAATAATACAGACTGTAGGCTACGTGGTTCTACTACATGTACATGTTGTATATGGAGTACCACAGCCCATATACTGCTTGTTTAGTACATCTATCATCGCCGCCCTAATAATAGAGGAGAGGAAAAAATCAACAAATCAAATCAAACAAATCAAATGAGTGCGTCAGCGGGGGGGGGGGGCAAAGGGCAGAGGTTCCCTGTTACTGTCGCCTCCCAGGACCAATGTTGTTCTCAGATGTGTCACAGTTCATGAGACACTTGTCTCTATTGTGATGTGCAGACAATCAACGGATCAGTACTTTGCCAATATGCTTTCAGAGGTGGCTGAAAACCGCCTGATATTGGATTTCGGCAAATGCACTGGGCACGCCACAGATGGGACATCCAATATGCAAGGACGCTCTCATGTCAAGTGTCCCCAAACGCTGCTATGCCCGTGTGCCAACAATCATCTGTCTGCATTACTGAATGATGCTGCTGTTTTTATTAATGAAAGAAGGATGAGTGTGTGTGAGAGTGAGGACCAGCGACACACAACCGACAGATTGGTTCAGAAATTGCAGGAGCAGGAAAAAGAAAAAGGTTTCCAGAAAGAGGAGGAAGAAGAAGCTGATCAGGCCTGGAGAGACGGATCATGCTGGGGCTGTCACAAGTCCAGAGAGGACTTTCGAGATCACTGCATAATCCCATCAGCCGCTGAGACAATACACTCTGTTCTGACCCAGAGTGGAGTCCTTCCACAGTCAGCCTTTCATGAGCTCAGCAAGTGTCTGCTGAAGTTTAACACAAATTCAACTGCGGAGCATTTGCAGAGTGAATTAGGCAGTTATGCTCTGCGGTGGGAAAGACTGAAAATGTCCCCATCACAGGAGTCCGAGACCAGGGATGATGGAGGATGATGCTCCTGCTGCAGTGAGCGCCCACAGTGTTGCTGCCAGAGTCTCAGGAGGTACAGAGTGCTGACAGAAGCCCCCCCACCTCCTCCGCCTCGTGCACATTTCTGCTCACCCCGACTGTCGCCTGTGAACGTACAGAGGCTTTCACGCTGAAGAGATCTCCTTAGAACGGTTCTGCTAAAGTCAGGTTAAAAACTCATCAAAAGCAACAAATAAACAAGATTTCATTTTCTTTAAATATACCCTGTCCTGTTGGAAGATGATAAACATTTGCTTTTCTCATTTGGCTCGTTTTAAAATATGTAAAATACCTGCATCAGTTCATATGAAGGCAATGTTATATTTTTATCTCTTCTTTTTAGTAAGATTGTAATGAAAGATAATAAAAGAAGAACAAGAAGAATTTCTGGAGCGTTATTCACCTTCAAACATGACACGAAATGTGATAAACATTTGCATATTTTTGTGTAGGGGACCAAAGTCAGTTTTTTGTCACTCTGACATGATCCTGTCCATCCTGGTTGTTGGATCTCACTTCTGTACGATGTTCTGAGGGCAGAGCAAACTTCTGGTTAAGCCCTGTGACAACTTGAAATAATTAAATTGTGCAGACCAAACTGATCAAATTCTGAAAGTGGAACGAGTCCTTTAGCTTCCCAGCAGCGTCGCTGTAGCTTCGTGCAGCAGAGACAGGCAGGCCGGGCGGCCGGTAAACCTTTAAAAAACGCCACACAATTATGTGTTCGTGCTGGTAGATGGAGCAGATTAACGTTTCCAGGCCGAGTCAACAGCTTTAACAATTTGGAGATGGAATATAAAACACGGACGGCCTCTCAGCCTCTGGTTCGAGCTGTCGAGACAGTCCTCAGTGGTGTGAGGTGCTGTAATATGTGTTGTAATGTTCTCAGGCGTTATCATCATCAGACCTCTATCTGTGTGTCCGGAGGGAAGGAAATGGCTGACATTATGACAAAGACAAAGATGTTGAAATGTCCCGGGTTCAAGCGGGGTTCGTCTCACACGACGCAGACTCCACAAACAGCTATCTTCCTGCCATTTCCTAAAAGGAATGTAATTTCTGCAGGAATCAAAACAAAAGCCAAAACAAATCTCTTCTGAGGCAATTTTCAGCTATTTACTTGTCAGACTGAGCTTTTAAAGACGGCAGACAGCAGCTGACATTCACAGATGCAAACAAATTACAGACGGACACTTCAGCTGGAGAGAGCAAAGACAAAGACAAAGTATTCAAATACAATCACAGACTCTGAGCCAGTGTTTCGTGCATCATTCAATCAATCACAACACTGCAGATTCTCCGGGATAAACGTGTTCACGTCATGTTCTTCAGAAGCAGAAAAGTAGGTGAAAACATTTACGTCGGCCCTCTAATTGTAATGCAACAGCTATGATATCGCCTACATGTTGAGAAAAGTCCAGAAGTGTCCAAACTGATGACAAAATGGCTGCAAAGGAAATAAAATCCAATCAATATCAGGGTCCACAGGGCTCATTTACTGTGAAATTAATCTGAAATAAATGCCAGAATAAGTTGTTGAAGTTTGGTTAGATGTTTAGTTACGGTTAGGGGACCTTTGTATTGTATATTTATATTTCATTTCATTTTAATCGCTGGGAATTTGCTGAAACAAGTGATGCTGCTGGTTTACAGCAGTAACGTTTCCTTCAAAAATAATCTGCCAAAACATATTTGTAGAATATTTATGTAATTTCCAGGAGACAGGGTTGCATCATTACACCTTATTTAGAGTAAAACTCAGAAATGGCAGCTAGATTATCCTTGGAGTAATAACTAATAATGGTGACCGGCAACAGAGCAGTAGGTCAATAAGCCAGAATTTATTTCTTTAGTCTTTTTTTGTGATGATTTTGCAGATGGAAATCAGAAGGCTGAAGTGTTGAGACCCCTCAGGGTACCGAGGTAAGGAAGAAGCTGAAGTAGCTACAGTAAAAATGGCCAGTGACCAAATCCAAGCAACATGGAAGAGGAATGGAGAAGTGTTTACACGGTTAAATGGACCACCAAAGCAATACCAGGATCAATACCGCTGACACTGTTTAAAGGTCAGGTCACTGCATGTTGGGAGTGACATGAAAGAAGCTGCAGCATCTGTAAGTCTGCATTGGCCTGACAAGATTAAGATATTATGTTTCTAATGTAAAATCAGTGTATATGCTGTTTTAGTGAACATGCAGATACATGATCTTTTCACTACAGTTGGGCGTCCTTCCAGTGACATGCAAGATGTTGTAACAGCTGTTTGTGTGGTTTCCAACACATATAACTGTCAATGAAATTATGCATTAATTGGCCTGTGAAAGCAATGAAGAATTAAATTCAGAGCCGTGACACATGTAGGAATATACACTGTTTTTTATGGATGGAGCACATGTGCAAGTTTTGGGTGGAAGTCGTTGGATTCATTTATACAGAAGTGAAGCCACGTACGTGATGTTTGCTGGTCTGAGGCGTGCGGCCGTGAAAACAGCCCTTTCTCTTCCAACATTCATACGGTGCGACCGCCTGTAATCCTGTTTCAGGTGCACCACAAAGCTGCACGACAGCTCCGATCAAAACAAAACATCACCTGGCATCGGTGTCCGGCTGTGGCCCAGCGCCGGTCCATGTTCTCCTTCACTGACCTGAGAGCAGCCGCCATGTTGTTCCTGACAGTCTGCGGGAACCTGTGTCTGATATCTTACTGATGACAAGAAGATCATCACAATCAAGTCTTTATTTCAGCTTGTTGCTCCTTAAGATCCTGAATTGGGCTGGAACATTGATGATTTCAGGTGATGTGATCGACGTGTGGCAGAGACGGAAAGATGTTCACGTCACTGACACCTGACTGTGGCTGCAGTCAGTCATATGAGGTAAAACTGTGCCTGCTGTGAATATGTAGCTCTGTGTGCTCTGTATTATTGAGTCATGCCGTACTGCAGATGTCTGATGGTGGGTAGTAATGTCATTTAAAAGAATAAGTAGATACATTTAATTAGAATAAAGAGTCTCCACGCGAGCACACAGGTTTTTTTATGAGTGAAAGTTCTTTAAAAAGGTGCTTAAAATGTACATAACCAGATTTATTAAAAAATATATAAAAATAAATAGGAATACCTGCAATAAAAATGCCAGATTTTAAATATGTGAAGAAAACACAAACCAAAATAAGTAAAGCATTCAGTACAAATACTCACAGGTCACATCAAACCAACACACAGAAAATAACCCGACGTGATAATAACATCTGCTGTCAGAAACTGGTCATTATGATAACTTTATAATTTACTTCCATTATTTTGTACAAGATGGCTGCCACTGCCTTTCCCTGTCCAGAGTCTCTCCAGGGTTTGGGGTCAGGGGTTTAATCTGCCAGAAATCACCAAAATAGAGTGCCACCCATTCAAAATGAAATCCTTGCCGATGGTACAGAAATGTCTTCCATCCATGTGTCTGGAAATGTTTGTCAGCTTGATGTTTGCTTTATTTATCACAGACATTGTTAAAGTCCTGGGAGCACATGGTGACTGGCAACAGAGCAGTAGGTCATTAAGCCAGAATTTATTTCTTTAGTCTTTTTTTGTGGGTCACTGGTCACTGCATGTTGGGAGTGACATGAAAGAAGCTGCAGCATCTGTAAGTCTGTGTTGGCCTGACAAGTTCCTGCAAATCCACTTTTCTCTTTCATACAGTGAAAGATGAAGATTTTCCTATTGAAGAAACAGAATAATTATCTGTCTGAGAATGTAAATTCTTCAGTTGAGGGTCGCTGCAACAAGAAAAAAAAAAAGAGTAAAATCTAAGTTTTCTAAATGTGACTGAACGTAAATCATTTATTTGTGAAGTAACGTTGATCCTGAATGTTATTCTGAGAATTTTAGTCTGAGAAGTTTAATAACCTTCATCTGGAGGTTTTTCTATCATACATTTTAGTAGTAGAATCCTTTATACAGTTTGTTCAACTCAAAGACTTTTAAGTCACTAAAAAACTAGCCAATGAAAAGGGAGCTGATTTTGTGTTAGAGGGTTAAGACTTTTCTAGAGTAAGATTTTAAATGTAAGGAAACTGATGATGTAATTCTACTAAATGTAAGATTATATTCCTGAGTTGCATTTATACTACAGAACGCCTGGTTTGGCATTGATCAGTTCCTGAACATGATCATGAGCTGATATTTTTGGGACAGTATGTGAACAGAAATCCCTCTTTGTTTGTGGTGACTAATATTAATTTGTTAAAATGGAATAAACATAAACTATCAGACTTGTAATTGAATGTTTCGTAGGATAACGGGAGCTTACATCATTTCAATGTTAAATGTTCAGTTGGTCTTCCTGTAAATTAGAAAGATGAAGGATTTGTTTAATAATCTGATTCATGTTAATATCACTTCTATGCTCCTTTGTAGGTAAATTAAACTGATATAAATCAAATCGTAAGAAAATTAATTCAGCTGATATTAATTCCACTGACATTATTCAAGAAATCATTGATTCTTTTTCCTAATAATATTGTTTTCATTGGTAAATATAAATTACTGAGTGAACACCAGTGTGGATTCAGGAAAACTGAACTACTACCTAAGCAGTGATGGAGAAGATAGAAGCAGTTGAAAATAATGAGTTTCTATTGGTTTTTATATTGACCCACAGGAGGCTTTTGATACTATTGATCACAGCCAATTATTGAGAGAATTGGACAAAGAATGCAAATGAATCCCACTGTGTGAGGATTCAGGAAGGTCGGCTGTGGAGTTCCTCTGGGATCTGTGATTGGTCCACAACCTTTTAGACTTATATTAATGATATTTGTAATATTACTCAATTGTTCAAATTTATCATTTCTATGCTCTGGGAAAAATGTAAAAGGAACATTTTTAGGCTGTTGAAAGAATGTGGTTTGATGCTAATTAATTTTCTCTAAATACTAGAATCAAAAATAAATTGATGAATTAAAATCTGTGATGTTGAAATTAAGAGTTTTTGAGACAACATTTCTGTGGTCGTGATTGATCATAAATTAACATGGAAACAACATATTGGCTTGGAGGAGACATATAAACTATAAATTCAATAGTGTTACTAAAAAACACGAACCAGACATATTATTAATAACACACTGTTGTTAAAACCCTCAATGCTATGAAACTTATGGATTTCGTTGATTAGAAATGAAATAATGGTCAAAGTCACTCCAAGACTGTGTGCAAAGGTTTCGTTCAATACGGGAGTGGATGTTTGTACAAAAAGCTAAAAAAAAAAAAAAAAAAAGGGATTAAATGTCTGTATGTATTTCTCTTCATTCTCCCCTCAAATAACAACATAAACACATGAAGTGTTCGTTTCCTTATAATTGTCCTTCTGCAGCTCCTGTGCTGCTCTCACATCTCCGTCTGATAAATGTGAGAAATGTCAGAAGCTTTCTGTGTGGAAAGGTCAGTGTCGAGCTGTTTGAACTGCTTCTTGATGGGTTTGAGATGCTTCAGATTAGTTCAGTTATGACAGATTCTGGGAAGAGAGAGAGGCTGCTGACCCACTCTGAGGCACCAACATCTTTGTGGTCTCTGTTTTTACCAAAGTAAGAGCTGCTCGGTTAATCTGATGGATACGAGTGGATCCTCAAATCCAGCTCAGCAGCGATGACTCGATTTTTAAGGCCGTTCTTTTGTCCTTTTCTTCTTCTTGTTTAAGGTAGAACTTTATTCATCCTGAGGGAAGCTGTTGCGCAGGAGTTGCAGTAGGAAGTAAAACAGGTAAGTGTACGTAATGTCCCATTAATGTGCATTATGTCCTGTAATATCTTCCTTTTCTGGACTTTCTCCTGCACAGAGCTGCTGTCTTCACTCAGCTCCTCTGCTCTCAGACTTCCTCCTCCTCTCTCATCTCATCTTCCATCAAATGTTCAGGTGCAGGTGTCCTGGGGCGAAAGATGTTTGTGCTGTATTTTAAAAAAGGGATAGTTCTGTTTTTTTTAGTGTAGTTGCATGAGGTTCTTTTGATATTCAGTGTTACCTACAGTAGATGACGGTCAGCCAACGAACTAACAGGTTCCAGACTAATACTCATTTGCAAATTAATCTGGAACCTCACACTTCATTATTGACTTGCAAGGGGCGTTATCGACGGGAGCGACAACCAATCAGAGCGATGAAACGCCGTCCTGTCGGAAGTACAAAAAACACATATTTCTTATCAACATAAAGTTGAAGTGCAGTTGTTTGTTCTTTTAGAGAAAATTGACCGTCCAGTCTGTTTAATGCTGCCGCTGTAGCCGGCCGGGGAACGCTCCGCATTGGTGGCAGCCATCTTGGTTATTTACAAAGATGCTTCAACGGCGCTCCTCTGTCATCGTATTCATCCCGCCTCATATCAGATAAACGGCTGTGATTGGCCCGACACACCCAGCTGGAGTGGAAATCAGTGTGAATGGGAGAGGTGCCGACGGATCTGCCAGAGCAAACAGCAAACAAAACATGAGCTGCAGAATCGTCTGGTTCCAGCGTAATAGGAACTATTTTCTTTCTACCAAACTACACCCGCGACCGTATCACCTCAGCTCAGCTGAGGAAGACGGCGTTAATGTTTCCATCCCACCTGTCACCAGCCGCTCGCTCCACTTTAAGAACTAAAGCTCCACTTTCATGAATAGATAAATATCAGTAATGCACATTGTGAAGTCCGGATCAGTGGGCTGGTAGGTTACTGTTAACCATGTAGATAAATGGTTCAGTGCAGTGGTGAAGATGATGAAGACGGATGGGAAACATGTTTAAGGGAGGAGAGGCTGAGGGAGAGCGAGGGCGGCGCCGAGAGGAGCAGCGACAGGCCCGATGGCCTCTAATGAGTCGAGCACAGTGATTAGGCTAATAGGTGATCTACCCCGGTTAATGTAAATCAATTCACTGACATGTCAATGAGTCTCCCATGCAACGCTGCCCTCGTGCAGCCCCCCCACACAGTGCGATCCATCTCCTCTTCCTCTGTGTTGACAAACAGCCTGCAGCGGCTCTCTGAAGCTCGTGCAGCAGCACCACTAACACAGCTGCTCTCATGCCACACTGGCAGGAGGATATGTGAATGTGTGCTCGAGACACTGTCATCGTAAAAGGCTGCGAGGACGTCGCTGGATGAAAGCCACATCCGCTACGTTCTGAACGAGCGTTCGTCATAGCTGTAAAGGCTGAATACATGAACGAGCACATGCACAGCCAACAGTCCTCCATCAGTAAAGATCCACTCAGGCCCAGACGCTGTGGACCACTTTCACAGTTTCAAGTTCACTCTCACATCTCTCTGAATATCGTCCTCTTACTGTCCAGCTGACACAATCCAGATGAGAGAAGAGTTGCTAAAAATGTGGATGCACTCATCTGCGTCACTTCAGTTATTACCGTATGCTCAGAGCAGGACACTGTGGGCACCATTAAAAGTATGCCGAAGGATCTATTAGCAGCTCTCGTCTGCTGTGAACCCACAGCTGAACAGACAACTTCCACTGGATCACTGCGAGACATTTATAAAGGAGCGTCTGTTTTCTAACGGTCAAATCAGCAGCCAAAGTACAATAACTAAGTTCCTGTTTTGTAGAACACCTGCTCTCCACCTCACACAGTATCTTCTGCTCACCTCTCTCCTGCCTCACCCTCCCCTCAAGGGTGGTAACAGATGCTTTGTGGCTGTTAATATGACAACCTTAGTGGTCGACTATTAGTGACTTTATTCAAAACCTCATGTACCATTAAGGATCACAGTTCTTAAAGACTGTCTTAAAACAAGAATGTGCTTCCAATATGGAGGACACAAAGTACAAAGCACAACGTCCACAGTCTGACTTAACACTAATCTAGTGGATACAGGTTGTCTTTTCAGTACACAAATGTATTTTTTGAATAAAAACAGTATAGAGAATAACTTTTATTATAAATGAAATTCATATAATGTGAAATATAAAGTTGTTTTTACTTGGTATATCAAATGTGATAAATAACTGATGATCTGTTTTCATCCACACGACGGCTTATGTGACCGCATCACCCGCTGCTTCTTCCGTTGACCAAACCACACCATACGTGGGACTCTGGACTTGAACCCACGTCTGAAGTCCGCACACAGCGTCGCACTTGTTTCCCTTTAACTGTGCATGTGAAAGTAATCCAACAAGCGAGGACAGAAACACGACCTGCAGCAGACGGCGTTGGGCTCTGCAGTGGATCTGCGCCTCGGGTGGTGACTGATGTTGGAAGGCTGAACGAGTTCGAGCGGCCTCTCTGTCAGGTTGGCGCCCTGCTGTGAGGCTGTTAGAGCGCTGACGGCTTCTCTTCAGCGTCGCTGCATCCTCGCCGCTCCTCCACTTCACCCTGCCCCTGCACTGCCTCCATATTTTCTCCTCTTGCACCTCCTTGCCTGTGATTATCTCCTCTGTGCTGACGTTAGACGACAGAGAGCTGGTTGTGTGTATAACATCACCTGTCACAGCTCCCCCCCATGTGTTTACACTCAGTGGGAGCTGCTCTTTTGTATTCAGTCACAGTAGCTTCAGAAGTTTGGGTCAAGCTGCCTGCATGTGACGCTCAGAAGCGCTGACATCGAGGACCTATATTAAATTCACAGATAATGTGTGTGTGTGTGTGTGTGTGTGTGTGTGTGTGTGTGTGTGAGGAAACACGGTGAAACCAGAGTGATTTTCTGATTGTTGTGTTCAGGGATGACAGCAGGAGGTGGAGAAGCATGCTGTGTCTGTTCAGTGTGTGTGATGACACTGAGGCAGGTTTATTTGATGTCAGCACAGTTCCTCTGGTGCAGTAATCGTATTCACGGTGAAGCCGTGGTGGGAAACTGTCACCTTGTTGTGGCCAATAGGAGAATCGGCTCCACCTGCAGTTTCTCACGGAGAACTTTCCCTTTAAATCCTGCTCAGATTTGGGATAAATGTGGACGGGAACTTGCAGCTCCATTCCCTGTTCACAACAATCAGTGTGTTTCTCTCCGGGTTTCAAACTCTGAACTCGTGAACCGCTTCCTGTTTAGACGTTGCCTAGCAACGTGAACAGCAGGACTTCCTGTGGCTCAGATTATATATTTTGGGATATTTAAGACAGAAAAAGAATGTAACTAAGTATACTTTATTTCCTTTTCATGCCACTTCTACTTTCCACTACATCTCAGAGGGAAATGAGAGGTTTTGTTTTGAAGTCAAATCATTTCCTGGTTGCAGCTTCTCAGATGTGAAGATTTTCTGCCTTTTCTTTGAATGATTTTAATAATTTGAATGTGTTAATAATGTTGAGGTTTGGACTGTTGGTTGGACACTAACAGTGCCTACATGTAGCAGGACGCATTGCGCTGAGCCTAAACACTGTAAAATATCTCCTGGTCCATAACATCCTCTGCTCCATTATTCTGGCATCTAGACACTACAAATCCAAGCTGAAATAGCCTGTAAGTTAATTCTCTCCCCCGACTACGTCACTGTGTACTGGAAGAACCGCAGGTTTTGCAGCTGCACACCAGAGACGCAGAGAACATCAGCAACAACTGCAGGCGTTTTTCACACTACATCCCTAACATATCTGCAAGATGTAAAGGGTCTCTATACTTCCTCCACCACTGGTTGTTTTAACAGAATCTCATTACACTCCTCTTCAGATCTGAATAAAAACCAAAAGAATCAGGCCCTATAATGGAAGCCTTCATCCTCGCAGTTATCCAGCTGCCGTTTGTTTGATATTTCGCAGTCGCAGAACGTCCCAGAGCCGACTGATGTTGGACCGAACCACGTCAGTCCTGCAGTTGGTGACATTGCAGCCTGGGTGTTTGAGAGCGGATGCATTAATGTGTGCGACCATAGCATTAAAGCCTCGGGGAGTTGCATGAAGCCAACAGGATCAATATGGAGGGTCTTTGCTAGCAGCTGCACAACAATCCCACACTGTCGATATGTACAGACACAGAAACTCTAATTGTTCTCCACCAGTTGCCTCCATTTTCTCCACTACACACTCACAAATATCTCTGCATGCAAACACAGTGTCTGTCCTGCCTGGTGATGAAAGGAACCTTCTCTTTTCCAGAGTTTCGACAATCATTTTTGATATACAAGGTTCACCTATCACCATTTATTACTGCTTCAGTGTAAAAACGTTCCTGCAGGTTTTTCCATGTTCAGTTGTATCTTGTGGCTTTGAACGATTCAATAACACGTCCACCATGACATCAAAATAAATCCAAACGTCACTTTGACAAAAAGATGCATGACGAGTGTCTAAGATCAGTTGTTTGCACAGTGAGCCGAGCGTTCCTCCACATGTCGCCAGTGTTTCAGGCTTTTCTCCACTTGGAGAAACCTGTTTGACTGAAGAATTAATCTGTTAACAGTGTGGTTCAGGTGACACTAGATGTATCTACAGAAACATCAGTACTGACATTCTGTGCCTCAGATTCTTTTACTTTGACCTTATTAAATACCTGCAGCATCACACAGCAGGTCACAGGGAATAACAGAAGCATGGCACAGGGTACGGATCCAAACATTGACAAAACACAATGATCTGACAGAGGAACTAGAGCGGTATATCAGCAGAGGGTCTGATGAGGGGATGAGCTGCAGGTGAGGAGTGGGCGGAGTCAGCCAGGTGAGTGCAGGGCTGATGAGGAGTGGGGACAGGTGTGGAGATGGTGGGGCAGTCAGGTGATGGGGAGAGGAGGGAAAGTCTGAGGGCATCTGGTGGAGAGTATGAAGATGGCAGGTCGGAGAACAGGAAACAGTAACACAGGGAGCCGGGGCCACATTGGGACAAAATAAAGGTCAAAGGACCAGTTCGGTACTGCCTTGGCATCATATCCGGAGGATAATGTCAGTAAATTGGAATGAAATACAGACACCGTTTATCACACGGCGTCCCCTGGTAATACTGGCCCCGTGGTAAACAGGGCTTTTGTTGTCTATTTTTCTTTTAAATGTCATAAATGTTTTTTTATTTTCTGCAGAGGTGAGTCGATGTTTGATCGACAGACATACGAGTTTCATTTTTGTCAGGTTTGTTCAAGGAGAACACGGCGTGATTCAGAGCAGATCTGTATAAAAACTATTTCAGTTGCTCAGTGTTTAATCTCTTGTCTTTTGGTTGTTGCATATTGCTTGCTGACAGGATCTTAACAGCAGGACACAGTGGAGATACAGACCCCAGGAGCCCTCAGGTGCAATTTAACCAAATAACCATCTTGACTCTCCAAAATAAAGGTCTGAGAGCTCAGGGCTGTAGTCTCAGGTAGTCTCTCCAGTGATTTAGTTGATGTATTTTGAGTTTTCATAGATAAAAGCAACAGCGCAGCAATTGCTTTTATTCCCTTCCAGTGTCTGCCTCCCCCTCTGTCAACTATAATTATACAGCAGTCATAGCATCAATCCTGAGCTCTCAGAAACACATTTAAAAGCTGGACTGTATCCATAACTACCACCCAGACTGCCTGTGTCAGGAAATGTACGTGTGTGCTTGTGTGCGAGTGAAATAGCTCCTGTCAGGACTGTGGGTCGAGATAAAGGTGAAAAATAATGCGCGTGTGAGGACGTGGCGGATAGATGAGTAGACGGACTATCAATCAAGAAGACAGACAGACAGGTAGACAGACGGGGGAGGCAGAGGCAGGTACACGGGCGTCACAGGTCTGGCTTTGCATAAAAGCTGCAGGAACACACAGGAAGTGTTAAAGTTAAAAGAGAAAACCTAATTAATGTTATCTGAACGTCCCTGTGGAGGAGAGTTGAAATTAAATTAAATTAAATCACTGTCTGCTCGGCAGAGGGAGCGAGGAGTCCCCATTTACAGCTCGGAGCTTTGTAACCTAACGAACATGTTGCACATTGACACTGCCTCACAGGTGTGTTTGCTCTCATAGGTGTGTGTGTGTGTGTGAGAGAGAGGATATTATAAAACCCAAAATCAGCTTGTCAAGAAAAATAAATGTATTTTCTGCATGGAAAATGTGTCATTGCTCATACATAGTTATGGAAAAGGAGTGTGTAACTGTAACAGCATGTCTGTGTGTGTGTGCTTCTTGCCACTGGGGGGGTTATGATGAGCCAATCAATTCTCATCTGCAGCAGTCATCGATCAGTGCAGATGACCCAGGCAGCAACCCCCCCCCCCCCACACCACAGCAGGTCACAGCACCCTGAGACCGTTTAGGATGGATATGAAAATGTTGGTAAAGCAATCACAGCTTCTCAGTAGGTGAGCTCTGATTGTATCTGCCTGGATATTTCTGATGGTCAATTCACTGCGATCATCACAGTCTTTACAGGCGGTACATGTCATCATGGCCACAGCTCCACTGTATTTCCTTAGACATAATCTGTGTGCATGCAGCGGTGAACCTGCAGCCGGCTAATTGAAGAGGTGAGACAAGAATGATCCATATAAGCACATAATCACAGCCGACTGTTTCCAGGAATTACCCCTTAAAGGTGGGGTGGGGTTGCTATATTTGTTAAAATTTTCTTTACATTTCGACAGCAATCAATAGATCAAATACTCTGATCTGTATTTTACTTTGACCCCCTACATTTTCTACACAAATATCTGACCTTTCGACTTCTCACATGTTGAAAACAGGCTGGTTACTTTAGATTTAAAGCATTTGAGGGGAATTATCGATTTTTTTTATTTTGCATCAATGTGTGCCGTGCTGTGTGAAAATGTTTCCTGAGCTAATAAATCAGGTGAGAAGTCGGCTCATTTTCTCATTGACTTTTATACAAACTGACTTCTGTTAGCAGCCGGTGGAGTCGCCCCCTGTTGGCCGTTAGAGAGAATGCAGGCTTAAGGACCTTCAGCTTCACCTCCTCAGACCCGGATGTTGCCGCTTGTGGCTGTCACAGGCCTGTAATAAGCCCATCCAATCATTTCATCCGGATCACGTTATATAGTAAACATTATAATCATGTAACGTTAGCCGCGGGTTATGAGTTGTGTCTATGCTCATGAGTTGAAAAGAAATAATTGTGTTTTATGGTGTGACAACGCTGTGCTTAAGGTCTGGTTAGCTTTAGGCCCAAAAACCACTTGGTTAGGGATCATAGTTCGGGTTAAAATGATCACTTGTAAGTCACGATACATTTATATATTAAACGAAAAAAACTCCAGGGAGAGAGTTCATTTTCAAACAACGGGTCCTCGGAGCAGTGGGCTTTTGTGTTTGAGATATTGAAAGACGGACTGACGGGCTTTGGGTGTAATGCGACTTTGGACAACTGGGGTTTAGGAATAATGGGCCGTCAGACCAATGGCATGGCACCATGACCGCGAGGTCTTCGGCAGCTAAATTATATATAGAATAAAACTTTTACTTCATATGCTTGGTCAAAAGTAGAATAAATTGAGGATTCAAATTTGATTAAACTTGATCTGAGATTTAATTGAAACAAGATTTGATTTAGCCTGCGTGTTGGGACATGAGTGGATATTAGACCTGCAGAGAACTCCCCAGTAGATGTCTGTATCTTCAGATATAATTACATCTTTATTAAATGAACAAAGCTGTGTGTAACTGAAAATGACATCTACTGTAAAAAACGTTTGAAGACTCAGACACGTGGTGCCTCTGTGAGTCAGATACAGTCAGCTTTCGTCGCCGACACATGAATGTGATACAGGTCTGTATGAATTAATGAACTTGATAAGACAAAAGCAATCTGGAGAGCCTTCAGGTCAGAGTCAGCTTAAAAAACTGTAATCAGAAGGGTGTAGAGGAAAGTGTCTCTGTAGCAGTAAAGTGCCTCCAGCTGATTAAACAAAATGCAACAGTCTGATTCAAGCTGGAAACATCATGTACTTAAATAATGTTTAATTAAGTCTTGTGCGACCAACACCAGGCTGCTGCTGCTGCTGCTGCAAAAAAAAGACATCTAAATGTTTGCACTTCCACATCAAAGTGGTCGGCTGAAAATGTTCCAGCCCATTTGATTTAAGCTGGAGACGCACTGAACACTCACGCTCAAGACAATTTAACCATCAGGGAATGACAGGATCTGGTCTGCAATAGAAGTGGACATTCAGCAGGACAAAGACAAAAGACAGAGGGGGGGGTGGATAGTTAAAGGGGAGGCAATGATTCTGCAGGAGGTGAATTTGAGTCACAAATCGCACTCTTTCTGTCATAACTCAGTCAAATGAGACATGAAACACACAGGATCATTCATTGTGTCGTTCACTTCCAGAGGATTATTATCAAAGTCATTATGTCATTATTCCATCCAGAATAAACGTCCATAAATCCACTTCGAAATGACAGAAAAAAGACACTTCAGAACCTGCCTGAGAATCTTTACGTTTTTAAGTTTCCTTCAGTCTCACAGGGATCAGTGATGGTCGTCTGTATGTCCACGGGGACACTGCAGACTGAAGCTGCTGTCTGCTGGTTCGGCTCTTAAATGGAGACTTTGACTAAATTTAAACAAATATAAGCTAATCAAACAGAGCTGAACAGAGAATAGCAGCACTGACCTGTAGCTGACATTATAACAGACCATTGATGAGCTTTTGCAGGGTGTCACTCTCCTGATGGCTTTTTCTGTCACTGTATCGGTTCCAAAGTTGGCCTACAGGTCAGATCAGCAACAACATTTTACACTGAAGTCAAATTTCACAATGAGCTGATAAAAATAAAGTAGAAAAGAAAACTAAGAGATCCACTTTAAAATGGTCGCTCTGGACGAGATTTAAATAACAGGAGGAGCAGCCAGTTCACAGAAAACCTGGAGGTCATTGTGGCTATAATTATTACTGGGGTTGGGGGTGAAAAATCACCTCCTCTAGAGACATAAATCCAGTCAGCAAGGGGCTTTATTGTAAATCGCTGAACATCGTCAGGATCGTTTGTTCCCTCCAATCCTCTCTGTATCCTCGTCCCACAACACCAGATTATCGTCTTTCCAGCCGCTCTGACAAAAGCTGCATTTGTAATTTCAGTAAAATGTGACACAGCAACCCTAGCCGGGAATCGAACAGGAACCCTCTGATTATTAGACGACCGCCTCAGTCCGAGCCGTGTCTGTCACATCTAAGCCAACTGCTCGAGAGTTCAGAAACATGCAGTTTTTATGTCTCTGTTGGGCCTTTCTGCATGATGACTACTTTAACTAATGTTAATACTTTTGTACCAGTAAAAGATCTGAATACTTCTTCCATCACTGGGAATAAGACCAAAAACAAACTGATTTGCATTGAAAATATGTTAATAATATATAATAGAACTTTAATGAGTCAGTTCCAGACTTATTATTAAGCGCAGGTTTTATTTGTTGTCGTCAGCGGTCTTATTCTGTATGTACAGCCCGTACATGTCTTCCTCTAACTGATTTTGTGATGCACGTTGACTCACCTTGTGTAGGAAACATGCAGCTTTGAATCACACACATTATCCACACAGGTCCGCCTGTTCGTTCAGATTAAAAAGAGAATGATTTTGACTTGATTTGGAGTGCCGCTCAGCAGAACATTAACCTCTGGCCTAACTTTCCCCACAACGAGTGCTGATTCCTCCTCTAACGACTGTGGGTGGGATTCAGTTCATTCTGCAGCTCCGTAATTGTCCCCTCCTAATGTTGTCCAATCACTCTATCACTGATGTATCCTCCGACTTCACCTCATTAATCAGTGTTAATTATAATTGCCTTTTCTAGTGGTGGCTGTAATTGAATTAGTGCCAGGAGACCAAGGTAAAAGAGGTCAGTGTTGCAGGAAGTTCAGGTTTGTGCTGCTGCGAAAGAGACAAAGAGAAGCAGAGAGAGATGAAGTTTAAACGAGGAATAGTAATGAAAGTGTGGACGGGTGGAGGGCATGTAACAGGGAGGATGATGAGAGGGAAATCATGACAGACTAATCCTGGAGCTGTCTGAGAGTTTGCTGTTCATTGTGTTGTAAAAGTGATTTCCCAGCAGACTGCATCTGGTTTGAGTTGTCACACGTTCTCCGCTTAATTTTCACACTCAGGCACATTTTCTTCTGAGCAAAATAAAAATGTTCCCCTCTTTGTGAATTTCATCCACATATGTGCTTCTCGCTCGTGTGAATTTTGACCACGGATCAGCTTCTGTTCAGATGTAACAGCACTCTCTGCTTTTTCAGCCTCTCTCTTTTAAAAATGCACAAATAAGACGTGAAGTGGCAGAGACGCTGGAAGTCGGTCAGAGTCGGAGGTGCTGAGAGCAGGCCAGCCATTAGGAATTATGGACAGGAGGACGACATTTTCAAAATTGGGCCCCTCATCCATACCCACTCCAGCACCACCACCCGCCCACCCGCCCCCAGCTTTAATACCAACACGGGCAATTTCAAATAAGCTCTTGGCTATTATCCTTGTAGTGACACAGAGGGAGTCTAACAAGCATTTCCAAATCCAGTGTTACAGAGCCATTATCCAGGCCATGTTGGTTTGCATATACTCAGTATGATTAGAAAGTGTTTCAAAACGCAGAGAAAAATGTCCTTTTAAATTAGACTGACAGCTTTATTCCTGCTTTTACCTTAAAACTAACAAGGAGAGAAAGAAATGTGACTATGTTTACATGCACAGAATGTTCTGCTTTTTGCCCTTATTCCTAAAAACACAATATTCCTACTAAGCTGTTTACATGTCTGATGAAAATGAATATTCCTCTAATATTCCTGTTTCCATGCAGCCGTTCATATTCCCTCCTAAACATCAGACCCTGCTGATATCAGAGTCTCTCTGAGTGTTTAACAGTCGGTGTGTTTCTCCTTCCCACCAGGAGTGTGGGCTTTTCTTTTGGGCAGCATCTCTCCTCCAGCCTGGAAAACTGTCGGCTGGTTGGTTTGTTTCCGACGCACAGAGCTGAGCGTGAACAGGCGAGAGGCCGTGTGTCGCAGACTGAGACGCAGAGTCTGAATGTGCTGTATACATGTCCACAGAACGCTGCTGAAACCAGGAGAACATCACACACGTTTCAATGGGAAAATACATTCAGAATAAGGCCTAATTCAGAATATCCAAACATTAGTCAAAGTATTGGTCAGAACTCAAATACTGCAGAGTGATAATAATAATGATTAAACAGAGGCTTACCCACATAGTAATACCAGCAGGTTGCAGTATAATTGCTTTTTTTGAATCTAGTTGAGTCAATGTGCTTACGTTATCTAAGTCTTAAAATAGCTTTTACTTGCTCCCCCCTTCACGTTCACCTGCTTCTTCACACTTTTTTGGCCATAAATTCGGCCATTTCCTCTCTGCTCCTCTCATCTTCTTCTTCTCTCTGTTTTTAACCTTTTATGTAGATGAGTTGAGAGCATTCATTTGAATGTTCAGAATCATTTATATCTACTAGTTATTTTACACTTTAAGAGTGTGTTGAATGAGTGTGAAACGTTCTAAATGTAAGATTAAATTGTGCTGGAGCTACTTATTGATAATGATGGAATATAGGTTTAGTTAAATGTTGTGTATGTGTGAAACAGTGCACGACAAATACAACAACCAGCGAACAGCCACAGGAAGCACGCAGTCAAGAGGACTGAAGTGAAGCATGAAAACTGAAAGGACACGAAGAGGGAGAGAGACCGATTATCAGTTCATCATAAAGGAGTTTCTAATAATCCAGGACAGGGAGGACGCAGCAGATTCATACAGGAGTCGAGTGAATACGCAGATTTATTAACCCAGCGTAGGACCCGTATGAAAACCTCTTCCCCACCTCTGGTACCGGTGTACCACACATATACACCCCGGTACAGAGGGGAGACATAAACTGTTGTTATCTGATGGTTTTTGTGATGCCTGGTTTTCGGGGGTGCTGCTGCCCCCCCCCCCACATCTTCGTGGAGCTGTTATCTCAAACTGCTGTTGTGTCTTGTGATGTCAGGATGATTGTTTCCCAGCCAAACCACCGCGGCTCTAAAAACTCTTCCAGTGTCTGTATCTGAAATCTGGCAACAGCCGACGCTCTGCCACAGGCGGCGATTTCAAGCAGATCCAGGCGCTTCCATGATGCAGCTACATTATAACGAACCCCGATAGTTGTGCCAGTTGGTTGCTTTAAGTGCAGCTGGTTGTCAAGCAGACGGCGTGTGTCACAAAGATATTCAGCAAACAAACTGTATTTTGATTGATAGGGATCAATGGGAGGACGTTTGCATCAGGACACGAAGAGCAGCTGCTTCACAGTCATGCACAGAAGATAGAGATGCACTGTGTCACCACTTCTAATAAATATATTGAATATGATTTGTCTGAATCTTCTAAACGCTGGATGGAATCATGTGAAATGTTGAAATCATTTTTGATTGGTGTTAAAGGGAAAGAGTATTTATTAGGAATATTTCTTTGGGTCCTAGTTTTATTTTATTTACCTTGTTCGTTGTATGCCTCCTGAAATAATGAGCATTTACTCAGAGATACGGTGGCCCTGAGGGTCAAAACACAACACCATTTGGGAAAACACAACATAAGGTGGGACACACTTCTTGTATCTGATTGGACAGAACCCAAGTTCCTGGCGACTGTTCAATGTCATTTCCTGCCTCTGTCGTGTACTACAGCTGTGTCCTGCACGAATCTGAAACTGAGTTTGAAAGGATGGAAGAGGAGATGGAAATCATAAGGAATATTTTAACAAAGGACTTTCATATGATTTCATTCTCAACATGCTTTCATAGTGATCGGGTTGGTTGTAAAAATGAACATTCTGATTAATAGCAGTTGGGTGAATAATACATCATTGAGGAAACTATTAATTACACTCTCTAAAATGTGAACACATTTTAAGCTTTTAAGCCCCTGTATAACTACAGCTTTTAGTTTTGCTGCTTGTCCCCTTGCAGTGACATTACTGAACGCATGGAAACATTTACAATTAGTGAACGCAGCCTCTGTAATTTTTAAAGTAAATCCTTGAAGAAAAGACTCATCAGTAAAGAAATCACCTGCAAAGCTTGACATCATTTCAAAGGCAATATAGCATACAGGGCCCGGTACACGTGGGAATGTCCATGCCGGAGCGGATAGAGTGTGTAACAGTCACAGGGGACATCTTTCTGCTTGAAATCTGAAACTACATTTTCCTGATTATACTCACAGACTTAGCACAGACATGCTGAAAATCACAGGATCCCTCAGGTACTTATTCTTGCTAAAGACAGTAGATGTTGGTGAGGATACTTTAGAAACTTTGGGAATTTACAGTACCTGACAACGGAGGCGTATTGCTGCCACACCAGAAGAAAAGAACAAATCAGTATCATGTTATAATGTGAAAAGTTTATTGTAATAACAAGATGTTTTCACGTTATAACAAGACGTTTTCATGTTATGTGATATTTTCACGTCACGTCTGTGATTCATGTCGTCTCGTCTCTGGACTTTCTCCAGCAGCATCATGTATAAATCCACGGTAACGCTGAACCCATCGTGCTGTTTATCTCTATAATTCCACCTTAAACTTCCAGCAGGTTCCCTCCTGTCACGCGGGGCCACCCCCGAGGCTAATCACTCTCTTCTTCCTTTGTGGAGGAGGAAGCGTCGCACTCTCAGCTCAGCCTACTGGGGGCTGAGTTTATATGGTTGTGTGACAAATCAGCTCTCCGTGATGAGATTCATGTTTTGTGACAGGAAGGACATGTTTGTGTAACAGGAAGTCACTTAATTACTTTAATCCTCCCTGCAGGTGCAGAAACACGTCACCTGAGCCCCTGAACCCAGGACAGTACTTCTGCTGAGGTACTTCTACTGCAGTACTTCTACTGAGGTACTTCTACTGCAGTACTTCTGCTGCAGTACTTCTGCTGAGGTACTTCTACTGCAGTACTTCTGCTGAGATACTTCCGCTGAGATACTTCTACTGCAGTACTTCTGCTGAGGTACTTCTACTGAGATACTTCTACTGAGGTACTTCTGCTGAGATACTTCTACTGAGATACTTCTACTGAGATACTTCTACTGCAATACTTCTACTGAGATACTTCTGCTGAGATACTTCTACTGCAGTACTTCTGCTGAGATACTTCTACTGAGATACTTCTACTGAGATATTTCTACTGCAATACTTCTACCGTCATACCTCTACTGCCATACTTCTACTGCAGTACTTGTACTGCGATACTTCTACTGCCATACTTCTGGTGCAGTTCTTCTATTGGATATTTCTGCGATATTTCTACCGTCATACTTTTACTGTGATACTTTTACCGTCATCCTTTTACTGTGATACTTTTACAGTCATACTTCTACTGCGATACTTTTACCGTCATCCTTCTACCGTGATACTTCTACTGCGATACTTCTACTGCGATACTTCTAAGTCATACATTCACTGTGATACTTCTACCGTCATACTTTTACTACGATACTTCTACCGTCATACTTCTACTGCGATACTTTAGACAATACACTTTGTCAGTTATCAGACTGATTAATTGACTGATCTTTCTATTGTAGCTCCTGTTATCTCGTACTTCCCTCTTCAGACTTTAAATCGTCTGGTGTTCGGCTCTTTGAATCGTCTTGATGTCGGCAGGCGCTCCACAGATCAACTGAAGCCGTCAGCGTCCGCAGAGACGCCGCGTGGCGGCGGGTAGACGGCCTCAGGTGATGTCACCTGAGTCGGCGTGGGGTCGGGCTGAAGACTGCGAGTTAGAAAAGTGAAGAATCAGTTGGTGGAGTTAGAAAGATGAGCAGCCCCCCCCCCCCCTTCACATGACACCCACTAAACCCGGCGCTCCAGGTGCATTTTGGGAAATGTAGGCGCCAGGTTTTGACAGGGAAGAAGAATGTGTGGGACAAAAAGGACCAGGTCTCTGGTTCTGCTTCCTTTAAAAACTGTCCATCATGAGTCTGACAGGAGGGATGAGCTGCAGGGCAACAGGTGAGAGGAACAACGGTAACAAACCGCGATAACCTACGTGATCCAAGTCCTGCGCCCCCCCATAACCCGCTTATTCCTAAAGAAACCAGTCATTTGATTTTAAAAAGGGCTTTTCTGCCCCGGGATTGGCCTCTCAGGTGACCGCTGCCCCCGCTGAAGCTGCACCTGCAGACAGAACTCAGGGCTGAAGTTACACAACCTGTATTAACATTTACAGTTCAGCATCACCCCGGGTCATGGGGGGGGTCCTACGGGGCTGACACGCGCGGTGAGAGTGTACCTCTGTGTGTGTGTGTGTGTGTGTGTGTGTGCGTGTGTTGGGGAGGGGTGAGGAGGTGGGAGGGAGGATGGGGGGGGGGCGGTTTCTAGGTTTTCCTCAGTGGTCACACGCGCAGGTTTGCTGAAGGAGACACGAGCGGACGCACGAGGCAGCTGGAGTGGATTAATATTACCGGGAGACGCGCGTGCCATTACGCAGCTCGGTGTGGACTGAAGCGATTCAGCCAGCGCACAGCGTTACATCATCATTATTATTATTATTATTATTATTATTATTATTATTATTATTATTATTGTTAATATTGCGGAGGGGGGGTGGGGGGGGGGGGGGAGCGGTCTGACGTCCTCCGTTTCTGAGTCCGGACTGCGGGCACGAGCACACAGCGACCACCGGGGAAAGTTGGAGTAACGCGGGAGCTGCGGGATGTTTACCGCGTGACGAGCGGCGGAGCGGCACAGCGGAGAGCGTCCCGCCGCGCACGGAGCGACTTCTCCGGATAAACGTGGATACCCCGACCCGCGCGGCTGCACCGGAATATGCGGTCCCTGACGGACTCTGCGCGCACCGCTCCCTCCGTGCCGGTCTGAGTCCACCGAGGGGCTCCAGGCTCCCCGTTCACACCGTCTCCAGAGGTGTTTGTTCGCGCCACCATGTCGGCGGCAGTTTTACCGGTTTGCAGCGCAGAGAGAGAGAGAGTGTGAGCGAGAGACACCGGGAGAGAGGGAGAGAGAGAGAGAGAGGGAGAGAGAGAGAGAGAGAGGGAGAGAGAGAGAGAGAGAGGGAGAGAGAGAGAGAGAGAGAGACGGGGTGAGCCGGACCGGACCGCGCGGGAGACCGACCCTGTATTCCGCCGTCATGACCTGTGGGATTAGTGCTGGACGGATGGTCCTGATCCACGTCCTCAGCGTGCTGCTCCTGCTGGGTGAGTTAACCCTCCGCCTCGCACGCACACCGCGCGCACACACACACTACACACACACTCACAGGTGAGGGCAAAGGCTCTGCGGGCGGCCTGTCCTCCGGGGATCATCGAGGAACACCCCCCAGCCCTTCACCCCCCCTTTGACACCCCCCCCCACCCCCCCATGTAAAGGTGCAGGGATCAGGTTCAGACCAGGTTCAGGTGCTGGTCTGAAGTCCAGCACTGTGTGTGTATGAATGACACATTAAGTATCAGCTGTAAGGAGAACTTAAAGTAACTAAAGTAAAAGTACTCCTGGCAGATATTATGACCTCCATGTTGTATTAGTGAATGATTGTTAGTGATGCATCATTGTGTAACTCAGTCCGACCGATTCCTGAGGCCGATACTGATGCTGATGAGCTTCTTTATACAAATCCTAACATAAATAAGCTTTTTTTTTAAGATTCCCATATATTTGTTTTTTTTTCCTTAACTGCAACCAAGAACTGTGCTGATCAGGAGGTTTACAGAAATTAAACTCACTGCTCTCTGCTGGGCCAACTGTAGAATGACCACGCTGTAAGTTTCTTTATACTATAAATATATTTATCAGCTGATATATACGCTGATATCAGCTCATATATCAGTCGGGCTGCAGTGTTGCTGCAGCTGGTTGAGGTGGAGCTAAACTTAATTTATACAGAACGCTGTTGGTGGATTAACCTCCAGCAACGCAGTCATCGCATAAACTCATCAGGTTAAAATAATTACATGAAGCCTATGTGGGTGCACAGAGTCACTGTTGCTGCTGCTCTGTGCTGATCTGTGCCGGTCTGTGCTGGTCTGTGCTGATCTGTTCTGCTCTGTGCTGGTCTGTTCTGGTCTGTGCTAGTCTGTTCTGATCTGTGCTGGTCTGTGCTGGTCTGTGCTGGTCTGTTCTGATCTGTGCTGGTCTGTTCTGATCTGTTCTGATCTGTGCTGGTCTGTTCTGATCTGTGCTGGTCTGTTCTGATCTGTGCTGGTCTGTGCTGGTCTGTTCTGATCTGTGCTGGTCTGTGCTGGTCTGTTCTGATCTGTTCTGATCTGTGCTGGTATGTTCTGGTCTGTGCTGGTCTGTGCTGGTCTGTTCTGATCTGTGCTGGTCTGTGCTGCTCTGTGCTGGTCTGTTCTGGTCTGTGCTAGTCTGTTCTGATCTGTGCTGGTCTGTGCTGGTCTGTTCTGATCTGTGCTGGTCTGTTCTGATCTGTTCTGATCTGTGCTGGTCTGTTCTGATCTGTTCTGGTCTGTGCTGGTCTGTTCTGGTCTGTGCTGGTCTGTGCTGGTCTGTGCTGCTCTGTGTTGGGGTGCTGTCCTTGGTCCTGAACCCAGAGGCAGGACCTGGTTTGTGTCTCAGTCTGTCCAGAGGGTTTTTTCATGAAGGAGGCTCAGAAAAGCAGCTTTTATTGTGAAAAGCCTGACTTGAATGAGCCCAACAAACTGATCCAGGATCCGTCTGTTTCTTAAAGCTGGTTTGGAGCTGACGGTTCGTTTCATCAGTTTGAAACACAGACGATGTGGACGCCACATGACGATCACAGCGACACATGAACGTGGAGATAAAGGTTGTGAGATTGTCATGCGTACAGACGATCAGCTGATCCTCGGTGAGCTCGGGCAGCAGGAGAATACGTGCTGAAAAGAAACGTATAGTTGTAGATGTGTAAGATGCAACACTGACCCAGACAGGTCTCATCTATTTCATAACAAGACAAGAAGACAGACAGTAAGGTTCTGTGTCAGCTGGACGATGTTGGATGAGTTTGTGTGAGAACATCACAGCCTCCATCTGGTGAACGTGTTGTTAGACTCGCTGTCTGCACACTGATGCTGATTACTGCTGTGTCTGCTGGGCTCCTTCCCTTGATTTAAAGACAGAAGAGTGAGGTTAAAGTTGTGTAGCTTTACTTTTACTGCAGTGAATTTAAAAGCATGAATCTTGATGGGAATACTGTGCAGATATTTCTGAATGAAAAAAGCAAAATAAAATTAAATGAAACTCATGTTAATGTGTGACGTGAGTCTTACAAACAGACTCGTGTTCACAGTGCAGCAGTGAAGAGGAACCTTTGGGGAGGAACCTTTGACAGAACGCTGTGTTTCAGTCGCTACGGATTGACTGTAACAAGTCTGAACACAAACAGGTCCAGGTTGGTCTGGAGGGATCCGTTTCCATGGTAACTGAGGTCAGACTTGTTCGAACCCCCTCTCTGAAACAGAGTTTCCTGAACATAAACCTGATTAACAGAAATAATGATCATTTCAGTAAGTTTAGTCAACTGTTTTCTTTTTGTAACGTTTGTCGTACGGTTTCTGCTCCGTGGTCGTGGTCCGGTCTTGATTAGGTTGTGGGGACTGAATGTGGATGTTGGTTATGAAACTCTGTGCCATGGATTTGTAATTGCATGGATTTATTCTTTAAAGTCTGATTTCATTGTATATTTACACAAACAGAAGTCTTAAAGTTGAACTCCAGTGATTTCCACCTCAGCCTGCGTTTCCAGGGGTTTCCAGGGTTTTCCAAGGTTTTCTAGGGTTTTCCAGGTTACGTCTTCAGCTGTCTTGTTTTGTTTGACCAACAGTTCAAAACACAAAGAAACTCCGTTTACTATCTATCAGAGTAAAACAACCTGAACATGTTTATATTTCTTTGCCATTTTTTATTTAAAAAATGACTGAAACAATGAATCTGTCATCAAAACGTTTCTGTTGACTTATTGATTAATCGACCGATGGCTGCAGCTCTACTTCTTCTATGTATTGGCCTAGAAGTATTCAGTATATAAATTCTAGAAGTAATGGTCCTGAGCTGCAGGTAAACTTCATATCAGACTCAGCAAAGTGTCCTTATCTCGTCCTCAGTTAATTGGACTCCACCTGCACGTCTCTGCAGTAATGGAAGCAGTTGAACCACCAGGCAAAGGCCACCTCGTACACAGAGACGGCAGCCGGCCCAAGGCCATCTGACACGGCATTTGTTCCTGTCGGCCATCAGTTTTCAGTCACTGAACTCATAATAACACAAGTGACCTGCTGCATCGGGAACTTTCCACCAGGAGAAAACACTCAAATGGTACAAAAAGTACACAAACTCTGTTAGCAATACAAATCAAACAAATCAGCATATCTACTGAATTCTTTAATTCCTGGAAGGCATGGAGAGTGTGGCGAGGAAGCACAAAGAAAACAAAGATGGAACAACAAGTGAACGGAACCAGAACTTCTCTGTGGAAAGTGTTAAACACAAACAGACCCGGGACAGTGAACGTTTGCAATGCTGCAGATTACAGATGGAGCCTCGGCAGAAGAAATAAGAAGCCCCACATGGCAGAGATGCCCTGAGCGGATCCGGATGTCTTTCCTGCTCTCTTTCCCCACGTTTACTGTCTTTCTCAAAGGCATAAAAATAGTTCACATTTCTGTCTGTAGGGGAGCTGGGCTGAGATTTTAATCCCTATATGGGTCATTTTTTACCCAGTTTTCCCTGCAGGAAGAGCTGCTTGTCCTTCCACTTAATTTCTTTATTTATTAGTTGCGTGTGAAGTCTGACGTTTAGGTCAGCTCGCTTCACTAAACTTCGTTTAGAGCGAGTCCTCGTTTCCAAAGTTAATTTGAGCCAAAGAGCCACAATGGACACACTTCGGGGAACACGGCAGGCTGATGCTGACACTGACAGCAGTTTGTGTTGTGTCCTGCTCAGTGTGATGCTGCAGCAGCTGATATCTGATGTGTCTCTTGCAGAGTTTCTAGACGCTGACAGCGAAGTCGCAGAGTTCAGCAGTGTGTGTGGCGTGAAGGAATTATGTAAAGTGGAACTACAGTATTTTCTGATGGACTTAACATGTTCTGCCCAACACAGACAGGTTGATTTGATAAACTCTTCTTACTCCAGCAGTCCTCCTACATGGAGCTTAACGTTTCCAACTCAGTTTCCTCTGAAGAGTTTTTAACAAAGCTGCTGAGAGAAGAGAAGGACGACCTCTTTGTGACCTCATGATGACCTCATGATGACCTCATGAAGCAGCAGACAGTCAACCAATCACTGTCTGCAGTGATTGGTTGACATGTGGCCGCTCTGTTTTCGTGAATGAGAAATAGAATATTCACTAACACACAGAAGCACGAAGAACAAGTTAAATTAGACGGAAAGAATTCATTTAAAATATTTGAGATGTTTTTATAAAGTGCATCTTAAATTTCATACATGAAACAAAGTAAATTATACTGACATCCAACTCCATCAGCACGTGATGTCTGCCCAGCTGATGAAACAGATCTCCAGACGCTGACGTGATGGTTTGATGTTTTAATTACTTCATGTGTGAACTGTCAGACAGACTGATCTGAGGAGCATTTTAGGTCTGATAGTTGAGGCTGAGATCGGCAGCTTAGAGTCATAAGAACCATCATCTCTGCTGTTACTGGGTTGTTTCCACTTCTTGCTGAGCCCATATTTGGATAAATGGCCACCATCAAATTCTGGATTTGGATTTAGACTATAAACACCCGATCAGTTCCAGTTTCAGTGTCTATTACTCAACATACTGATCACTGAATCAGTGCAACATGGCTGCAAACATCAGTAAGCAGGTGAGCAGCACTGACTCCACCTGCTGCCCTGGGTTTCACCTCTCAGGCTACATACAGACTAACCTTATTGCTGAAGGTTGTTGGGCTATAAGCTGCCTGACCTGCAGACGCTGTTCAGGGCTGGGAAGGGACTGGTACTCCAACAAACATTTAATATGTATTTCTAAGGTTAATATATAATTAAAAAAATTAATTGAATCAGTCAAAGACTAACAGTAAAGCACCTTGTTGAAAGTTCCTTCAGAAAGGGTTACATTTCTGTTTTTAACCACCACAACAACCTGTTTTTATCATGATTAGATACTGTGTATATATAAATATGATATATATATGGAAATATTATAGTTGTATATATGTGCTGTAGAGTACTTTTTTACTTACTTTGTGTTGTGTGCAGAACAGAAACATCTCAAATCATCACTTTGTCTTATGTGTCTGTAAATTTGCTGTAAAGTCTGACTACAAGCTTCATTATTTACTGTATATTTGCAGTAAAACCTTTGAGCTCCTTCTTATTCAACATCATTTCAAATACAGACATCTGCAGAAATGAGCCTTCTTGTTTGTGTTATCTTGAAACGACCACAGCGGTGAGGTGTGACAGTGTAGTGGGCTCAGCGCAGCGCTGCGTTGTGTTGTTCGGTGGACGAGGACTGCACCTCCTGGGACGGTCTTTTAGCACTTCATTATGAGTCAGTCTGTGCGATACCATGAACAGAGGCAGGAAATGTGTTGTGCCTCCACAAATCTATCTTCTAATTAACAGATTTATTCATGAAAATGAATAAAAATTTAGCTCCAAAACATAATAAATATCAATATATTTACTTTAGGCTTTTAACGTAATCAATGATGATTTTACCGAAATGTGTAATTTGTTTTCTTTTGAAAAGCAACAATGACTAAAATTCATTGTTAAACATGTTCAAAGTTGTGGTGCTCTTATAATCTGATGCTTCATGTGTCAGCTGGTTTATGGTCTACATGAGATTTTGAGGCCAAAATTAAGTGAAGAGCACTTTGAAACACTGAAGTTTTACTGTGAAAATGCAGCCAAATCTACCCTAAAATCCTGTAAGACCTCTCCCAGACAAACACACATCAAGCCTCATTAGCTGTATAATCTCTCAATCCTATTTGCCTTTGTCCTCTCTTTCCCCCTCCAGATGTGTGTGTGTGTGATTCGGAGCTGGGCCCGCCCGGGTGGAGGGAACCTCTGGACTGCGTCCGAGCCTCTGAGCTGTGCAACCAGAACGGCCAGTGCAGCTCACGTTACCGGATCATGCGCCAGTGCCTCTCCGGTGGGGATAAGGAGCGCAGCGCCATGCTGGCCTCCAAGGAGTGCCAGGGGGCGCTGGAGGTGCTGCAGGACTCGCCGCTGTACGACTGCCGCTGCAAGAGAGGCATGAAGAAAGAGCTGCAGTGCCTGCAGAACTACTGGAGCATCCACATGGGTCTGACTGAGGGTAAGCCGCCAACACAGAGCCGTGTCGAGAGTTAATTAAGCCTCCTGCTGCCTGTTGATTTCTCCTCAGTGTTTTGAGCTGAGAAGTGGCAGATGAAACAGAACAACTTTTTGGTGAGAACTTATGCAGAACATAAATGCAGAGATCGTAGAGGGCTGTGCATCGATTTTTGTGTGGGTGCCAGTTTGGATTTTGCCTGAAGTGCTGAGAGGGACAAAGAAGTGGAGAAAAGGCAAAATACGGTGTTTTTAATCTTATATAAGTTGAACTTCCTCATCAGTTTCCAGGTGTTTCCAGGTGTTGCATATGTTTTAAAAGCCTTTAGTGTCTCGAGAAGGAGCTGTGTGAAGTCTGATAAATGTCCTTGAGAGATGTCACTTGAGTCAGCATTGGTTGGGGTTGAAGACTACGAGCATTTTGGCGATGTAGGCAGCAGGTTTCGACATGGAAGAAGAATGTGTGGAACAAAAAAATTGATTTTGATCCTTAAACAACGAGTCTGACTCAGTGATAGTAAGCAAAGGTAAATCTGTGGAGTACTCCTTTAACAACAAGCTGTCGTTGCTGTTATGTGCTGCAGGAATTTTAATAGAACAAACAAGCAACATCACACGAAACATCCTCTCACTGCAGAGCTGCTGTGTTTAGAGTCACCTGGCTAACGTCTTTGGTTGGTTCAGGTCCCACTGCTGGTCCTGCACTGTGTTCTGTGTGTGTCAGCACCGCCGATGACACACACACACACACACACACACACACACACACACACACACGTCCTGTTGGCTGGCCTAGTTTGGGTCTCAGCAGTGGCAGAGCTCATTAAGAGCCTCTCTCTTTGTTCTCCATTCCACTAAGGATGTCTCTGTAGTGCCAGCAATACTCGCAAAGACCCTCCATCACACACACGCACACACATACACACACACACACACACACACACACACACACACACACAGACTTGGCGACCACACATAGGACTCAGGCCTACATTTAAGCCAGACAAAGTTGCAACTTACAGAAACACAAAACACATTGTCTCAGATGTCTGTAACTCAATGTGTTCAGCAGGCTTCACGGACATGCAGCACGGTGCGTTTGTGTGTCGCAGTACTGTGGTGCGTTTGTGTGTCGCAGTACTGTGGTCGGTTCGTGTAATGCAGTACTGTGGTGGGTTCGTGTGATGCAGTACTGTGGTAGGTTCATGTGATGCAGTACTGTGGTGGGTTCGTGTGATGCAGTACTGTGGTGCGTTTGTGTGTCTCAGTACTCTGGTGTGTTTGTGTATCTCAGTACTGTGGTGGGTTTGTGTGTCGCAGTACATTTGTGTGTCGCAGTAGCGTTTTTGAGTTGGAGTTGTTAGTACAGAGAATCACAGCGGTTAGACAGAGGAGCTGATTTGTTGTCTGGAGGTGTTCAGACGTGTTATAAAACATTTAAAGTAGTGCTTCTTAAATGTTTTGGCTCATTAACTCGCTACAGAACAGGACGCTGTGTGAATACCTCCTGATGTGCGCTCACTCTATTATGAGTTTTGTTTTTCACTTAATCAATTATTGGAGGAGGCCTGCAGGCTGCACACGTTGATTATCAATTTACCACAGGACAATACTATTAAGATCACCACTATAAACACATAGAACACTGTGACATTGTATATTTATCATATGAACATGAAGAAACAGAAAAGTGTTCAATGACTCAGTGTGGTTTAATTTCTACAGCAACAAACACTCCTGTATTGATGTTTAATCGATAAGTCAATCGACTGTTACATAATCTAATTAACAAAGTCATTTTTTAAGCAAACAGAAAAAAACTGTCTAATTCCAGCTTCTCAAATGTGAATATAAGCTTGTTTTTTCAGAATTTGATGATATTAAATTAAATACTGATTTTGGACTGTTGGTCGGACTGTTTGAAGACAACTAAATAATCAACATATTAATTGATAATCTAAATAATCATTAGTACTGCTCTGATCTGAATCAGTGGAACCTGTTTTTTGTCTTACTGCTTATAAACATATTTGGGTCATTACCATCACAAATGTGTTAGCGTGTTAGATGTAGCTAGAGACACATAACCTGCTTTGGGTTGAACATTGTCAACATACATGTTCTGTCTGATCTGTAGTCTTTGTCCGGTCCTAGATATCACCTAACCTGTGCCTGTTGGTTTTCTGGGCCAATATTTAGAACCTGTTTTTTCTTAATTTAATTTTGCGGAAATTTGCAAACATCCAATCTTTCACATCTGCTGATGGGGGATTGGGCTTCACTGAGAGATATACCTGGGTATCATCTGCGTAACAATGAATGCATATAATGTGACAGAGCGGAAGAATATACTGTATAAATAAAATTAAGATTGATCCTAGAATTTAACCCTGAGGCACTCCACTGAAGTCTGCTTAACTTTAAAAGAAACCATAAAGCTGACAAACAAGGTTCTGAATGATCTGGGAGATAACTGTACTATTGGGCTGAACAATTTGAGCAAAATTGGAGCCGTCTGTGTTTTATTTCCAGAAGCACATTGTAACAGTTTGTATTTTTGTTCAGCTCCTCATTGGAGATCTTTTCTGGCCAAAAGATGTGACGTATTTTACAAAAACATCCATTGTGGAGTGCATTGATCTTTTTCATGTCACTCTCAACCCACTTGCCAGCATTCTGAGCCGAACTGATTTAACATTACTGTTACACAGTCAGGTTTTAGGCCGTGTTGCTTTCACTTCCAGATGGTTGGGAAGCTTGCAAAAGTACTGTGTGGTCTCCCGAGCCTTATACTGATGCCTTTGCGGCATGCATTGTCCTTCCTGAGGAGACTTCCCAGCTATGTAAATTGACATAATCAAGAGGGTCACATCCACAGTGATTGGTGCATGTGGTGTTGCATTTATGCACATCACTTTGGTTTTGGAGATTGATATTCAGACCCATCTGTTTGGCAAATCTGTCAGTCCTATCTGCCCTCTCTTGTTGGTGAGCGTTATTTGTGGCGAGAAAAGCAAGGTCATCAGCATAATCAAGATCTTCCAGCTGGGTAAGGGGAGTCCACGGGAGGCCTCTGGGGTGGTCTGACTCGGTCTTTTGCATGGTCCAGTCAATGAAAATCAGGAAGAGTATAGGGGAGATGATAAATCCCTGGTGTACGCCTGGTGACCAATACTTATATCCATAAATGAAACTGGAGGCCCACAACTGTGGTCTACAAAGACTTAAACAAGACGTTTCCACCAAACATTGACAAACTTATTTGGTAGTTGGATTTACTTTGGTTTGTTATCAGTTGGTTTATCTATATCTTAAGGCATGCTGAGAATATTTGATGAAAAGCTGAGAAAAATATTAGCACTAAAAGCACTACCAGTTGTCTCAGTTTTAAAAAGAGAACAGCTCTTAAAGCTGTCTAATTGAATGGCTGCATTTTCCTCCAAAACCTTGAAAGGGATGATATTTTAGAGACAGGTGGGACAAAACCAACAGCAGGCTGTATTAATAAACACACACTTTTTTCAAGGGCAAAGGTTTTATGTTGGCTACTGCCTTGAATCATGAGTCTCAACACGACAAATATGATTCAAACAAGGCACAAATCTATGTGTAGTACTGTATGTGCTCTCAAACACCAGTGGTCTGATTACAAAGAAGCTTAGAAATGATCTTTATTTCTCAGAGGAAGGTTCATCTGCTGCATGGTTAATTATATTATAGATGATTTTATATACGATTAATAGAAACCGTGTTCTTGCAATTTTCATTTCCAGTTATATTTTTTCTTTCATGTGACAATGAACGAAGGAGGTTTTCCTGCACTGCTTTTCTTCTGTCTCATTTATGCATGAATATTAAACAAGGCAGAAGGGGATTTGTTGGCTTTTCATCTTAAAACTTATAATAAAATCCACAGAAGAAGAACAGGTGAGAGTGAAATAATTCACAAGTTTCTCTACATCCAAGGTTAGAGATCCGTTCAAAAACAGCAAACAGGGTTGAAAATGTGCAAAGTTATGGTAGTATTAGAAGCAGATCAACTATCAACTAACTACAGTCAAGTACAGACACTTTCATCCAGTAATAATACAGTTTATTTATACAGTACTTCTTAAAACCAGGTGCTTCACAGCAAACAAACAATAAAAAAAAAGATATAGGAAGAAAAGAACACATAAACCAGTGAAATAGACACAAGATAAACATCTACAAAGGTGCAGCTTGTTACAGGTCCCCGCATGTTTAGGAAGTGATTTAAAAGAAGAGCATGTGGTGATCATGAGCTTTCAGGCAGGTCGATCCTGAGACAGGCAGCAAAGCTAAATAGTTCTAAATCTGGTCTTAAATCCAGACACCGCAACAGCTTGTGGATTCTTGTCTGAAGATGTCCGGTTAAATGCTGGTTGATGAATGGAGAGCAACTATCAATAAAATCTCAAAACAAATGGGAAATGATGCTGAAGGTAAAAGTAATATGTTTTCTTTTCCTGGTTTTAGTTAGCAGTCTAGTTGGAGGCCTGCTGAGTGATGTTTGGTTTACACCTGTTAAAAGACGTATTCATTTGTCCAGTCTGGAGGTAAAAAAGGCATCTATTCAAATCTTAGAGATATTTATAATATGATTAAAAAAGGAGTGAAAGCGTTGGGCCAGTGATTAAACCGTTTTGTTCTGAATTCAACTGAAGGAAATCTTTTTCATTTGCTTACATTTAACCAGACAGATTATTGGGCTTCACTGGGAGATACCCGGGTATCATCTGCGTAACAATAAAAGCAACACCACGTCTGTGTATGATGTGACTGAGGGGAAGCATACTGTATGTAGGAAATAAGATTGGTCCAAGAATTGAACCCTGAAGCACTCCACATGTTATTAGGGCTAAAGAAACTACACTGTCACCCATCGAAACAAAAAAACACAATCTCACAAATACGAAGAAAACCACAGAAACACCAACCCACTGCTGAAGTCTGTTTATCAGGATGATCCAGCTTCATTCATACATCCATTAAAAGGCTGGTTTCTGTACAGGGCTTCCAAAATCATTTTTCAGATTTTGGCAAAAGAGAGAAAAGAAGTTTAGAGACCAGTTTAGTTATTTTGGACTGAAGGCAGGGGGACAGGGTTTTTGAGAAGAGGCTGGACACAGACCTTGGTTTTCCCATGAAGAGGCCACTAAGACAAAGTTATGAAACACAGAAATGCCTAAAAACTCTCTCTGTTAAAGAAGGAAAGTGTAGGAATTAATGGCTCATTATGTCTCCTTAGCTTCAAATTAAAGTGTGACAGACAGAGTGAAATAAAAAAATCCAATAAAACCACAGTACTGCATCACACGAACCCACCACAGTACTGCATCACACGAACCTACCACAGTACTGCATCACACGAACCCACCACAGTACTGCATTACACGAACCCACCACAGTACTGCATCACACGAACCTACCACAGTACTGCGACACACAAACGCACCACAGTACTGCGACACACAAACGCACCGTGCTGCATGTCCGTGTTTATTGTAATGAAGTTAACTAAAATGACATTAAGATTTGACAGATTTGAAAATACAAGCTTTTAAACCATGAAACTATAAAAGTCAGATATAAATAGACTAATCCTCTGGCTGATTTATGTGTTCTTTGCTCTATTTACGTCACCATTTCAGCAGATTTACACTGACAGTGACAGCAGAAATGCTCCGGGTAATAACGGTCAGAGTTCTGTGTCAATGTGGACATTATTCAGTCCAAGCAATCTAGTGTGAAACTGGTTCTTATACAGGCTTCGGGATTATCGTAGTCCTACTGCGTCTGTCCAACCTCCAGTCTGGATCTTGATCTTTTACTTTAGTAAAAGTACCACCATGCAAAAATACTCCATTAAAAATAAAAGTTCTGTATCCAAAATCTTTTCTCTAATCTTTGCTGAATATTTCAAATATTCAGCTCTAGTTCCTTCAGATATTTAGTTTACAATCATGCTTCGGCTTTCATTGATTAAAAAATCAATGAAAACATGTAATATGTGTAATTTATTTGTTTATTATAAATATCGTAATAAAATATCCTTGTGCTTTAATTTCATACGTGACATAAAGCATTTATTGAGTTAATTTACCCACGAACAAATCTTTTATAGGTTTTATATAAGTTTTTGTTAAAGGTGTGAATAACCAGCTAGAAGCACCATCACGTCGACTTACTGTCAGTCAATGGTGCAAAGTTGAAGTCAATGGTAAAAATGTGTGCAGATTTACTTTGCCAACAACGCCATTGAAACAAAAGGATTTCTGTGTAAATGATCACAGCATGGGCCAAATGTTACTATCTAAGTGATTTACAGTGCAGTTATCTCAACACCAACTCCAACCTCAGTTGTATTGTGGGATTAATAAAATCTGTGATGGCAGAAACAGCTGAGACCAAACAGATGATTAAAAAGATGAAGTTCACCTGAGATGATCTTCTGTTAAATGAAGAAAGTTTGTCATAAGAGTTCACTTGTCATCTTCAAAACTTTACAGAGAAGCAGACTGACCTCGGTTGGTGGCAGTCACAATTTGAATGATGTCAAATCTCACTTCAGCGAATCAGCAGACGTTTGGTTAATTAAAGGAGTTGTGATTGACAGCAGCATCCAGGTTTCACACAGTGGAGTTTCCATTGAATCTGTGATTACCCAGCAGATCCTCGGAGAGCAGTTTAGAAGGTGTTGAAGGGGAGGGTGGAGAAGACTAATGAGCTGAGGGACAGGAAATGGGTTGTGGGTGGAGGGAGTCGAGTCTGGAGACGGAGAACTGGAGTCGTTCTTGCAACCTTTTCTTCTACATTCTTTCTTTTTTATGATTCTTTCTTTGAGGGCCGCCGCTCCCAGCCTGAGACACAGAGGAGGAAATACTCAGTGAAAGAACACAGTCAAACTCATTAAGTTTCCATCCACCTGTTTCTATGTGCTCTCTGTAATTGTAAAAAAAATTGAAACACCTAAAAATGACAGAAAACCTCTTTACACTTGGCTGTGGTGGAAAAGTTGGCATATTGATGAAAAGAAAATGTGCAGAAGGGTCACAGAAACAGATGTTTGAAAAAAAGTGATGGTGGTAAAGTAAGCTTGGGATGTATTGGTCAGAGGAAACGAATATATTCATTAAAGAAACATCACATATAGAGATCAAGGGGCACCGTTAACTGCTTACATTCATTTGTGGGGTTGAATGTTATATAAATAACCCCAAAAGCCTGTTAGTGATGAGCACATGTAGAAGCAGGTCTTGCATGCTGTCAGAGGTTAAGATTGGATTATTGGAGGTTTACACTCCAACAACTCCGACAAGCGTTACCTGAGATAGTGCTACATTTCCCAAATACGTCAGTTAGTCCGCATCCTAAAGGCCTTTTCTCTTGTAATGTTAAAAGGGAAACATACAGTTTGATAATATGAACAGACAGGGTTATACCAAGATGTAATAATGGTAGATCTAACCGTCAGCGGTGGTGTCTTTTGGAGATTACCACCAGGAGATGCAAGAAAGGTTCAAATCCAAAACATAAGGACTTTAATGGAACTACACTTTCTTTTATATTTGTGCAACACTGGAATTGTATTTGGGTCCACACAGCGGTGCGGCGTTCAGCACTGTCGCCTCACGGCAAGAAGGGTCCAGGTTCGAACCCCCCTGCCTTTCTGTGTGGCGTTTGCACATTGTCCTGTGCAGTCCGACTTCCTCCCGCAATCCAAAGACAGGCAGGTTAAATGGTGACTCTGAGAGTCTGACTGGTTGTCTGTCTCTGTGCATCAGCCCTGTGATTGACTGGCGACCTGTCCAGGTGTACCCCGCCTGCCGCCCAGTGTCGGCTGGGATTGCCTCCAGCGCCCCCGCGACCCTTTAAGGACAACAGTCTAGATAATGGATGGATGGATAGATGGATGGAATCGTATTTGGCATTGCAAATACATGCATTAAGTGATGTTTTCTGCTCCAGTAGGTCATATAATATCCTTTTTATCACTGCAATATGCGCCTCAATACACAACTATTCATGTTTGTGGTTCCAATGATTTGAAATGCAGCTTTGATGTAATCTGATGTGATGCTGAAAACGCCAACAAAGAGACGCAAAATGATCGCACGCCTTGGAGGGGCGGGGGGCCTTTTACATGTCTGGTGTCTGGGGGCCCGTTGTCCCGTAATCTGTCTGTGGCTTTAGCATATTTAGAGGTACAAATAGCAGCTTTGTATTGATATAGTTTTATATTAGAATATTTAAAGTTGTTTATTTGGCATTCATGTATTAGACTGAATCAACCATGTAACTATTAATAATATACAGTTCATTATTGCCAAGAATCAGGGCGGTTCAGTCATTGTTGTCACGTCCAGCTTTCAACTGACAGTATAGCTTCCTCATCACTATTCAAGAGACAGTTTTTCATTTTGCTCCTAATTCTGGATCCATCACCTCCCGTGTGCCAAAAAGATTTTCCGCCCTTCTGCAGAACATCCTCAGCAGCAGACTTTCATTTAGGTAAACAGGGTGAATCTATGACATCTCAATTAGGAGGCGTGAGGCTGTCTTCTCTGCTGCTCTACTTTATACTCCAGCCTGATAAAACGGCTGTTTTTAAATATAAATCTGGTCTTATCCAGCTTTGCACGCTGATGCCAGAAAGCTCGTCATCCATCCTAATTTCTGTTGTGTTGTGGTCTTCATCGCAGTGACTTTAAACATTATTCAGCAGCCTGCAGGTGACCATAAGAGCAATAAGCCGGACCACGGAGAGACCGCCGAGAACAGAAAAGCAATATTCCACAGAACTCACTGATGGTGTGTTATTCATCATTTCAGCGAGTACTACCTGCAAATACAGATCGCCCAGAGTCGCGAGCCAAGTTTCAAGAGCAACACAACAGTCCAGTAAGCAGCAGAGCAACTGGATTCACACATAAAGAGGAACAAACACCAGAAATTATACAAATGTATTTATTTATTATAAGACTTTATTTTAACTACCATATTTATACTCAGTAATAAAGAATAACTGGATTCTAATTATTGATCATTAATGTGCATCACTTTAATGTTGCAGCTGGTGAAGGTGGAGCTCATTTTGTTGTAGGATAACTGTTACACAAGATCAGAAACAGGTTTACTGCCAAGTAGCTTTTCACATACAATGATTTTACAAAATATACAAAGTCAGTACTGCCATATAAATATATCGTAATATCATAAATATAAAATAATTATTATATTTTTTATTTATTATGTGTTATTTATCATTTATTTATTCATTATATTGACATTTTTTCATTTAAAATGAAAAGAATGTAAAATATTGTCCCGAGAATGTGCGAATGTTCACAGTTTAACATATTATAATGTGAACCATGGCTGAAACATGAAGCTACAGTTCCTCGAATGGCCACTTGAGGTTCTAAAATGCGAGTCAGTGCCCATAGACCCCATGTTTACAGCCCGGTTCAAAAGACAGGTTTGGTCTCTATAACTGATTTCCCCATTCATGGAAACAATAAATTATGTTAAGGCTTAAAGTTATGCATAATTAAGGGCGGGACCGCTTTAAATGGCAGGTGGCTGTTGTCACAGGTACGATCAGGGTAGATGCGTAGCAATGTGTATTCACGCCGCTGTGGGCATTTAAATAGCCGTGAACTTGTTTTTGGGTGTTGTCCATGTTTTTCGTCAGTTGTTCACAGTTGTTGACATATGCATTACTCACTACTTAAAAATGACCTCAAACCTGCTCCAACTACATTATAAGCCAGTGATTAATAAACACTAATAAACTGCCTATAAAAACTAAATGGGGGAGTGTTATATAATAACGTGTTACTAATTTTCCTTGACAACACATTAATCACCTGGGTCGTCCCTTTAAAAGAGATGTGCAGGCTATTTGAACAGGCCGCTGATTAAACACCAGTGTTTGTGTGAGCGGCAGAGGGATGGAGGAGCTCAGGGTAACAGAGGAGGATCAGAGCAGATAAAAGAGGGATATCCAGGGAATTAGATGAAAGTATGATTGCAGCGGACGACGGAGGAAGAAGCAATTTGAGGGCGAGGAACAGAAAAGGGAGGAAATGGAGTACAGCAGGGAGAGATCAGAAAGATGAGATCAGATAGACGTTGGGGGGCACCGAGAGGGGACACAGGATCAAACCTCCATTTATCTGTTTTCTGACATACTTTCTGTGTATTAAAAGGACAGAGGACAGTGTCTCACCCTGTTTAAATAACCCATTTAAAGGTTATTTGCTGCCATGTCGGCAGTTTAAACTCCATTGGGAAAACTTTTGACTTTTGATTGTAAAGTTTTACGGTCTGTTTGTCGGCAGAAACAGTGAAACGGTCAATGAATCACTGTCTGACTCTTTCATTACGGCCCGTCGACATGCTGCCGAGCACATCTGAGGAGATATATGGAGATTTGATTTTTGATTGTCCCACAATGATCCATCACTTTGCCACTGATGTGTGATGTTTGGTGTATGGTGTGATGTTTGTTGTTTGCCGGTCCATTAAACCACGCTCGAGAATGGCGATCATTACCCTATTAAGTGTCAGACTGTGTGTGTGTGTGTGTGTGTGTGTGTGTGTGTGTGTGTGTGTAAAACAGGCAGGAACAACAGAAATAAAAAACAGTTATTTCTCAAAGGAGAAGAAAACCCCCCTTTAAAGACAGATACAGTACAGAATGGAGATGAGTTCAGGCTTCAAACATCATTAATATTGAATTCAATCATATATATATATTTTTATGTGAATATGTTGCAGGGCCTCACACCTGATGTACCTGATCTTATAGACTGAAACTGTCATTTCAAGGGTCTCATATCCTGATAAAATGATATATACGATGTCATTTCCACTCAGTCACGTATCTGCGTCTCTGTTGGTCATGAATCTGATTACAGTCTGTCTATGTTTTCTGGGCTCATTTCCACACACTGCTGACCCACGTAGTTACACTGGGAGGAGGAAACATTACAGATGTGTCTTTTCAACGTCTGGCTACAATGAGTCTCAAACTATCAGATGTCAGTCTGTCTCAAACGCTTCTTGGATGCATTTACACATTTTGCTTTTTAGAGAGCAGACATCTGTCAGATGCACCCTGAGAACATGCAGTGACTCACTGTAAATTAGGTCTATGTGACACATTGTGCCCTAAACACATGCAGTGTATTTATAAAACTGGCACACCATGATCACTTGTAACGTTCCTGTTGGCTCTCAGTCGGGGAGATTAAAGGCTCGGTCGAACCAGTAAAACAGCAACATTGCAGCGGACTTTGATCCACAAACTCACGCCGTCTTGACAGAGCTGAACTCTGATTGGATCGAAAGCCAGAGAGTCCAACATGGAGGAAGCTATCGTAGCTTGGCTGTGAATATAAACTGGTTTACACACAGTTAGGAGACTGGAGGACATCAGACTTTTTTAACAAAATGGTGTACAAGGTTGAACAAGATGCCACGAGGGAGCAGAGAGAAAATAATGAGACTCTCCATGAGGTAGTGAGTGACTCGCACTATCCCAGATACATCAGTTCAACAAGTAGCCCTGGGATTAGTCACTGTGTTACCAAACATCTTCTTCTTCTGGTCTGACCGGGCTGTAAGACTACATTTAGAAAATTCCATCATTGTGTATTTCAGCAATAAACATATTTTAATTGTCTATAGGTCTCACTTCTATGCAGTAACACGTGGCGCTGCAAATCAGTCGAAGTTGGCGTCGAACTGGTCAGATGTTTTTTTAAACTCTGTGCTGTATTCAAGAGGCAGGTGAAAGAAACCCGGAGACATTTAACACAAATGGTGTCTTTCCTGAGTCACCATTCTTCAGAGATGTTCAGGGCCAAATACCTTCTGCACAAACAGTTGCTTCTATAGAAAAAAAAAAAAAAAAAAAGAGGAAATGACATGAATAGAAGCCGACAACGCAGACAGAGAGGTGGGAACAGCAAAAAAGTAGATTATCACCTTTATCAGAAGATAAATGCTCTCAAGACAGACTGATGACATGAAACAGTGTCTAAGCACCAACAGGTAACCACTAACAATCCTCACATCTGACTTTTCAACAAACAGCTCTTTAAAGTGTGACTCAGCAGTTAATTCCACCGTCCTTATCGAGACGCAGCAGATCGGAGGTGTCCTGGCCTTTCAGTTAACTCTTGGAGAGCAGAGAGGTACAGGTGAACGATGGCTAAAAGAAGGGTGAGGACAACGTCATTCATCTCCTCTTGAATCGATTTGATACACTCATGAAAAGCTTTGATTCAAAAAACTGTTTCCATTGATTTTTGATCCCTTTGAGATACCGGATTTTGAACAGCTAGGACAAAAACAGTAAAACACATCAAAGCATGACAGATGATCAGACTCCACACATTTGTTCTCAGAAAAACAAACCCTTTGTGAGGCTATAAAGGAAAAACAAAGTGTATAATTATTGGTTTATCTGAATGAGAAGTCTGTGACTTGAGGGAGGAGGGAGTGCGGAGGCTTTGGAGTAATCTGCACAGGGATTGGTCTAAGCTGTCCCTGGAGGGAGTCACATACGAGAGGGCAGGCTGCAGGCAGCAGCATTAGTCATGGGTAGCTCACTGCACAGCCAGCTGATTTCTTCACCTCTGCTCTGAGCTCCTGCTGGGACCAAAGCACCCGGACAGTGAAATGGCTCTATTGCCTGCTGTTACTGCTGCTGCCAGGGATACTAAAAAGTGCAACGCTCACCATGCAGAGAGAGCAGAGGGCTGTCAGGTGACCCCACCTCTGGAGGCCACAGTGGAGGATCAAGGGAAGCAGAGGAACTGAGTGCATTTCTAAACAAACAAGTTCACATTTTCAACCGCCTTTTCATCATCACAATGTGGGTAATGTATGCAAGAGAACATTGTTTAACTTTCCTCCATGTTCCCTGCACTCAGAGCTCTCCGCATATACACATTATACACAATCTGTAGTTCGAACGACAGCCCTCGAGCCGGAAGCAGGAAGCTCTGGGTGCCGGCAGCATGGATGAACACTGACAACCCAAACTCAAGCCAAGCAGCTCTGATACCCAGCATATGGGACAAGTCGACCTCAAGTCAAAGCAACACTTGTTGCTCTGTAGGGAGGAACAGCAAGAAGTGTAACATTAACATTAGCTGCTGCTGTGCTTTTAAAATGTCTTCCTGCTGTCAAAGTCAAGCAACTCTCTGCTCTTAAAAGTATGCTGTGCATTTTTAAATCAGCTGATTACTTGTGCTCACAGTATTTTGACTCAGTCAACATGTGAGCTTCTGCCTGAAGGAGAAGGTTTGTTTTTCCTGTATCTCTAAAAGCTTTACAGCTGGTCACTGGTGAGATCACACAGTCATGATCTCCCTCAAGACCGGCAAAATATAGACTCTAGTTATATCTATTAGTCCCATTAACATTATGGAGAAGTATTGATGAAACTGCTCCTAAGTATTGATACCATAAGCAGCTGCATGGCTGTAGGGTTTTCTGTGTTGGTCGAACATTCATGGTCCCCAGAAGATGATTCCTACTGACTTTAGCAATCCTCTGACTTTTCCTCTAGCCATGAGGTTACATTACATTTTGGGTTTTGAGTCAAATGTTTCAACAACTATTTGATGGATTGCACTGAAATTTGGTTCAGAAATTTATATCCCCTCGGGATGAACTGTGATATACATATATATATATATATATATATATATATATATATATATATACACATACATATATATATATATATATATATATATATATATATATATATATATATATATAAAACATTTTTTATATACACACATCTAAATCCTATAATTTAACATTATAAATGTGACAAAGTGCATCTACACTAAAACCTCCTTCAGACACCACTGTTTTTCTGGGCCTCTTGTTATGTATTTAGACATTTGCACGCAGACAAATGGACCTCAACTGCTAAATGTGCCCTCAGGGAAATCTTCGACCCGTCTGGAACAACTCAGAAAATGTTTCAGCGTCACAATGCTCATTTTGGAGTTTTGGACCTTACGGATATGATCATCCAAGTTTACATCGAAATGCAATTATAAAGTCATTAAGAAAATAATGTGGGAAAGTCAGAGCTCAAGTAAACATCATACTCCAATTATGTTAATGTGATCGACTTCTTAATCAGAGTAAACATAAACCCTGCATGTGTGGTTCAGTGATCTTAGTGTCATCAACAACAGACACCAACTGTTACCGGTAGATGTTAAAAGTGTATTGTCTCAGGTTGATTTTCAAACTAAATTCTCTGTGAACACTAATCTATCATCAAATTAATCAATTTTCTGTAGATCAACTAATATACAAATTGATTCAGCTCAACTGCAGATCCATCTATTAAAACGTTTCCTCATCATGTTGATTGAACAAATAACCTGGGCGCCACAACGTTTCTGTTAAAATGTATTTACTTTTGCAGACTAGTTGTATTCAAATGTACTTTTAGGAGACAGAGTTTAAAGTAATCAGTTTAAATAATCAGGCCTTGTGGGGATTAACAAAAAAGGACAAAATACAGAGGTCGATGAATCCATGGTCGAGTTATGTGTTGAAATACCGACCCAGAGTGTTGAATAAAACATAAGTGACATACACTTTTAAATCATCATTTCAGATAAAGTGTTGCAGTTTTTTTACATTTTCTGAATTTCATTCAAAGCAGACGATAAGAATAAAGTGTATTCTCCTCTGCCTGCAACAGATAATGTTATTCAGAATTATAATGCTGTTCTGTGCTGGAATAGATTTAAACTTACTTGAGTATCAGGGATGTAATGCTGGAGGTAGAGCAGGGGCTCCCAACCCGAGGCACGTTTACCGGGGGGGGGGGGGGGGGGTGGCTAGATTGTGAAGAACCTCAGCTAATTTGAGAAAAACAGAAACAATGATTTGATTAGAAACGGTATGGACATCTTTGTGTGGAAAATAACATCAAAGTCAACTGTAAAGTAATGAAAACTTAGCAAGCTCGCAGAAAGGTCGAATTAGTCAGGTTAAGGTAGGCCTAAAGGATAAATGGTTTAAATAGAAGAGAGGATAAACAGTTAAAATAGTTAACTAACAGTAGTAGTAGTGGGAATACAAACTTGACTTCTCAATTTTTAAAAAATTACAACAATATCCACTTTTTGTAGTTGTTTCAGCCACTTGAACAGAATGGGAACATGACGGTGTCGATGTAGGAGCACTGATGTCCACCGCTGCAGACACCTGTGGATCGATTGCTTCTAGCTGCCGTTTGTAGACGCGTGCGGCGCGACAGCAGAGGCGACTGTATGGAGGCAGAGTCGGACAACATGGCCAACACATTATCAGACGAGAATTACCCAGAGACGGCGCTCTGTGCTGAGGAAGCAGCTCCGCAGCCGTAATGTGTTGTGGCTGTTATCAACACTGGAGGCAGATAGTGGCTCACATATTGGTATAAATCATGCACACAAGAACCGGCTCAGCCATATTTGTTGAAGCATGTTTTCAGAGGGGACACCGCGCTCTCGGCAACAACACAAAACACATGTTTACAATCTAACAAGGAATGGTAGCTGTATGCATCAATGAAACAGCACAGCAGGGGGTCCGCGCCACACTGTAAACCACATTTTGACAGCACCATGACATGACAGCCAAACAGTATTGTAGTAAGGAAACGTACTTTAATAGCTCGGATTATCATTGATTATGTATACGCTTTTTACCCCCCCGACCCCCGTCATACAAGAACTGTTGTTGTTGGGAGCTCAGCAGGGGGCCGAGTCATTAAAACACTGGTGTAATGTGACAGAAAGAACAATCCTGCAACACAAAAACCACAGTGTACTGAGCAGGACCCCCCCACCTCCCGCAGCTTTGGGCCGAGCTGCTGAAAGTGCAGAATTTATCAACTGGTTGAGGCACACAGTGACCAGTCATTGTTTCAGTAATTGCTCAGACCTTTAAATCCTTCAGCTAATAGATCGGGGCACTTAGTATTGACCGCAGCTATTTAGCATGCATCCTAATATTTCAGGCTTTAAGTATTCTGTCCAGGAAGCGGCCCGAGCGAGGACCTAATCACAGAGGTGCTTCGAGTTCAGCCCGCTAAATTACACATTTAACACTGACGTTGGTATTTAGCATGCAGTCAAATAAATGGCTAATTTACGAGCCTGACTAATGACTGATGTGTTTAGCATGCGGGCTAATGAGCTGCAGGCTGATTAGTATTGCTCCACAGAGACACGCCACTGTTCGCTGTTTACTCATCTCATTCTCAGCTGCCTGACAGATGCAGACACACAAAGCGTCACCGGGAGTCTGCTGAGCGGGAGCACAGGACGCATATCAATGTGGACAGCATGCAGGGGGTTTCTTAACGCATGAGTGTGAATCTGAGCGTTTGGAGAAGCCGGTTCCAGAAAAACTAAATTCAGAATCAGATCTCGTACTGTCACGGCCCGTTTAGTTCTGTTAAATTGGAAGTATTAGGCGCTGGAAAGACTTTCTGTTCTGTTCTGTGGATAAATGGCTATAATCACATGTAGAAAGGAACATTTTCTGTCTATTAAATCCTCTTTACTGTAGAGCAGGGCTTTTTAAAGTCTGACACTGTTGCATAACTGCACCCCACAAACACCCCCTGTATACATACATATATATTTCTTTTTCTTTCTGTTTATATGTCTATAAATTTTCATCACACAGTAAATATCTGTATATCCCTTGGCAGAGGACAGTGTCAGTGTTCCAGGAACATAAAAAACATGTGGATTGAACATTTTGAGCCTTAGTAATGTCAAAAAGATTTTGACAGTGCAACATGAACATGATGATATTAACTATTACTGTTCTTTGTCTTAGTTTTATTCGGGGGATAACTGTACTCTAAGTTTTGGAACTACAGTTCCCACAATTTGGAGGTTTTGGGGGATGAAAACCAGAAGTATGATGTTGCCATGGAGTCAGTAAGCTGTTGGCAACTTAAACCACATTTTCTTAGCCTTTATTTCTTCACATTTTGGCACATTGTCCCCATTAAAGTGTGCGAACCAGCAGGCAGCAGCTCTTGTCTGCAGTGTCCCCACGGACGTACAGACATCTGTCACTGACCGCTTTGATACTGAAGAAAGTTAAAAACAGGAAGATTCTCAGGCAGGTTCTGCAGCTATAAGCAGAGGCTGTTTATATGATTGTGATTCTAATTGAAGTGGATTTATGGACATTTATTCATAATGATCATCAGATATAACGATATCCTGGAAGCGTTAGTCACACTGAATCTACAGTGTTTCATGTCTGCGTGTTCACACTGGACTCTGATAAAGGAGTTTGGTGTTTGCAGTGACGGTCGAGTTATATCCAAAATATTGTTTAGTGGACCTTTAAATGTAACCGGCAGAGTTGTTTAAAAGTGAACGCTTAATGAGAAAACTGCTAATGCTGCTCTATACTTTTCTCATTATGTCTAAATGTTGATACCACACACACACACACACACACACACACACTTAAAAACAAAGCCTTATTGTTAGCCCATCCACCTCTGATATTGATTATGTGGAAGCAGACGAACTTAAGTGGCCAAATTCCTGTGTTTATCGGCTCATTTCGGATTCTGCTGATTACACAACTCTCTCTGAGTGTGAGTGTGTGTGTGTGTGTGTGTGTGTGTGTGTGTGTGTCTCAGTAGGTGATGTTAATTGGGTCTAACACAAACATCGTGTAATCACAACATCGATAACAGTGAAATTTAAAAGGAGCTCAGTGGAGTTTAATTTCAGTGTTTGAACAAAGCAGATTTTTGATGTATTTGAAATCCTCCACGAGCAGAGCCGCCAAACTAAATGCATTTTACTGCAATAAATGGTTAAAACTCCCTGAAGTGAATATTTAATGTTTCTGGCATAAATCAGCATAAATTTGACAGGACTGATCCAATCCAATTTCACTAACTTGATTATTTGACTTGAACATTTTGATTTTAAAATTACCAAAATAAATTTGAGCAACTTTGAGATACTGAATACTAATGAACTTCTAATATTTTAATGTTGAACACTTGAATTTTCCATCTGAACCCTAAAATAACAAAATGAATGTTGCATAACTTGAAGAAGAAAAAAATTCAAAGAGGGGAGTTTAAACCGCATAAAGTCAATAATAAAAATAAAGACAATGTTTTAATTAAACCATTTAAATGCTCTAGTGATCAAAATCCCTCATTTTTATATTTCCTGTCCATCTCAACTGTCGAAAAGACAAAATGCAAAATATTAAATAAAAGTAGGATTGTGTTTATGTGAACTTATATAAAGAAATACATGTAGATGAGATGCACCTTTATTTAATGAGCCCTCTTGGGTACGCAACATAAGCACATATCGATGTTTTTTATGTAAAGCAGAACTACCACACACACACACACACACACGCTAATTACAGTGATTAGTGCTGAAATTATTCTCAGTTTCTTCTTTGGCAGCTCAGCTGAGTGTGTGTGTACTCATTAAGGATAAAGAAAACAAATCTTTTTTCCCCTCCCTCTCCCGGCCCCCCATTACACACACACACACACACACACACACACTCCTGACAGGAATAATGATGGGTTTTGCCTCTGTGGGTTCTGAAGAAAGGAACACGTCGCCTCCACAGAACGTTTCATCCTGAACGTGAGATCCAACAGCATCAATGAGCACATTTCTGAGCCATACTGAGGTTTAAAGGTCAAACTTTCTCATGTGGTCGGGACTCGTCTGTATAACTGTTTGTTCCCTGTAGCTCCAAGTCCCCGTTATACCAGTGCACCCCCCCCCACCCAGTTTGACCTACTTTGTTGTAATTTGATTGAACACAACTTCATGAGGAACATGCATCTTGTGAAAACAGTATTTGTTGATTCTGACACATGGTCCCTGTATGAGAAATGAATCCAGAACCTGCCTGAGTTGATATAATACTTTAGTGGAGAAAACACGTTCAAATAATCAAATTACCGAAACCAATTAACACAGTGAACCGGGGGCCTCTGGGGCCCCATGGGGTTAGATGTGTTTTTACGGAGCATCTGTTTGCTGCTGAGCAGGTTGCATTCTGAGGGTTTTTACAGCTTCTTCTCTGAAAGCGACACTATGAGAGCCGTGAGACTCATTACGAAGCTCCGTAAAGCCGAGGGGAGCTGCAGATTCAGCGGAAACGAGCGACCTCTTTCACACTGACTCACTGTCTCAATATTGTCATTCGATGTGTTATCATAAAGATATCGATTACAGCTGAGACAGATGAAGCAAGAGAGAAGCAGAAAAGACACGAAGATGAATGAAGAGGTGGTGAATTGATGTTGCAGCACTTGGTCAGACGATAAAAACCGTCGTGACAGGAGAGAAAACAGAAGAAGAGTGTTAAAGGGTGGACACACACTCCTCTCCTCCGTCAGTAATAATTCAAAGGGAGTGAAAGCTGAGAGGAACACCAGGAAGGAGTGCAACTAAGCACTTTGTGATTTCTCAAATTCAGCTCATTACACACACCTTGACACACACACACACACACACACACACACACACACACACTCTTTGTACATGCGAGCGGACCAGATGCATGGATGCAGTCGCAGTGCAGCACAGCTTCCTCTCACCAGCAGCCTCGTCCTCATCAGTCTGTTCGCTTCTGAGATTAAATGTCTGTGAATCCTAAGAGCAGCTTTTCTTCACAATCATGTGACAATCAACATAATTCAAAACACACTTGAGCATTTCATTACATGATTGAAAACATCTGCTGTCCAAAGTCCATTCATACAGTCCTCATTAGTGCTCCTGTTCGCAGGTTCAGAATAATAAACAACTTTGTCCAAATTAGGGAGAGACTGGGTTTGATTGTTATATTCAGAAGATCAATACGTCCCGTCTCGTCGTACAAGTCTGCGTCGACTTGTTCAATATTCAACAAAGACAATAACCAGGAGCTGTGAGTCTGAAGAGCAGCATTAAACGTTAAACAGCTTTTAGCTGCAGGAGCAGAACAAGTTGACAACGCTGAATATTTCATGTTGAACATGAGTTTTAGGAGACACCTCAAGGTACTGAGTACTGTAATGAGTGCTGGGATGTAACGGAGAACATTTACTTTACTGTACTTCAGTATTTCCATCTTACGCTACTTTCTACTTTTTCATCCCCCTCCTGTTTAGTGAAAACTTCGTATCTCTTCATGTGTTGATGGTGAATGTTTGTGATGAAGTGAAGGATGAAGAGTTCCTTTATGTGCTGAGGAAATTCTCCTTCTGAAGCTAAATAAACTGTTTCAAACCCTCTGGGATCAGCTGGAAAAAGCATCGACACAGAGCTGAAAACAGGCTGGTTTTCTGTCGACTTGTTAGAGATACGAGGTTCTCACAGGACGGCGAAGCTACAAACACGTGACGATTTTACAGACCATGATGCATTGCTTCAGATTATACTAGTACTTTCACCTCTCAGTGTATCAAAGTTAATCAGCTACAGTGATTTAGATGTGAAGATCTGAGAAGTGTCATGTGACGGGATGTTCATTCTTCACACTCGTCGCCTCCATCTGGGCCAATACGACACAGACTGAAACCTTGTGGAAATGCATCAATAACTGCAATAAGAAATGCTCCCAGCAGAAAACACACAGCCAGTGTTCATTCACAACGTTCTTCACATTTTCATTAGACCCGATCAGGTGTGTGTGTCCGTGCCTGCAGGTAAAATCACTGTAGCAGCTTCATACATAAACATCTGCCCTGTTTACCATCCCTACTGCACCCCCCCGCCCCACACACACACACACACACCCCTCCCCTCCTGCCGCCACACTCTCGTGGTTTCAAGGTGGCTCATAATTCAAGAACATGTCTCTGATAATTAACCTTCAGGTAAACAGTGAGCGTGCGATCATTAACCGTATGGCTGAGCAGAACATTTAAATGAGAACATACTCCACAATGATGTCACTGCTCCACTCGTCTCCGGGGCAGAAACTCCAGTCACCTCAATCCTTAAAATCTAAGGTCGTTGCATTTATTTTTGGATTTTAGTTGAAGCTGGCTTGCATCTTTAAAGGGTCGGCTCACCCACATGACACCTGCCTCCACCCAACGCGATGGAGAAGAGAACTTTATTCTGTTAAAAAATAAATATTAAACAGCTTTTAGTGCCCGTTTCCCATAGGAACCTGCAGGACAGTAGGAGGTGTTGTTGGGATTTGCGAGGCGTCTCAGAGACCTTGGGTTACCCATAACCCCCCTTCTGTCTGGACAGCTTCCCACAGACGTGTGTTTGCAGAAACATACGTCCAGCGGCTCCACGGGGGGGCGGAGGGAGCGCTCCCACCACAGATGGGACTGAGCAACAGCTGATAATGTCCGTCCTCCAGCTGGTTAACTGCCTGTTGGTACTGAAGTGAAGTTCCTGCCCACACAGATTCTGGACAAATCCAATTACAGTCTGAGCTGACAGTGAACTCGAGTGTTGAATCTCAGGGGCGCCATCACTGCTGGAAACACAAGTCATAAAATAAACTTTGAATTCCAGTTTAATTTAATCTGAAATCCCCAGAAATAGCTTTGATGTAAGCGTAGCCTGGCTCCTGACCTCTGAACTGCTGCTCAGATGTGTTCAGTGGGTTGAAGCGGTCTGGTTTACCGCCCACTCACGGCCGCATTCTCTGGCGAGGAAACAAATGCTACACGTCCATCCACCACCCCCCCACCCTTACTTTCCACATCTCCACAGAAAGGTCACACTGCTTCCATCGGCACTGAACAGAAGCTGTGAAGTGCAGAGCGGTCCGGTGTGGCCGCGGCTCCCAGGACGCTTGGCTGCGTCTCCTCGTGTTAATGTGAAGCGCAGCTCCTCCAAATGTAGCCGCTGCCAATAATTGCAGACACGGAGCAGCACTTTTGCCAATACCTCCGCCTTTTTTTTTATATTCCTTTCTTCCACCCTCACCGATCTATGGACATTACCCCGGCTGCCAAAAATAGACGCAGGCAGTCTGCACTCAGATCAACATTTATTTAGAGAGGTTGCTGCTTTAAAACCTCGATAAGAGCTTTTAGGGTAGTTCCTGTTCCTGTGGTCACCAACCTTTTCCAACTCAGGATCACCTGTGATGTCAACACAGACAGGCTGGATCTACCCTATTATCATAAATATTACATTTGTTTTCTGCTTCTATGTGCTTCTGGGACTCAGATCAGCTCATTTCCAGCCTTTTCACATTATTTTCTATGACGGTTCCAGTAGGAAATGTGTTGAATGTTAAAATAAAATATATAATATATAATCTAATAAAATACATGTAATTGTTATTTTCTCATTCTGAATAATTCTAGATTAATGGATTTCTAATGGTTATTACCATACAGAAACATACTGCTGTGAATATATCTGCAATAATTACATGTCACTCTATGCAAAGGTGTATATTTATCATTATATTTGTTAAAATTTACATTTTGTTGTTTTGTTTTTTTGTTGTTTTTAAAAACAAATCCTAACAGAATTAATCTCTTAATTGGGTATTCATCACAAGAGGTTATGGAGTTTGGAGTAAGTGATTAGTGGTGGCGATATTTCGCGCTGTAGGGACTTCAAGTTCCAGTCCAGCCTGGACCAGGGCCTGGAGTGGGGGGTGCACAGGGGCTGAACCCCTAACTGCCCTTGGGCTTCACCAGCTCTCCAGCTGCATGTCTGTAAGGCCTGCGTGTGCCTGGCTGTGTTGAACCTTCTTCGTGTTAAGGATGTACTCGGTGGCGGTCGACAGGTCGGTGACCCCTGCGATGTTCAGGATCTCTTCATGAACGTGGCAGTGCTCGAACATCTTCTGGAGCTGATCTATCGATGCTCCAGTCGTCTGTAGCAGCCTTGCTTGTCTCTCATGAGATATTATTTTGCTCTGTAAAAGTAAATTAGCTGAAGCTCCGCGGGGTGCGATGATCCCAGCGCTGTAACTGTAGGCAGGAGCTGTGCCAGCGGAGCAGTGGGAGGGCGCGGCACTGCTAAATGCCAGACGAATGCTCATGGGTGGCAAATAATTGCAGAGAAATTTAGGGCAGTGCTGAAACAGGACTGTAGTACATCAGCCATTGAGTTCTCTGGCATGCGAACAAGCGGCGCCAAGATTAAAGACAAAACACCAAACAAACAGAAGTTGCTGGTTCGGAGATCCTGGCACGGCACAGAGCGTTCCCGGAGACGCCGGTGAAGCTGTCAGGCTGCTTCTGACTGCAGTGTGAATAAGCTACTCTCCGCTGAGTGTTTACCTGAAGGATGAAGGGAAATGTTGGCTGTTGGGAGCAATCTACCGTAATCCTCCGTCCATTTCCTGTTAGAGGCAGAAACAAAACAAGCTCTTTGATCAGCGGCCGCTGAGGTGACGCTAAGCTCACACATCAACGCCACATTTAGTATGTCTGCACTGAGCTCCAGGTGAGTAACAGTAGGAAAGTAGCTTCACTTTAACTCTAAGTAGATTTAGAAGATTTAAATACTTCTTCCATCAGTGCACAACAGACGTGGAGGGAGACAGACCACAGCCTGTAGTACAAACACAGCAAACTAAGACATGCTCAGCATCACAATTCATGTTCACATCAAACACAGCGCTGTGTGTTAAAAGGCCTTTTTAATGTGAAAGATTACAGTTTGAATCCTCACTTTGTCTTAAATGATCCGCCTGATATCAGCACTGAGATAACAGAGACACCTGAGGACTTCACCACGTTTATTTACATTCAGATCCTGTCGTCCCGACCCCAAGAGCTTTGATGGAGCAGTTTTTACAGAAATTCATCTCTGAACTAAAGCTGAGTGTGCATTAGTACGGTCGTCTCGTCGTGTCCTCTTCTTCTGTGGTGAACACGGAATCACAGAATTTGGTTAAAATTTGGCTGATGTTGCAACAAAAAGCGGGAAAGAAAGAAATCCCGTTGAATATGTTTCACGAGGAAGGAAAAGGCCTCACGGATGCACACGGCGAGTTCGGAGAGAAACACTGAATGTGAACAAAATGTTTTAGTTTGTAAGAAACTCCACAGGAAACCTTTGAGTTCAGCCAATCAGCTCATATGACAGCAGCTGCAGGCAGACGGGCTGGACATCAGGCCGTAAACATCACGTAATATGTCAAAGGCAACAGACTGGTCATCCTCACACACACACACACACACACACACACACTCACTCACTCACTCGGCCGAAGGGAGCTGCCTTTGGATGAAATTCAGTGGACGAATCAGGTCTTTAATGTCACTAATGTGTCTGAAAATGTTGAATTTGAGCTCGATACAACATAACCACATCGTGCACTACTATAATAAAATGACACAAATAATTACATTTAAAGGAAAGTAACACAAAACTCACCACCATAACGTGTATTTGATGTTCGTGAGACAGAAACAGTAACTAATAAAAACAGATGTCAGTGGCTGCCAACACGTTTTAAGATTAAAACAAACACATTAATACAACCCCCCCGCTGCTTGACAGATGTTGCCTGGATCATACAGAGATGTATTTTGTGTGGGAGAGCGCATGCAGCTTTAATTTCAGGCATAAATATAGAAACACTGCTTGTGCATGCAGTGTGTAACAGTAAGATGCAACATGTGAAGAAGACCTTCGGTCCCGCTGAGGGTCGGATGAAGGAACAGGGACGATATTAAACATTCACTGAATCCACTTCTTTGAGTCAGTAAATGACATGTAAACTCACTTTATTACACTGTGTATGTAAATTATTTTCCTTTTTCCAGAGAAAATCTGGATGTTCACATTTACTCCCCTCTCATCTGGTTAGCTTAGCTTAGCACAAAGACTGGTAGTCCACATTTCAAATGAAGGCGCATCAGGATCCTCCTTTGTTCTCGACCAAACCTCGACCTGAACTCAAAATCTCAGCATTAATGTAACATCACAGCCCTTCAGAAGTCGGTGTTTGGAGCGAGAGCCTTGTTTATTGTTAATGTAGCTGCAGCAGACAGTGAAGCTGATGATAAGCTCCCTGCCGCCTCTTTCTGTGTCTGTACTGTCCTGAAGTGACATTCAGACATTTCTTAGTGCTGTTTGTCTTCTCACTGCAGCACAACAGCCGGCAGCCTGCACGATGATATGAATATCTGATGGACTCTATTCTGCCAGATAAAATACAGCGTTCAATATGCAGGACAACCCTTCACATTCTGTTTCATTCAAGTTTACCTCGACCTTTTCTCCCTTTTTCTTGTATTCTTCTGTAATTCAGATTTCTGTCCAACTTTCATACGGTTTAAATCACATCAGCAATTTACTTTTTCTCAAAATATACAAAATAATGGGGCAGTATTCGTTTGGTGTGGAGGTCTCCATGACCCCGGGCCGAGTCGGGGACCGGTGTGTTTTTGGTCACCACATATCTCGAACAAACTCCCAGAGAACTGCAGGTCTTTTTAAAATGTGTATTTGTTCATTTATCTCTCACTGCACCATCACTCTTATTGTATTATCTATTTTATTCAATTAATATTATTTTCATCTCCTACTTTATTTTCTCATTAAGTCCTGTTCATATATATGTGTGTGTGTGTGTGTGTATTTTTATATCCCCCCATTCTTGTCCGACATCTTGTCAGCTTCGCTGCTGAAAGGCGCTGAACTAATTATCGCCTCTGAAGCATCACCGGCTAATTCTGACTGCGCTTCACGTTCACAGGAACTTCTAACTTATTTAACAGTTGCGTCCTCCAAACAGATTGGACCAATGTGAGTTATAATCACCTAAAACCCGGTGGAGGATTGTCTCCATCCAAACGTATCTCTGCAGAGAAACAGGAGCTGGAGGAAGCCAGAGTTCAGACAGAAGTACAACATGATACGAAGCACATTAACTGGTGTGTGATGTCTCCACAATCAGCCACGTTGAGCTCATTGAATGTTTGTGACTGTTTCTCTGAGTGGATTTACAGTCGCGGCGCTCTGCAGCTTTTGTTTGTTGTCCTTGATGCGTTACAGACGAGAGTACACAATGTTATCTGGCAGTCAAACACAAACTTTCAGTCGGTTGAAGCTTCGAAAACACGAGAAATGGTGACAGCCGCGGCCTCGCGCTGGCCTCGGCTCACTGTGGGTGATGTTTAAAAGACAAATTACTTTCTGAATGATCGCACTGGAAATCTTTTCAAATCAGTCTGGAGATGATCAAAACTGTCAGATGGTGACACCGCGGCTGTCACAACACATTGTCACATCAGACGGCTTCTCTGGTCCCCTCATGGCACAAAAGAGGTGAGAGAGAGAAATCTCATGGTTGTATTGTGTTGGTAAAACTGTGAATATTATAGGGGTTATGAACTTCCTGTTTACGCCAGAGGGAGGATAGTCTACATTTTAGGGAGAAAGGGGGGAAGGTTTAACTTTAACCTCATCCCTGATTTACATTTTAATATTTTTTTCCTTGTTGAATTTATTGTTAAAAAAAAAAAAAAAATGGTTACATCAAAAATGTGTTTTGTATTTGCCACAGCTAGGAAAAAATAAATCAGTAGTCTGTAGAACCAATACAACCCATAAAACAGACAATCTTTATACATTTATTCACTATATATTATCAGTGAATGGATGTCATCTCAGTAGCTCAAAGCTTCATTTTTATTCTGCATCACAACAGAAAGCAGAAGTCCAGTGAAGTTTAACTTGTTATATAAAGTGAACCTGTAATATAATGTAAGTTCAGTATCTCGTGTTATGGTGTTTGGACATGAATGGATCTCACACACATTACCAGTAAACCGTCTCAAACTGCTGACAACAAACCTGCTTATGGATGTGGTGTTTGAAGTGTATTTCATGTCACTTCTATAAGAAAGGTACGGTATATTGTGAGCAATATCCTGACAGCTCCTGTCTGCAGTGTCCCCACGGACGTACAGACGGCTCCGTGAGCACTTTGATACTGAAGGAAAGTTAAAAACAGTTTCTGCAGTTATAAGGCGCGTAACATTTATATGCGGATTTATAGATGTTTGTTCACAATGGACATCGGATATAATGAAATAAGGAAGTGTTCATCACACTGAATCTAGAAATGTGTATCATGTCTGTGTGTTCAGATTTGACTCAGTTATAACTCCAAGAAGGAGTGTAATCTTTTACTCAAATCGGGGCAGTCGGGTTTAAAGGTTTTTTAAGCAGCTTAATTTCCTGCAGCTCCACCTGCTGACCATGTTAATAACTAACTTCCTGTTTTTACAACATCTGTTTGCCATAATAAATATGACTTTGAGATATTAGGGACAAAAACCCCACAACACCCACTGACAGCTGGCTTCTGTCTTCAGTGGGAAAAGGAACAACCGGGATTCATTCCCGGGTCAAATGACTGCAGGAGTCATGCGTATTTATCAGCTGAGATGAAACTTGATACCCGGGTGGACACGCGAGAAAGAAAAAAAAACAGAAAGGAAAAGTCGTCGATGGCGAAGGGAAAGGAGTCAATCGCCTATTTTATTGTGTTGTTGCGTAATAACTGACACAAGATCTATTCATGCTGCTGTAAGCTTTTTTAACACGACAGCAGAGATAATTTGACTTTGAAGGTAGTTTCCAGGTGGATCCAGATGTTCAGGTGTTACCTGGCATCGCAGACAAAGCTGCTGTTTGTGTGTGTGTGTGTGTGTGTGTGTGTGTGAACACGAGCTGAACACTGTTCTGTTTTCTGCTGTTTTTCAGGGGAAGAGTTTTACGAGACGTCTCCCTACGAGCCGATCCATTTCTCAGAGGAATTCCGACATGCCTCCATCATCTCAGGTACGGCTGCCGTGTGTGTGTGTGTGTGTGTGTGTGTGTGTGTGTGTGTTTGCAGCAGATTGAACAGACTGACACACACTTATCAAGGTTGCAGCAGCAGTGAGTGATAGTCTCTAGATGTGTTGGGGGGATTACCAAGAAGAATACAAATTTCTGCGGCTTCCCTGCTGATTAAGATGAACCGAGCGCCCCCCCCCCGCCACTCGGCCCGCTCCCTTCATCTGTGAATGCGTGAATGAATGCGTGTCTTTGTAATTACAACTGTGTGTGTGTGTGAGACTGCAACTGAAGCGGCCCTTTCATGGAAACCTATTTCCCTTCCAAAATTCTTACACATTTGTCATTATTTAAAGCGCATTTTTCATTATATTTTAATTGTCCAGCTCGATGTCATCGACTGCTTTTAGCTTATGTGTATGAATGTTAAAATATTTAAAATGAATGCAGATGCAGATTGAAGAGGAGGCAAAGATACTGCAGGAGCTGAATTTGAATCAAAAATCTGCCTCTTTCTCAGAGTCCTGACTCTTCCACAGGATGTTATTATACCTGATGGTTTAAACCAGAATAAACCTCCACAAATAAGCTTAGACATCACAGAAAGAAGACACTGCAGAACCTGCCTGAGAATCTTCCTGTTTTTAAGTTTCTTCAGTATCAAAGTGATCCAGAGTGTGAACATCCACGGGTTCACTGCAGACAGGAGCTGCTAACAGCTCATCCATCTCACTTCTAATGGTGCCAGCTTGAAAAATGTAAACTAATGTAGGCCAAAAAAAAATGAACAGACCATCCAGGAGCTTTTACAGAGTCTCGCTGTCCTGATGGCTTTAATGCAAACAACATTACGACTTCCTCCATTTTAACACACAGTGCAATTTCACACTGAGCTAATAAAATAAATAAACAAAGTAGAAGAAGCAGCTCTTCCTGCATAAAGATCCACTTTAAAGTACAAGAGCAGCAGTCAGTGGACAGAAAAACAGGAGGTCATTGTGGCCGTAATTAATATGGGAGGATTACCCACATGCAATTACTTAAAGAATGTATTTTCTGAACCTCAACATGTTTCCTTCTCACTCATTCGTCCTCCTCGTCCTCCCTCTCCATCACTCTATCAGCAGTCCTCTGATTGGTCATACTACATTAGAGCTGCTGCACAACACACTCTTTCTCTGACTGTGTGTCTGCTTCACACACGTTTTTCTGAGGAGTGTTTAAATGTCAGAAGCCCCGAGCAATACATCGTCATTTACACTTTCCCTGGGTGTGTGTGTGTGTGGTCAAACAGCTGTGAAATAGACTCGCAGCTCTGTAAATTGGGTTCTGCTCTCTCAGATTAACACAACACAAGTACAAACATGGTCAAAGCAGGAGAGCTGCAACCAATGCAACTTCAAAAGCACTTTCTTTTTCCTCTCTCTCCATATCTTTCCCTCACACACAAGCAGGCAGTGCGGCGGTGCAGGTGGGGTGTAACATTTTAGTCGTGTCCGACCCGCTAAAACACCACACGACATTAATGTGCACACGCACACTCATACATGTGCAGCAGAGTCGTGTGTGTGAGTGTGTGTGTTGTGGTGCATGGTGGTTTGCAGCAGTTGGTGCAGTTTGTTAAAGCTGTTTGCAGTGTGTCCGTGTCTCTCAAATCACCTGTCTACTGGAATCTGGAAGCATGATGTGAAGATCCACAGTCAGAGAGCCTCCGAACGCTCAAAGCAGATAAAGAGGAAGCAGGAAGGAGGGGAGATAAGAGGATAATACAGAAGTGTGTTAAATAGCAGTGGCAGAAGAAAGAGCGCTGGAACATTAAAGTATGTTTCAGACGAGAGTGTCGCAAATTGATTGGAGGGGAAGGCTGGGCGTGACAGACTGTTTGTGAATATGGAGCTGGGTGTGTGTGTGTGTGTGTGTGTGTGTGTGTGTGTGTGTGTGTTTAGGACAAAGGGAGTGAACTGTTTGCAGACTTGAAAGTAAGAGCAGTGAGGATATTTAACTTATTAGGGAGAGTACAGTTTGTGTTAGCAAATAATCATATAACCAGCTGAATACTTAATGTGGATATAATGGATATTTTTATAATATTATGTATAAAAGGACAACGTGTTGGTGTCTCTGGTGGTGAGGAACCTTCACGGAGCTTTATCGAGACTTTCAGCTCGTTGTTTATCTGCTCTGGTTCACCCTCACGGCTCTCATGGCGCCGTTTTCAGGTAAAAAGCTCTAAAACCTCTCAGACAGTCTCATTCAGAGAGCAGCTGGTGAACACAGTGCAGAGTTCAGCAGCTACAGAGCAGATATTCCCCTCAGGAGGAGGTGGAGACCAAACCCAGAGCTAACAGAGAGAATACTGGACTCAAACACGAGTCCACATGAAGGATCATGTTGCTCTGAATAAGCAGCTGTTTGATCAACATATGGACTGAAAAGGTGATGATGTGTTGATGATTTGACAAATCATCAGTTACTGCAGGTTTAAAAAGGTGCCAAAACATATCGTATGCATCCTCGAGGTCTGACAATCATGTTGGATGCATTTCCTTCCTTTACATCTACGTTTACTCTTCTTCTTCTCTGCCTTTGTTTGCGCATCGCTACATTTCTTGGCGCCTTACAGCCACCTGTAGATCAATAACAGGAAATTGACGTGGCCGACTCTCTCTTCAGGTCTCTGATGGACGTGAAACTGTCCTTTTGACAGCTGTGTTAGAAAATATCTGGTTCTTTGATTAAAAAGTCTAAGCTACAAGAAGCATGCGAACATAAAAACTGAAGCAGAGAAGCATTTCATGGTCCCCATGAGGATTATTGGTCCCAACAAGGTCGGTGTTTGTACCAGTAAAGGTCCCCAGTACGTAACAGAAACCATCACACACACACACACACACACAATCATTAGCATGTTGTTTGTGTCCTCCAGCACTTTGATATTTTCATGGTTCTTAATCAGACACAATCACTCTCTGCTGATGACCGGGTTCATCGCCTCTCTTCTTCCTCACTTCTCATCTCAGTCTTCATCTTTTTAAAGCTCAGATCAAATCTGCATCCATTAAACACTCAGACACAGCTGGACGAATGACTGAAAGAAAGTTCGTCTTTTCGGAGGCTGTCTGTTGCTCAAAGACGTCTCAGGACGTCCACAAGTGTCTCTCTGTGGCTCCCTGAAGAGGGGAGGAGGGGAGACAAGGAGAAGAGAGGAAGGAGGAGACCAGGAGAGAGGAAGAGGAGAAGAAAGAAAAGAGGAAACTTTGAGGGTCGATTTCATAATACTAACCTGAGTCCTCGCTTCCTTCACTTGAGTCTCTTCCTCTCCTAGCACGAGGATTCACCTGTGTTCCCTTGCTCCTGAAGCCTCCTCTCTCCTCATCTCCTCGTCTCCTTCGAGGTGCATTTAAGGGATTGGAAGATCCCCCATGATGGTGGAGAGGAGGAGGAGAGAGGACCTGAGGAAGCATAAGTTAGAGTAATGTAAAGCACCCAAGGAGAGGAGAGCAGAGAAGAAGAGACAAGTAGAGGAGAGGAGGGAAGATGAGGACAGATAGGAGGAGACAAGAGATGAGGAGACAAGGAGGACAGGAGACAAGAGATGAGGAGACAAGGAGAAGAGGAACCAGAGGACAGGAGACAAGAGAGGAGGCAAGTAGGAGAAGATGAAAAGAAAAGAGAAGAAGGGTAAGAGTGTGAGACGAGAGCCCGGAGAAGCAGTGAGGAGAGCAGGAATGTGTGTGTGTGTGTGTGTGTGTGTGTGTTGGTTTGTGTGTTTGTGTGTGTGCGTGGTGTGTGTTGGTTTGTGTGTGTTTTGTGTGTGTGTGTGTGTTGGTTTGTGTGTGTTTTGTGTCTGTGTGTGTGTGTGTGGTATGTTGGTTTGTGCTTGTGTGTTGTGTGTGGTGTGTGTGTGTGTTGTGTGTTTGTGTGTGTGTGTGTTGTGTGTGGTGTGTGTTTGTGTGTGTCTTCTTGTCTTTCTTCCCTCTTTGTGAGGACATTTTGCTGCTGATCACTTTGTCTAAATGTAAATGAAATCAACGGAGCTTCAGGCTCTTTAGAGTTTAATTAAAAAACCTAAATTAACTGACATTTTAACAAGGCTTACGTACCAAAGGACACTTCAACTGCTTACAGTGTAGACACCTGAACTGTCTTCAACTCGTCCACTTCAACTGGAACTACTTTTACCACTTACTCTTCCACTGACACTTCAACTGCTTTCATCTCCATCTCTGCAACTGGCATTTAATTTGCTTTCTGTGCCAACATGTCAACTGCTTTCACTTCTTTTAATACTTACAATTAAATTACACTTTTTTTTTGCCACCAATTTTTTTCAAGACTTCCACTTCATCTGGTTCTTTGCTGCTCAATTCATCTCAAACTTGATACTTTAACTTCTCTCAGGGCTCACACTCATATTGACACTTCAGCTTCATTCACTACCTAAATTTAAACTGAAATCTCACTGGACTTCCATTTTAATTGCCATTTCAACTTCTTGCAGTATTTATATTTCAACTGCGTTCATCTCTTACAGTATTCTTTAACTCTTTAACACCTTAACTCCTCCATGTTAGCTGACACTTCAAACCCTTTCAGGTCTGAGGTCTTTGAACAGTTCAGCTCTCAACAACTCACTTCCCACTTCAGTTTCTTTCAGCATTTAAACTATTTCAACTTCAAATTATCAGCAGTGAGCTTGTGCACTTCTTATCTTTCTTTAACTTGGTAAAATATTCAAAAAGTACATTTTGCTGCTGCTCTTGTTCAAAGTCACAACGAAAGGAAAATATGACTTTTAATCTTGCTTATTCGTGAGAGAAAACACTTCAGGCTCTTTGGGATTAACAGTGAGTTCAATGTAAATTTCCTGGCGGCCATTGAAGACAGACTAAACTGAGAGTAATGAGTTGTCCTCTGTCACGAGTTTAGCAGCAGCTCTGTAATCAGGAGCTTTGTATAGACGGACAGTGTGATTAAATCAATAAGTGCTGATCAGATTTTAGAGTTTCGTTAAAGATTCAAGTTTCTACACTTTTTTTTATGTTTTTCCATGTTTACTTTAGATACACCATTGTAATTTGTAGATTCTGATGGCTGATTTGAAACATCAGTAAAAACCAATGGAAAATATGTGAAAAGCTGTTTGAGTTTGATTTTAATGGACTAGATTTGGATTAGCACTTGGATTAGGATTAGCCTGGTGCTACATGATGCATCTTCAATGTAGTTTCAGCTTTGTGAAATTATGTTGTCTCTCTAAAGAGACCACCTAGGGAGAGTCATTGATGTGGATTACATAATAATTTGGAACCTGTATGAATTTTTAAGAAAGAAAAAGTTGAAAAACTCAAAACTTCTACAACAACATTCATATTTTAGGCAATTTAATTTAAATGTAGGGCCACAAGTTTATACAACTCTGAAGTTTTACTTCTGTTGATTTATTCTAAGTTAAGTAACTTGAATTTGTACCCTGTACTGACTTCAAATTCCATTTTTCTAATTTCTCGTGTCGGGCGTCTCATGACAGCTTTGGCTTCACAGTTGGTGAGTGCAGGGCAACAGAGATCGAACCCGAATGAAGATTCCTCTGATACAGTTCAGGGATTTACTGACCAAGTGAAGTGTGGAGTCCAGTAAGCATCCCCGAGGTTTGTTGGACCACTTCCAATCTCCAAGGAAGGGATGTGCCCTAAAATAATACCACGATATTTCAGGTATTTCTGTAATAATCATATTGTTGACGATATGACAAAATACTGAAAAATGTTGTTAATTTGAAGAACTTACAATTAAATGTTCTAGTTTTATTTGTCAGCATAAACGCAACAGTTTGCCTTCAGATATTCAGTAAACACTAAACAAAAAATTATCTCTCAGTTCTTGGCCTCTGCCTGATTTTTGGATTGCATATTGCTCTTAACTTTACTGTACTGCTAACAGTCCCGATAAGACCAGGAATAATGTTCCACGATAATAACTAACGCTGGCCTGACCATGTGGACAGGAGGAGCTCGTCTTCATCATAGTTTCTCACCCGCAGCTCACCTCACCTTTCTGTCTGTTTCTGCCTCTATGCTGCAGCCTGATTCTCCTGATAAATTGACTAATTTACCCATTAGATAATATCTTGATATATGGGGACGGTGTCTTAATAACGGCACAGATGATAAATATTTGGACTGATTACAAAGCAGCTCAGCTGTTACTGACACTTTGGTTCTTTAAAGTTCTTTAACTCGCTTTTTCTTCAGTTTATCCCCCGTAATACATTTATTTGAACTGTAATGTCTGAGCAATGACCAAGACTTAAACACCTAACACCTATAATTTAAATATAATATCAGATGACGTTGATGTTAATAATGTCCAGCAAAGATATTTTTATTCTGCACTGTTTGAAATGTTCAAAAAACACATTTTAATACATTAGAAACCGCTTTAAACTGCTGTTCATTCATTACCGCTTGGACTGTCAGACAGTGTGTAGTACTGAGTAGTACTGTGTGAAGGGCTAACAGGGGTGGAGGACACACTAAGAGCCATTTTATATTATTCTAATGGTACTTTTAATTTAGTAAAGTTACTTAAATAAAACTACAGAAGTATTCTCAGCTTCATGTAGTTAAAGTATCAGCAGTAAAGTACAGAAGTATTCTCAGCTTCATGTAGTTAAAGTATCAGCAGTAAAGTACAGAAGTATTCTCAGCTTCATGTAGTTAAAGAATCAGCAGTAAAGTTGTGGTTCTGGGGATTTTTCCTCTAATCTTTGATTTTCTGTGAAATATTAGACACTTTAGAGGTGAAATGTCTTTTTGGTGGAAGTGAAAACAACCTCACTGCTTTTTTGAAAGAAGTAACAACCTGAAAAGGTTGGAAATCACTTTTTTAACCTTCATTGATGCATTTTATTTTATACGTTTATCTTTGTTTTTATGTAAAATCATTATCAGCAAAGTACCTAAAGCTGCCAGATGAATGTGGTGGAGTCACCGTCTCCCTCCTGACAAGTCTTTGTGCGACTTGTTTCACATGTGCAGTAGTGCTCCTCAACACCACGAGGAGGTGGGAAGTCTGTGGCGTTCCCCTTTAAATTACTGCTCAGTGTCTCCAGAAACCCACCACGAGTTCTTTAGGGTCACTTTGTAAACGGAGAAGCTCTGTGTGCCTGTTCAGGTACTGTGAGAAACACATGAGTGTTTGTTTAGTGCACAGCGAGCTGTCCTTCTGCAGCTCCAGCGTTCTGCTAACCGGAGCGAGCGTCTGGCTCTCCCTCGCCGCCTTCGGTTGTTCTTCACGTCTTCCTTCGTTCTTTTCATTTTCTCTTTCTCTGTCACAACCCCGGCCTCTTTTCCTCCTTCCCCACTCTTCTCTGATTCCCCCGCTCGCTCTCACAGCCACTTCCTCCCTCCAGTTCTGCTTTTGACCTTGTTAGATCATGTCTCAGTGGTGTATATACACTATATATAGATATATATATGTATATATGTGTGTGTGTGTGTGTGAGTGATGGAGAGTGGACGCTGGAGCACACAGTGTTTTAATAACACAGTATGTGAGTGGTGTGTGTGTGTGTGTTGTGCGTACACCCCAGGGCAGGGCTTTGTGTGTTTATCCTGTTGAGGTTGTGTGTGAGAAAGATAACAGGACAACCTCGGGCAGCTCTCTAATTGGCCCGCACTCCTGCCCCGGATACTCTCTCTCTCTCTCTCTCTCTCTCTCTCTCTCTCTCTCTCTCTCTCATATATATATATATATATATATCTGTTCCCTTTCAAACGCTGCCCTCCTATTGCTGCTCCTTCTTCTTCTCCTCTCTGCTGTGAGGTAGTGCGAGCCAGGCCATGCATTAAAGACACTGGGGGGGGGTGACAGGAGGTGCCTCAGGTTGAGAGGGTTAAGCAGTGAGACTGACGCTAATGAAAATTTCTCTCTGAAAATAGGAAATCTTGTGAAGGCAGATATGTATCCAGCTGGTGTCAACACACAATTAGTGCGTCTTGTCAGCGCTGAGGTTTAAATGTGCTGCTGAATGAAGCATTTCACAATGAAGAACAATGAAGAGTAGCTCCTGAGTCCTGTTTGGAAATACACTCAGCTTGTTTTGAATTAATTGGGGTCCAAACGCACTGAATGCATCAAACTTCCTTGAAGCATCGACTGCATTTCCATTTTGGAGCGTCAAATGAGGACCCGCTGATGGCCTCCACCAGAGTTTCCTGTGGCTCTGCCCAGGAATAGTTCACCATCCTTTGGGTCCTATCGCACACTCCACCTCCCCAACGGTGCAGGTAAGACAGGCGCACCTGCGGGGCCGGCTCGGCGTTTGCTTCACCAGCTGACTCTCGCGTGCATTAAACTCCTTGGTCCGCACTTCAAGATGGGTCAGGTGGGTTGGCGACATTGCCGGAGACCTTTGACGTGTTTTAGTGCCCCCTTCCCACAGGGAAGGAGGGCACAACGAGTTCCACGAGCTTCCCCTCGGGCCTTTTTCAGCCGACTTAGGGCCAGTGTGAACTCAACCACCACAGAAGTTGAGTTCACACTGTCTTGAACTTTCTCTTCAAAGTTCTTTTCAACTTTCGGTCTTGTGCCGAAGACGAATACCGGCACGACAGCTTTGGGCTGCATTCCCAGACAACTCTGACTCCATATAACGTTACTCAGATAAGTGTATAGAAAATGAATGGGGGTATCGGTGATATACAGATATTTTGCCTGAATAGCAACCTCAAATACTGCTGGTTCTGTGCTGTTGGCATTTCAGATCTGATGCCTGCAGTGTGCCAAACTGTAAGAGCATCAATGGATCTCTTATTCACATTTTTTTTTTAGTGAAACTTCTTATAATTAGCAGAGATTATCATATGAGGAGCTGACACGGTGATCCGTATGTGGGACTGGTTGCTTTTGTCTGTGATTTTAACTGCCAAAAGTCTGTGGACTGAAATGTTTGCAGGAATGTTTGAATGTGTCTCAGAGGACTCTGGTGCAGTAACAGCTTAAACACTCAACTGAATTGAAAAGAAGATTCTGATAAAATATTATAAGTTCATTGTTCTTTTGTTAAGTGAAATTGCAATGGCATGTAATCATTTTAATTCAAATTTTTCTTTGTTGTGTTTATTGCAAGATCCCTGTTCATGCAGGGGAAGGGAATAAATATTGAATAAAACTCCATAGGTGGAGATGAACTCATTCTGAGTTTTGAATGGAACTTTTTTTTAAATCAACAGCAAATGTTCAACAAATTTGAACTTTGAAATAAATTGTGGGTGGTGATGAAACAGCCTCAGAGAGATCTTTGAAAACAAAAATAAGATATTGAAGTTTAACTGATGGCCATGTTCCAAAGTTTGCCGTTGGATGTGTTGGATCAATTGGTACATATTTAGTAAATGGCAAACTATGACAGTTATGTAGTAGCTCCTGTATATAATTAGTATGTATGGGGTTGGGACACAGCTTCTCTCTCCGCCTGCCTTCACTCTCTGATTTTCACTAGTTTCTGTTTCTGACGAGGTGAAAATGCATTTTAATCACACTGTTAGCAACCCAAAGTTAACTGAATGCAGAGAATACATCTGGATAGATGTGAGCAATGTGAACACATCTAAGGTTTCTATAACAACTGGGGACACTACTGGACCAGAGTAATCAGCTTTATTCATGCTAATGTCATGTTTATTGTCAGAATTACAACAGGAAGTTAATACATTTACTTGGCAGAGTGCATATAACTCTCATATTGCAGCGATCTGAGCCTGATGTAGTCTTATTAAATTGCACAGAGAAGAGCAGCTGGAGGTGCTGTGAAACCTTCATTCTGCAGTCATACTTTAACTCTACAGAGCTGCTCAGTGCATTAAACATTAAGTGTGCTTCAAGCCGGGAAGCCTGTTTTAATTCACACAATCAATACACTTGGATGTGAGGAGGCGTGAGCTGCTCCTCAGCGGCCAAACATGCTCGTTTAACTGATTGCATTAAGGCAGGAAACGCCGAAGTGGCTGCAGAGTTTATTTATGGGCTGGAAGCACACGTTTCCTTTCCGCCCCTGAACTCACCATCAGATGTTTTGCATAGAAGAACTTGACAAACCTCAGTGGTGCTGAGCTCCCTTCATTCAGATTTCTGGACATATACAGTTAAATCTCCATGCACATTCTCTCACTGTTGCCCTACTTGCTCTGTTTGGGGAGTGAAAATCTCACTGCTGTGCTTCAGGAAGATGAACCCGTTGTTATTTTATCTTGATGTGCAGATATTCCTCCAGATTTAGCTGAAAGTGAATGAGTCATGAATCATATCTTTGAATTGAACAATATATAGATATTGTAGTTCTGCTCTGAGAGAATTTGTGGGAAAAATTAGAAAACCATGCAAAAACCAACAGATATAGTCTCAAGGTGGACGTACGAGTGACTTAAGAGAACTTGTCACATTCATTTAATTTATCTTGTACTAGTGCCTTTTAGGGGCGTTGCCTTATTGAACGGGCCGTTTACTGGGCTCCCATTATTGCTGCTTGCAGCGATGGCGATAACCGCTCCTGCCGCCCTCCCCTGGGTCCTCAGGAATACACCTGCCAAATGTGCAGTCGATCAGATGAACAGTTACAGACAGACACTCATTTATTTATAGTTTAACTTAGATTTTCTTCTACAAAACTAATTTCATAAGTGGTTCGGGTCTGTCGTACGAGTCTTAACAATTACACTCTGTGTGTTACTGAAATAGAATAAAATAACATGTCATTTGCGTTCAGTGTGTCAGTGTGACGTGTGTGGTTTAAGCAATAAAAACACTTTGGTTAGTCCCCTCTTTACTTTAAGGGCACTTTATCAATATTTGATCAAAAAACATTCATCATGCTTTAGGTGCAGATATTGTAGGAAAACTAACAAAAAATTGTAGTCAATATTTTGTAGTTATGTTCAGTGAGAACAATTTGTAATTTGGCAGATCTATTAAAAATTATTTCTTATGATATAAAATACAAATTCAGGTGGCATTTTGTTTCTTTCAAACCATATTTGCTTTGATTAATCAGTGATAGATAGATAGATAGATAGATAGATAGAGCATTGCATTACGACAGCTGCCTCAGGAATGTGACCACTCCTTGGATTTGGGCTCCTTTGTGAAATACTTTAATGGCTAAACACTTGCAAGCCCACAACATTTTATTGCTATTGAGCCATGATCACGGTCACAACACCTCTCTGAGCAAGATAGCTTGTTAACTGACTGTTTATCCCTTTAATATCCCTGTTTATTCTGTTTTAAAATCTCTTGCTCTACGCCACTTTGAGATGGTCTGAAGAGGCTGAGGAGCAAGCTGAGAAGAATGACATTATTACAGTAGAATATTCCCCTGGTTATATAGATTTAAGATTTCAGGGTTGTTATTTTAACAGTTTCACATCTGTAGATGACAAAAAAGGAGAGAATTGGGAAAACTGTATTTAACTTTTAGTTGGGCAAAAGATTTAAACTCTTCAATATTTAAATGGCTCAAAACCTTCAGCCCTCTCTCCCGTTACCATCAAAGCAGGCAGAACATTATGAATATGATGATACCATAACACTTTTTTAATAGTAAAAACAACTCATACTTAGTGAAACTGTGTGGGCACAGAAAGGTTATTATGTGCTCCACATTATGTGGTTTAGAGAGTCTGGATGAAATGTTGGTTTGTTTCAAACCTGTCTGATCGTCTGACTTGTGTTTCTATTTTTGTCATAGCAATATCATCATACAGTTTGCAATGTGCGACTATGTGCAACCAAAAATATGATTGAAATTTACTGTTTGTGACAAACAAGTTATAGTTCATTTTTCCTCTCTGCAGATATAATTTCCTCCTTCCTCCCCTGCCTCTTCCTCCCCTCCGTCTGCCTGTCTGTCAGACGTTTTCTGCACTGTTGGATAGAGTGAAAAGTTTTGAAATAGTCGACTTCTCTGACTTCTCTCCATGGAAATGAGGGATTATTTTTACTCTTCACAAAAGCCTGACACAACAAGAAGAAAACACTTCAGAAATAATTAAAACATCATAAGTTAAATGTATTCACTTGTCATTTGACGACAAAAACCTGATGGCAAAGGGTTGAAACGTGCTGACTTTTACTTCAGATCAAGAATAACTTGCGGTATCATCTATTATGCAACCTTCATTTAATCAGCTAATCTCACTGGGATCAAGATCTCTTTTGCAAGACAGACCTGAGTTCAGCAGAGAGAAAGAAAAGCAAAACAAAGTTAAAAGTTTAAATTCGATTCTTAAAATCCTCTAATTATTTCCATTTAAGTTGCAAGTAGCGGAAGGCATTCTTCCCAAGTTCAGTATTTACCTGAGAGGTGATCAGAGTTAAACAGACCTGAGATCTGCTCTGGTGAGCAGTGGTTTTAAATTAAAGAAGAGACAAATGGAAAAATCTTCTGCAGGAGACCTTTAGAAATAACAGTGATAGAGTGTAATTCTTTTCTTGTTGCTAGTGAGGACCAGCTGACGTTTTCACATAGGGATGATATTTGTCTCCTGTAATGAAACACAAAGCACGACAATACACTGCATCAAGTATGAGGATAAATGATAAATTTCCATACTCAAGCACAGACATGATGGTTAACTGTACAATCATTTTTTTAAACACCACCTTTATTCTGATATAAGAAACCCATTTTTAGCTTTAGTTTCTGTGCCAGTTGCTCCACATGTAGTTTAAAAGTTAATCTTAAAAGATTTATAAAATGTCTTGTCAGCGCTCAGTGAAAGCTTCTGCAGAACATTAAAAACTGATTATAACATTGATATAGCTTGAGTTTAGGAGGAGCCAAATGCATATAAGACTGTGTCCTCTGCATAGAAATGGATATTATAACTCTGTGTAGGAGTGTTTGTCGAGTGTGAAAAGTAAAAAAGGACCCAACACAGACTTGTGGTACCCCTTATTAATCCTAAGGGTGTTTGTTTTGACACCATCAGTACATATCGCCTGTTTTCCACCAGACAAATGCACATTAAACCAGTTCTGAGTAAAAACATCCAAACCGAGACAATGTAGTTTGTTAAGTAAAATGTGTTTGTAAATGCATTGGTCAACAGTATAAAATGCCTTAGCAAGATTCACAAACAGTGCAGTTTATTGCTTTGAGACTCCTGCTCTTATCATGGACTTGAAAAAAAAAAAAGTGTAGTCAGTAAAAGACATCCAGTCCTGTTGGATGAGCTCCTGGATGGTCTGGTAGAAACCTGATCTGTCCAAACGCCATACTTCATACTAATTCTCAGCAGCTTTTTAAAGTGTTAATTACAATCACACTTGAGGACGACCCATCTTCCCAAGCAGGACGAGAGACAGAAAGCTGAGATTTAACAACTGACATGTTTACGAGTTATAAAACCGATGGAGCTGAGAACTGACTTCAGGGTGGGCAAAGGTCAAAATAACAAACACACAAATCCATCGAGGAAGTTAGAACAGATATAATGTAACAGAAACAAGAAACCAAAGTACAATAACGGACCTGTGTATCTACAATAAACCACAGAAAACAGTCGGGGATGGAGCCGACAACCTGCAGGTACAGGTAGCCAGTGAACCAATCACCTCTCAGCATCAGAAGGCTTCACAATGCAAGACAACAAATTCATTACCAACAATTTTCAAATTTGAGTTAGTCTTGACCACTGACTAACAGTGCGCCCTCTACTGGCGCCCTTTGAGTTTACGCTTTATGTCAAAGTCATTTCGACCTGCGATTTTCATCTTTTTGAAGACTCGACAGTACCGACTGAGTGTGTCAGCCATTTTTACATTCAGTCACTTGACCAAACGGTATTCAGTTTCATTCAGTAGCAACTCCTCAATACGAAATCGGCCTTTTCCTGGAAACACACTGCTGCACTCCAGCACTGTTTATCTATCCAGCTCAGGGCGGTGTGTGTGTGTGTGTGTGTGCGCGCGTGTGTGCGTGTGTGTGCGTGTGTGTGCCAGTAGATGTTTGAATTTGAAGAGGAAAATGTTCCATTAGAGGAGACTTTGTCAGTGATAATAAAATACTCTAAAAGCACTAGAGTGGTAGTGCAGTGGAAACAACGTAGTGTGAAGCTCTAACTTAACACACTGATACTGCAGACAAACTCCATGATACCCGCAAACACACACGCAAACACAAACACACCATATTCATATTTAATTATATGTGACATCACAGTCGGGGGTGGTGACAGCTCAGAGCGGTGGCCTCTCTCTCCCTCTCCCTCTCCCTCTCCCTCTCCCTCTCTCTCTCTCTCTCTCTCTCTCTCTCTCTCTCTCTCTCTCTCTCTCTCTCTCTCTCTCTCTCTCTCTCTCTCTCTCTCTCTCTGTTCAATTCTGAGCTTCACTGTAGTAAGCGTAGAGTACATCAGGTTGTCTGAGAGCACATTTCAGTCAACAGGCAGATGTCAGACGATCTTTTTAGAGACTTCTAATTAAGGAAACTGACACCAGGCAGGTGTAAAGTAACAAAAACATGATTTAATCTGACAGAGAGAGAATAAGGTTGTACCAGGCTAACATTACTGGGGGAGGAAATCCTCACTGTGCCCCTCAGTAATTAGTAACTTGTCGTTCAGGACGGCATTTTAACCATCTGGTCACATGACAGGATCTGGTCCGTAACAGACATGGAGACTTTCAGCAGGAGAAAGACAGAAGAAAAAGACAGAAGCTTTCTGGGGGGGGGGGGCCCGAGAGCTGAAGGGGGAGCAAAGATACTGCAGGAGGTGAATTAAAGACAAAATTCACCCTCCTAAGAATTATAACACAGTGAACTCAGACATGAAACACATCCCAGAAGCTCTTGTTCACGTCCTGTTTCCAAAGCTGACGCTCGATGTTGGACATGGACACATTCTCTAGGAATTACTTGACTTTTTCTGACAGTGTAACATCCTGAATTCAAGTTCTCCTCAGTTTGACAGTGCTGGGTTTCTTCTGTGCAGGAACCATTTAATTTCTCTGCCCTCTGACAGCAGACATTTCTCCAGAGTTGTTGCTATTTTACTGATAAAAATATGCAATAATGCTGGACGACGCTGCAGCTTTGACTGAGGGAAATGTCATCATGCCACACTTTAAAGGGCTCCTCCAGGCAGAGGTTACAGTTGTCTTTTCCATTAGACTTGTATAATTGGATGTGTTGGATTGGAACTTAGTGGTGTCTGTGTAGTGTGTGTTCACACTTGACACTGTGATGTGACATGCACACATGTGATCAGATCTCACTGTAACACTGCAGCAGAGATGGAGTCTTCCTCCTTCTCTGAAGAGTTGGACTCATCTGTAAAAGGTGGCAGACATCTCAGGTCTGCTGTGTTGAGGAAAAAGCAGCAGAAAGGGCCTTCGCGGCGACACTGTGCTCTGCTGCTGTGGAGGCTTTCGAGAGCAGTCGGCATCGGTGGAGGCTCTCATGTACAGAATTTAAATAGTTTGCATGCGAAATGGAAATGTTAATATTTGCTGGATCATTTCAGGAAATGACACACCTCGCTTTGGCCTTCAAGTTTGTGTCAAAATCTGCAGTGGTTTGCTGCACCCCATATCCTACAAAATAGGTTTACATAGAAATCATTGCTTTGTCAAATACGTTTTGGAGAAAATGTAATTGCTTCCTAAGTTATGTGTTTTTTTTCGTCCAATCAGGACCTGTGAGGTTCTACTGGCGAGAGAGGAGAACAGGGCCGGTGGTTGGGCGAGACAGAAGGGTTTGCAGGTTTCAGATACTTATAGATAGTATCAGATAGTTTTGGTTAAATATCGTTACTGTGTTCAACGGGGTCTGAAATCACTTCCTCTTCTTTATACGTTGCATTATATTTACTGTCCACCATTTTATTTGAGTGTCCACATTGTATGTGTAGAAGGTATCCACTTGCCTCAAAATCCCACATTGGAGTAAAAAAACAAAAAACAATCCCCTTTCTGATAACAATCCCACAATGCAATTCTCCACATTTTACAGATACAAAAATGACCGTCTACAGCTGTCAGTGATACCGCAAGATGCTAATGATGATTAGTAAGTGTCCAGAAGCTCACTTTACTGCTGTAAACAGGGAGGTGATTTCCTGACAATGGCTCTAGAAGAAAAGTCCGTCAGATTCATAGTCAGCCATGAAGATCAGTAGGAAAGATCCTCAGAATCAGAGTGGGCTAAAATAAACCCGATCAAGTCCTAAATTTCTCTACTGAACTCCACTGTGTTCGTCCTCTTCGGCCTGCTGGGTCGCAGCGCTGCTCTGTTATTCAGCATCTCACTGCACATGACAGTGGAAATTAGAGGGTGTGAATTTGAGAAATTGTTCAGGCTCATCGACGAGACTGACTCAGTTCAGACAATGAGGTTTGCAAAATACAGACTCACCAACTTCCGACGGTAATTATCATGATTAAAGCCGAGTGTAGAAAACATTCGGGTTAAAATGGGCTCAGATCAGTTGTCACTAATTAATGTTGATTAACCTGATGACAGAACACAACGAAACGTGTCTGCTTGTGTGTCTGAACTCGACCAGATCATCAGAGGGTTTCTGTAGTTCAACAGCTCCAACAGAGTGAGACCTCTCCTCCTTAAAGGATCGTCAATTTCAGGAGTCACATTCTCAGACTTTCATTTCAATAATTTAAGATTAGCAACTTAATCGTTTTTACTCAGGAACTCGTGACATTCAGATTCAGTATCTGCAGCTGTTATTTCGAAGTGTCAGATGCAGTTAGTCCTTATTTCTGTGTCATGAGCAACATCTGGCCCATCGCACATAGATTACCAGACACCAATACATTGGCAGTGAACACTTTGCAGATACATTCAGTAAAAATGTTTCCTTGTGACGTTGAAACCACGGACATGATGAGTCCTCATCAGTCTTCCTGTAGGTTTGCACACAGTCGTACCTCCACACACTGTTTGCTGTGTGTGATAACTGGCGTCCTGCACAGAGATGTTTCCCTCCGAGAGGTTTCTCACATCTCCACAGTCACATGAACTCTTCCACAGAGCAGCCTCTGACTTGTTATGTAACGTATTTTAACCAATGAGCAGAGACCTATTACACACTTTGATCTGTTCTCCGGCGGTTTATTGCAGCCCACTTAAGATTTTATCGGCTCATATAGTCGCACCAGCCTGTTATCAGTAAACAGCACTATCGCATGTCCACAGCTTCACTGACTCGGGATCAGCTGGTCTGGCGGGTCCGTGTGATGCATCGCTTCCTCTCGGGCACTTTAACAGATTCACCATAAGATCGTTGTGTTATTATGTCTTATTTTCACATTAACATAATGATAGCCAATGAGATTATAAATAAAACTGTCAATGTTCACTAACTCACTGATGTACTAATGGACACATGGCGTGGTTGCATCTATCAGTCCACCAGGGCCGCTAATAAAGGAGACACTGAGGGAAATGCCCGGTAATCCTGCAGGTCCCCACAGCTCCTGATTAATGATGCCACAGGATGACAGCTGACTGGACAGCAGCACTAAAGATGTACGGAAATGTGAACACATGATGGAGTTATGAACTGATCACACTGAGCAGATGCAACAGGGCGTCTGAGTTTCTGTCACCTTCTCAGATTCAGAATTAGGTCAAAGCAGAACACAACTTGACTCTGCATTGGTGCGCCTTTTTCCCGCACTGCCGTTTATTGTCTGTATCGTCAATGATTATGAGAATGCGGACCCCTGGGCACCGACATGTAAAAGGCTTTGTGGTTGTTTTGTGTCTCATTTTGAGATTTTTTGTGGTTGTTTTGATCTTTTTGTGGTAATTAATCTTTTTGTTGTAATTTTCTTTTTGGTCCCAAGTGTGCACCAGCTTGCCCTCCAAATCAACAGATACACATGTCATCCACTGAGCCCAAACAGTGGAAATTTCCAATTATCCTTCAACAGATGAATCCTTTCACATCAGCTGTAAAACACTGTTTCTGTGTGTGACTGTAAGTTTGGTTTAATCCTCTTTTATATTTCCTCTCTTTTTGTTCAGATTCATCTTTGTCGAAAATGAGCCCCTGCTCTGAAGCAGGGAAACCCTGTAACCCCTGTCTGGACGCAGCGAAGGCTTGTAACCTCAACGAGACGTGTAAACGTCTACGATCCGCCTACAACTCCATCTGCAGCAAGGCCACGCCCCCTCAGCCCTCCCTGGCCAATCAGGAGCCGTGCAGCCGGAAGAGATGTCAGAAGGTGGGTGAATTATCTAAATACTGTCTTTGTTTTAATGTTAAATACTAAAGGGTTTATTTACTGGACCTTTTTTTTTTATGTATTATGTGTATATGTGAGGAAATATTGGTAAAATAATGCTCCTCCCATCCTTCCTCTGACTACATTACAGCTATAAAAGGAATTAAATAAATCCAGTCAGTGTATGATTGGCTGATTCAGTCACGTCGGATCGGAAGAAAAAGAGCTGAAAAAAAAAAATACAATTTCAAGTTGAAAGAAGAGAATAATCATTTAGAAAATACTGTTATTGCAAAGCATGAGCTTCCAAAAAAACACAAACTGCTCCAAGTCTTCAGTGAACAGATACCTGAGACTGCAGCTCAGTGTCTTCGTCTCAAATGTAATTACTTGCTTGTAATTTAATTCTCATAGTGACAGCATGTTATTGACAAAACTAAAATAAGACGGACGGTCTAATGTGCCAATGCTATGTATACTATATGTATACATACTGTATACGCTAATACACACACACACACACACACACACACACACCTATGTACACATGTAGTACACATATAGTAGACACACACACATACATATATATATATATATATACATATATATATACATATATATATATACATATATATATATATATACACATATATATATATATATATATATATATATATATATATATATATATATATATATATATATATATATATATATATATATATATATATATATATAAAAATCTCTGGCTCCCATCATGGCTGTTTGAATAGTAAATTAATTTAAGCTTTTAGTCATTATAGTCATAATTCAACTTTCTACTTCTACTCCAGTACATCTCAGAGGCAAATATGCAAGATACTGCACATATCTCCACGTGTTGATGCTGAATGTTTGTGATGAAGTTAAGGATGAAGAGTTCCTTTATGTGCTGAGAAAATTCTCCTTCTGAAGCTAAAACTGTTTCAAACCCTCTGGGATCAGCTGGAAAAATCATCGTCACAGAGCTGAAAACAGGCTGTTTTTCTGTTGACTTTTTAGAGATACGAGGTTCTCACAGGACGGCAACGCTACAAACACCTGATGATCTTATAGACCATGATGCATTGCTGCAGATTAAACTAGCCAACAGGATATAAAGCAGTTAAAATGAGCTCAACCTTAAACATCTACAGCAGTAAAATACTTTTGTATGCAGAACTTTCACTTGTAGTGGAGGACGTGAATCCCTCCTCTACCACTGCAGCTGTAAAAACTAAAAGCTTATTTAAGACTAAAAGGTCATTAACATTTCACTTTCTATTAAACGTTTAAGCTGTAACTTTGGCTGCTAACAGCTGAAATGCAATTTCTCTTCCATAATTGTTCTCTAATAATAAATATGTATGTATAATATTCTATATGTTGTGACCTTTGCACTGTTGTGATGCAGCACGTTCAGCTTGGACTGTAGGAATGTAACTGATGGTAAACCGTGTGTGTCGCAGGCGCTGCGTCAGTTCTTCGAGCGGGTCTCATGGGAGTTGAGCTACCCTCTGCTGTTCTGCTCGTGCCCGGACCAGGCGTGCGCCGAGCGCCGCCGCCGCACCATCGTTCCCTCCTGCTCCCACCAGGAGAGGCACAAACCCACCTGCCTGGACCTCAGACGCACCTGCCGCTCCGACGCCCTCTGCAGGTAAGACGTGCGGCCCTCAGCGGCCAATCAGGTGGGATCGTGAACTGCCTCGGGGAGACTTTTCAGCTTGTTTCACTGATTATTATCAAGCAGGAGGAGGAACTAATCAGTGGAATCAGCCGCTGGAGTGTTTAATTGGAGCGAAATCCAGCACACTCTTGGGCCAAAATTGCACGTTTGATTGATAACAACCGGCTTTAAAAGGTTAGAGAAGCTTGAAGAGGGTGAAGTGAATGAGTAACACCCCCGCCCGCCCGCCCTCCCTCGGAGACTACAGTCGGGTGCCCTTGAGAAAGGAAAACGCTCATACATGATTGGTTGACTTTCCCTGGATAAATTGTACGTTGAATAAAGTGATGGTTTTTTTGGGGGGGGGGGGTTCAAAGGAGGGTTACTGTAGCCGCAGAGAGGCAGGAGGAGTGTTAATGAGCGTCTACAGACCCCCTGTGACAGGTGGCGGTGTGCTCTGGTGATCATCACACCGCTCATCAGTGGCTACATCCACAGTCTATTAAACAACCTGGAACACAACTTTGTGTATATCTGGTTTGTTCAATCTGAACAAAAACACAACAGACAGTAGGAACTTCTGGGCTTGAGGCTGATAATTAATTGTAAGATATTTTGATGATCAATCTATTCAGTGATTTTTTTAAGCAAAATGCCAAACCTTTCATGCTTCCAGCCTCTAAAATACGAGTAATACGATAATATTTCATGCTTTTCTTTGTCACATGTGACAATAAAGAGAAAATCTTCAGACGGAACCAGACATTTAAAGACACAGATCACCAGGAGTTCTGGGAAATTTAAGCAATGAATTGATAATAATAAGGGTCAGTTGCCAGCCAGACTGTGGACAGTGGATAGATTGTGGAGGATATTTCACCCCGAGGTAGAGGACCTTGCAGGAACGAGCGAGTAGAAAGACAAAAAAGCAAAAGACATTTAAAGAGCGAAACCATCTGCTCATCATACAGCAGCCTCTGGTTCATTCAGTCTTCACATTGGATCATTTGCATTCACTCACTCAGCCGCTGGTGTGATGCTGTTTTTTTTCTGCTGCACACTTGAAGTATTTTCATCTGTGCATCCTCACGGTGAAGGGCCGAGGTTACAGAGCGGCTCAGATGCCGTCTTTTTCTAAAGCCTGAACGTCTTCAGCAATTAGACAGTTAAATGTGAATAATGATTCCTTTTTTTCCCTCTCGGCGTACAGTACTTCTTTTAAGAGTGTCTCGCACCTTGAGAGAAGGTGACCATGTGTTTCTGCCTGAAACTGAATCATTTAGAAACATTTAATTGATTTCTTTCAAAGCTCTGACACATTCATCAGCATGTAAGAGCCTACGTACTGTGTGTGTGGGTGGGTGTTTGTGTCAAACTGATTCTTCTACATCTCATCCAAGATAATTGTGTGTGTGTGTGTGTGTGTGTGTGTGTGTGTGTGTGTGTGTGTGTGTGTGTGTGTGTGTGTGTGTGTGTGTGAGAGAGAGACCCTGCAGGTCAGCAGCTGGGATTTCAGTCTTGATGTTAAAACCCTTCAGAGACACATTTGATTACAGACAAAATGAGCTTAAAGGGAAGTTCGTTTCTGTCAGTTATAATGGTGAGCAATGAGATTACTTTCACTAACGAGGACTGAAGAATCACAATTTCAAATTCAGTCATTGGTCTACTACGACAGTTTGTGGTGCGAGCAGGATTTCTGTCACCGGATCTTAAAAGAGTACAATGTTACATTTTGCATTTGAGTCGTTTTGACAAATGTGGCTATAACTAAGAAGGATTTTCGCCTAAAGACTAAAACTAAAATAGTTAAATGTCGCCTGCATTACCCACAATGCAACTGACAGATTGACAGATTGTGGTGTGTTATACTAGCAGCAGGTAACGTCTCCTGCAGCAGACGTCTGTGAGCTCACTTCTCTCTAACTCCACCAACACGTTCTTTTACCTTTTCTAACTCGTAGTCTTCAGACCCAAACGGCGCCGACTCAAGTGACATCACGTGAGGACATTAATCAGACTCCCTCTGGAGACACTGAAGGCTTCATACTTCTTGTTTCATATATGCAGTTGGACTCCCCAGCACCTGGAATCTGACAACAGTCAAAGCTGTCAAATTAGTGATTGATTTGAGGTGAAAGTTCGCTTCATTTTGTCTGAAAACGCCTTCACAGGACTCGCCATAGATGTGCTGACACAGTTTTCCTGACCAACATTTCAGGTGCGCTCGCTTTCAGTTTGACCTCCAGATAAAGTGGTTTAGATAATTTATCTTGTTTACAGCCTGTGCAGCACAGTGTCCCTGTGAGTTCAGTCCACATTCACACCAGCATCCTTCCCAAACATTAACCAGACTGTAGCTGACATGTGAATTTAAAAGACGTGGGCCATCCGTCCACGCTCTGCCTCCGGGACCCGGCTGGCCGGCAGAACAAAGCAGTCCCTCTCCCCAGCAACGTTTTCCAGCTCCTCCTGGGGGATCCAGGGGCGTTCCCAGTCCAGATGAGGTATTGAATCCCTGCAGTGTGTCCCGACCAGGTGGACGTGACCAGAAAACCTCCAAACGAATGCGCCTCTTTACAAACGTTGGCATTGGACCTCCCTGTCTGGTGGTCGGGTTGATTTTCTCTTCACTGATGGATTATCAGCGACATTTCAGGTGTGCTCGCCTTCAGTTTGGTTTGTTTCCTACAGGACCGGCCGCTTGTTTATCAAGTTGTCATGTGAAATCACTCAGACTTCAATTCCTTTTAAAGACTGAATGATTCATTCATTCTTTTCATGTATTATTTTGTTCTCAGGGAGGGAGGTAATGACTTTTTACAGAATGGAAAGATTACGGTCAATGTAGACAATAGCTTTTTTAATAACATGTTGTGTCCTGGTCTTTTGAAACCAGGTTGCCGTTTGCTGCTGCACACGCTCTCCTCATTGGGAACAATTGAAAAAAAAAAAAAAAAAGATGTTGCATGGACACAAACCCTGACACATGTAAACAGCAAACCTGAGCTGCTTTGGGCTGCAGGAGACAAAGAGTGAGAGCAGAGTGAGGGAAGATCAGGAAATGTTTCCAGAAATAGAGAGTGAAGAGAAACATGAATCAATGAGAAGGAGCTGCTCATTCTGCATCAGAGAACAAACAATGTTTGGCATTTTCTTAATCTGATTTTTACATTAGATTCTTTTTTTTTTTTATTGGTTTTTGACCCATTTTAAATTATTCAAAATACCATCAAAAGTCAGGACACATAAGTCGAATCTGAGACGAGTCTGAGCAATTTGAGTTAGAGTCCAAACCGAGACCGATTACAGAAAAAAAAAAAAAAGGGGCAAATAAACCAAAAACAAGGACAACAAAAGGTAATCAAACATTTAGCCACAATATTTAACCTGCAATGGCCTGTGGGCTTATGTGAAATGGTGTTTGTTAAAAGGACGTTAAAAAAACAGAAATACTGACTAAAACCACCACACCCGATCTTCTTTTTTCTTCATGAACATCTTTAAAAAACAGTGTTAGAGTCTTTTAGTCTTGTAGCCACTGAAAAACTGAACCTGAATCTGCTCTTCAGTTAGCTCCATATGTTTGATGTTGGTCTTATCTTCCACTTTTTGTATTCAAATCTTTACATGTAGAGGATTAACTGGCTTTAATATTCTTTTTATTTTTATACACAATGTATGTTGTATTGCTTTTATGTCCTTGTTTGTTGCTGTTTAAAGTATTGAAGTACTATCTAAACATAAGAACCACACGACGTACTGTGTAAGACTCTGGGTTTTAAAAAGGTATTTTTGAATGAGCTTTTCTTACATCTGGAACAGAACCTGTAATTCTGGTTTTACTTCAGCTCTCCGTCTCCTCAGTGAGCCAAACCCAGAATCCTTTGCATCTCCACTTTGTGAAAAGTATGTGTGTTTCTCAGCCTGCAGATCTCCCTCCTGTCTCAGCACAAAGGAGGCAGAAAGCAGGAGAAAACAGGCCTGAAAGAGCTGCCTTTAGATAATCAGCCCTTCACACATCACATCACATCACAGGCTCCTTGTTTGTGATTTGCTGGTGGCGTGCGAGCTGTGTTCCGCCTGTGATGTTACTTTGTGTTTCTTGCACTGAGTAGGTATCTCTTTGAGCAAATATTTGTGACTTGCAGAACAGAAGAAAGCAGCATGGATGAATCAATAACTGGTAATAAGACTGCACGCAGACTGCAGACCAGCCGCACAAATCCTAACGAGCTCTGTCCCAGATTCCCCCCAAAAACCTGCACTGTTTACCCCCAACAATACGCTGGGGCAGGTATCTGCGTCACTCCAGTATCGTGCACAGAGCATGAATCATGTTTGATTGCCTGTAAAAAGGAACCCAGAGTCATTTTAGCCTCCATTACCCTCAGATGGAGAGCAGAGAGCTGCATAATCACAGGAATCCCGCAGGTCCTTTGGGTCTTGACAGCCTGGGAGGGGGTCTCGTCTCCTGCTGTGGATGTGAGCAGGCAGGAGGAAGCGACTGCTCGGGGACTGCTCTGATTGACACAAAGAGTAATTAAATATGGTCTTTGCCACAAGTAATGCTTGAGAAACCTACAGAGAGCTCTATAAAAGGTTTTGGACCAAAGTTCTTTAAAAGAAAAAAATGTATTTGCATTTCAAATAGCAGAGCAGTCACACCTTTAATTCACAGTTAATTTTCAATGGGAACGTTCACTTTGTTGTGCCTGGTTCACACTCGACAAGCGACAGGAGAATTAGAGATTATAATTACAAGTCAAAGACTCACAAGAAGCACATATCTGTTTGTCGGCACTTTTCTCTGCAGCAGTGGTGGGGAAATAGCGGCCCATGTTGCTAAATCCGGCCCTCCAATGACAAATATTTGGCCCCTTTGCATTGAGAATCCATGAATCTACTGCGGGTAACAAAGTAATCCCAATCAACATGATCCTGTAACAACAAATATAATCTGAGTAGAAGCAGTCTGATAGACACACCGCACTGATAGAAACAATATGAAGCTTAGTGTTATTGGACCATCAGTGCAGCAGGTCACACACAGATTCCTGCACGAGTTGCTGCTTGAACTTTATGGACAAAAAGGTGTGTTTGCTTTGAGATGAAGCCTTCGACTGAGTGGCTTTGTGACTAATTTGTTTGCTTGTGTGATCTCTGTTGTTTGCACGTGTTCTTATTGTTTGTTCTTGATGCAGCAATTCCTTCAGTCTAACACAATCCTCTCCTATAAACAATACAGTAATCTTAATGGGTAAAATGACATCTGTCCTCAGACACATCCCCAAAACAATTGTTTTAGTCCTAAAAGAAATGAAATGCTTGACAACATGCAGGGCTGCATCTCCGCCACGCCTGTGAAACTATATCGGACCCTTGTGCTGAAACAAAAAAAAAAAAAAAGGCCCATTATCAGATGTCAGCATCCATCTTTTACCCATAAAACCTTATGTTTTCAGGTCACTGATGCAGTCGTTTTGATCACTTTTAACAAAGCACAGCTCACACATGTACACACAAAGCATGAAGACGAACTAACAGCTACCCATAAAGAAACACGGTCTCATACAGCGGCTCCCCGTGTCTTGTGATGGATGTGGATTCAGATGTTAGTTTTTTCCTTGTGAGCTGGTGTTAGCATTTTGCTGTGCACCTCCCAGAGCTGCAGGCACGACTGCAGACTATCACTTCTGTCCTGTGTACAAAACACTCAGGCAGCAGCTTTTTAAGCAGTGGATGACTGTTGTTTTAAATGTCAAACGGTGCCGGCAGCAGGTCACGTCAGCTGTGGGCGATTAAAGTTAATGCTGTAAGTGCCGAAAGGCCAAAATGAAACATGGCTGTCGTCTGGCTGATGAGCGATCTGCAAGCTGTTGTCTGTCCCAACCAAAGATCGTCTACGAGGTTTAAAGAAGTCACTCTTTGGAAACTATCAGCTGATCGCGTCAGAATTTGACGGTTTAACGCTAACATCATATCGATGTTTTGAGCCGATCTGCCTCGTAGTTGTGAATCAGGACGACAGAATTTGGATCAAGTGGTTTGGTGTAAAAGTCAGCAACTCTCATTTCAAAGCGTCAGATACATATTTGATCCACATTTCATTCTCAGGTTGGAGCTGCAGGTCAGCAACATTGATTATGTTGATTCTCCCAACAAAAAGTTAAATGCAGAAAGCAGAGCCCAGATGGATTTCATGAGGAATTTGAAAAGAATAAGCTTTGATAAAATGCTTGTGGCAAACCTTATTAACAGTGATGTGGCAAGAAACGCAACAATCTGCCAGTGAGATGCAAGGAGGGAGGCTGTAAAACATTCAGGTTTCAAGATATTTTTTTCTAAAAAGCAGCTCAGGAAAACATTCAGCACGATTATCACTGTAGACCTCAAGGATGCAGACGTCTGTTGGTGTGAAACACTGAATGCAAACACAACTTTGTTTACACGAGAACTCTGCAGGGAGCTTCAAGTGTGAGCTGCTGGAGCAACAAGGTCGACGCTAAACATCCATATTAATAGAGCTGCTCTGTGTGAGCAGCAACACTCAAATCTGAGCTGTGACATACAGAAATACAGATTTTTTTACTAAAGTGAGGTTTTCTGGGCAGGAGTTTTACTTGTAGTGTAGGAAGAACGACTGTGTGAGGGTCTGTTGTAATACAAAGCCATAAAGTTAAGATTAATTATTCCTACGACACCAAAATAACCAAGAAGGATAGATTTCAACTTTCAGGGCTGTAAATGGCAAAGCTGCACATGATCCGCTGCACATACTTGATGATTCACAATGTTTTTCTGCTGTAACATGCACATTAACTACGTTCACGTGATTGTTTAACTTTGTTCGATCCAACTACACAGAAAAGTGTTGCAGATTACTTTAAATGTATTTCTGCTGCTGAGTCCTTTCATCACCAGAGAGGCTGAGTTGTTTCTCTGCTGCTGATTGGTGAACACGAGCTGATTCTTTTCTCTGCTAGAATGGAAAGTGTTGCTGGTAAATTACAGAAAGTAAATTAACGTGACAGCATGTGAGAATCTGATTTTACTTCTGACCCGTAATTATCACAGACTCCAGTCTTCTTTAGTGGGCTGAGAACAAATTGAATCGTCGTATGTCTGCGATGTCCTTAAATACTAAAATACAGACGTGATATTATTCACAGTTAATGGTCCATCACAGAGGGCTGGATGGACGGTTTCATCCGCTGCAAGTGGAAAGTAACTTTCTATTGTGCTACTTTCTACGTGTGTGTGTGTGTGTGTGTGTGTGTGTGTGTGTGTGTGTGTGTGTGTGTGTGTGTGTGTGTGTGTGTGTGTGTGAGAATGTTGGCATGTGTTGTAAAGCACTTTGAGTAGTCAGTAAACTAGAAAAGCGCATAAAAATGCAGTCCATTTACTTCTACTCCACATTTATTTAATAACTTCAGTTACTTTGCAGATTCAGATCAATAATACAAAATATAAAAAAAATAAAATGCAGTGTAATTTGGATTAAAGTAAAAATGTATTGATCCTGTAGTTTAATTCACAGCCAGCAGTGTATTGTTGGGGAGGAGCAGGTTAGGACCCAAACACAGACAAAGGGAGTAGATGTAGTCTGATATTTATTGCCGGGATAACAGGTAATGAGAGTGGTGAGGCGCTGAGATGGAGCAGCTGAGGTAAAGAGGGCGATGGAGGATGACTGAGATGAGCGAGGCAGGGCAGGATGAGCTGATGAGGCAGGCTGGGGAAAAAGAGAGGATTGATTCTGGAGGTACAAAGGGAGACAAGGTGAGAACTGGGGAGCAAGACACAAACACACACTATGTTACGCAGCCAAGAACACAAACTACCACATAGATGCAACAATGATCTGGTGATGAGTGGAGGGAGAGCCGGGAAGATATACTGCTGAGCTGATGAGGAGATTGAAGGCAGCTGAGCAGACTGGACAGGTGAGGTGAATGAGCTGTAATCAGGAGGGAGGACACCAGGTAGGAGCCACGTCCACACAGAGACAGACAGAGGACAACAAGAGACAGGGAAACACTGGGGAACACTGGGAACACTGGGGAACACAGGAGGCCCTGCCAGGCTGGGACATATGTAGTCATTAAAATGAGCTCCACCTTCACCAGCTGCAACATTAAAGTGATCAACACATTCATGTTCAATAATTAGAATCCAATAATATAATGTGTGTTATTCTTCTTCTTTTATTTTTTTTTTTACTTGAGCAAAATATCCGAGTACTTCTTTCACCGCTGGTGACAGTTGAGCTGACAGCATGATGGCCATCAGTTAGAAATGAAAAGCTGCTTTCGTTCATTGGTCTGAATCCAAGAACCTGTTGGTTAATCTGCCATCATTGGAAACTCTGTCTGTGCTCTACTGAAAAAGAAAGCTCAGCAGGTGTAGCAGCAGTAAAGTTGAGTACCTGAGCTCCTCTTCTAGCGGAAGTAGAATAATAATAATAATAATTACCAGCAGTCTGAATTCACATTGGACTTTTATTCACCTCACTGTGAATCTGACGGCAGGTAAAAGATGAAAGAAACTTTGCAGCGCTGCAGTCAGTAAAAATGACTGGTCTGAGTGATCAGGATGGTATTAAAAATCACAGGGATGCTCTGGTAAATATTAAATAACTCCTGTCATGTCCTCTTCTTCTGTGGTGGTTTAAAGGCACCAACTGGAGAATCAACACCACCTGCTGTTTATCTCCATCAGCTAGTGAACTCAACAGGAGAGGATGGAAACAAGTTAAAGGCAGGTTTTCTTTTGAACATTTTCTGGACGTTCGTTAAAACTTTGCTTAAAATTTGGATAAAATCTTGATTAGTGTGAGTCGGTCCACCAGTTCAGTCCAGACCGAAGTATCTCAACAACTATTTGATGGATTGCCATGAGATTTTGTACATATATTTGTTGGTCCCTGAAGATGAATCAGATTCTTTCAACTGGTCCAACCAAATAGCTGTAAAAAAATCCTTCCCATCAACCTCAGCTGTACTTTGTGTTTAGTGCTGAGCAGCCAATGTTAGCGTGATTACTCGTTACATTAAGGTGAACATTGTAAATATTTAGCCGCGAGCATCGCTGAGGACTCTGTGTAAGGATTTCAATTCAATTACAATTCAATGGTGCTGTAGTGAGTGTTTGGGGCAGCAGGATGGTGTGTGTGTGTGTGTGTGTGTGTGTGTGTGTGTGTGTGTGTGTGACTGAGTCAGAATAAACTACAGTGTGTGTTCATGGTGATGAAGGAATATGTATCCCACAGAGGAGGAAGAGACATCAGGCTGTGATGCTCACAACACTTGTTAGTGGATACATTCACTGCTGGTTTGACAGGTTGGTTTGAAAATATCACCAAATTTATACTTTAGTAGAGAAATGAAGACTCAAGAGGCCTGTACATGTATGTGAGTTTGTTTTAACATATTTTCAGTTCTTAATGTTTGAAGACGTGGAGCCCTGCAGGTCGTTTCAGCTCTATGTGCTCAGGGTTTCAACATCATGCCACACACACACACACACACACACACACACACACACACACACACACACACACACACACACACCTGTGATTTGTGTGAACTGACCCTTTACGGCCTCAGACGGGGTCAGGAGAAGAACACACAACTCAACTTCTAATAGACTCGTTGGAGGCTTCCATGAGGACACATCTGGTGGGTGTGAAGATTTATGTGCATCAGGTTCCTTCTGACCCCCATCAGACTGCGAACACTTCCACTAATGACAGTGGTATGTATGCAAACACACACGCCCGTGCACCGAGGCGTGGTGAGCTAAACTGCTTTTCCAAAGCCGGCAGCAGCAGCTGAGTGGTGTTTTAAGGCGAGGAAGCCAATCTAGCAACTGCATCGCTCCATTACACGGTCAGTGAGGTGAGGTGGTGGCGTGATGGAAATAGCTGCCTCTTTTCTGTAGGTCACAGAGGACGCCGGCAATGCAACAGGCCCTCTCTCTCTCTCTCACACACACACACACACACACACAGTCACACACACACACACACACAGTCAGAGTCACACACACAGTCACAGTCACAGCGAGAGTAAGTGAGAGTTTACACAAAAGCACTCCCTGATTCATCTCATTTCCTCTGAGCTCGTCTGAATGTGTCCGGTTGGTTTACAGGAGTGACGAGGAGCGAGCGATGAGTTTTTTGGGGGAAATAAAGCAGCTAACCCCGAGGAGATGGAGCAGAAAGAAATATAACCCGAGGTGCGACTGGGGGCAGTCTGCACTAACGCTGATCGAGAGCAGCAACCCGCAACTCATGAACTATGCAAATATGGAAATATGGAAATGAAGAGTCCCACTTAGGGACTGTTAATTAAAGAGAACATCAAGACAAAACAAAGCAGCTAATCACCAAACAGGCAGATGTACACGTACACACATACACACACACAAACCTACTTACATAAATGAAGGGAAATGAGAAAACTAAGCACAAGTGCACCAAGGTTAAAGACGTCTTAACAAACGCCTTCAGAAGTAACCACACACAGTGCCATGTGTTATATGGTGTGCAGCCCAGTGTGGTTATAAATCACAGAGGAGGTTCGCAGCAGCCTGCCGCTGACGTTCATATTTAGAACAAATAGAAACGTCCAGGGTTGTGTTTGTGCAACATAATGAGATCTAAACCCTGCAGACACATTATTGTAGTTAGAAGACAGAAACCAGAATGAATTTGGTGTTCTGCTTCAACAGATATTCATGCACTCTTGATCTTTTATAAAAGTTGTCCACAGATTCATCATCCCTCTCTTATCCACCTGTCATACTGATGTCTTCACCACCAGATATTATTAAGCACTGGTTATATTGTTTCCTTTCTCTGAAATTTATACTTAACATTGTAAATCAAATTGATTATATGTATTATATTTTTAATTTTCACTTAGCGGCAGCCATCTTGATTATTTACAAAAATGCCTGAACTGCTCTCGTCTGTCCATCGTATCAAACGTGCCAAAGATTAGATAAACGGCTGGTCTGCCAGAGCAAAATAAAAACATGAGCTTGCAGATTTGTCCGGTAACAAACCAAACCGCTCGAAAATCAGTTGAATATCCAGCGAGTTCTGGTGATTTTAGGTGTGGACAGGCTTCCTGCCTCTGTAGACTCACATGCATTAAGAGGCGCGGCTTCCCCTCACTAATATGGCGGCGGTGTAGACTCATCACTCCAACGAACTGTAGCGAGTGTTGTGGCATCTACGTGTATATCTATGGCCGGTCGGGGTCTAAGGCATCGTGGAGCCTCAAACCTGCAGCAGAGGTGACCGACTGAGGGCCTCATGTACAACAGCCAGCACCTGTGGCCTGGACATTTTTAGGGCTTGTTTGTTGTTAATAATTCTTTGCCATTCTTTTCTTATTTCTGCTGCCATCATGTCACAACACATATACACGTTGGTAGAGTTTTATTTATTGACTATAAAAATAGAAGTAATATGCTACTTATGAATGTTAAACGATGCTAAATGTTTACTTTATGGTTGTAGCGATGGTTAAAAAGGACTTCACTCAGGACTTTCACAGACTGAATGTGTGTGTGTGTGTGTGTGTGTGTGTGTGTGTGTGTGTGTGTCTCTGGGTATGTGTGCTTTGTTTACCCCCGTTAATGCAGACATGATAATTGAATAACACTCGAGGGATCTTTGAGTCCGTTACACCATGACTGTCAAGTCAGGGTCACAGAGAGAGGGAGTGAGATGCGTCTCTGACAGCCGAATGCCTCTCATGCATACACATGTGTAAATAAATAGAAGCTATTAAAAAGCACATTATAGGGTTTAAATGTGTGTTTACGTTGGAGATGATTGTATGTATTGCAGCAGTGTGTATGTGTCCTCTGCTTTCTGAATATGTAGTGCTGCCTGACAGTCAGTAATCAGGCCATTTGCACTAACTCAGCCTTGGTGTAATTCGATTTTAATATTCTTCACCTTCTCTTGCTCGCTCAGTGATTACACAGGCATAATTGAGAGCATCACATGCTGCACCGAGGACCATTTAACACACATGGACATGTCATGAGAGCAAATAGCTCTGTGTGGGAGGAGGTTTAATCCATCTTTACGTATGTGTGTGTGTGTGCATGTGCGTGTGCATGTGTGTGTCTTTACATACGAGCGCTGTTTCTCGTTGCTCTTATGTGAAATCTGTGCCTGCTCGTTCAGCAATGTCTTTTAGTTTGAAAGTCTTATTCACCCACAATTCCGAGCAAATTAGTCCAACAAGAACAGGACAGCGATGAGGCTGATTTCACAAAGATAGACTTGGCTGGTTTAGATCTACAGTCAGACTTCAGAGACATCTAATCACACCCGCTGGTTACCAGCTGCTGTTACCATGGAAACACAGGTCAACAGGTGTCGCTGATTGTTACCATGGAGACGTCGGTCAGCGGGTGTCGCTGATTGTTACCATGGGAACATAAGTTGTACCCAGACTCAGACTCCATGGCAACATTACACTTGTTAGGGGGCGCTGGTGTCTTGGTTTTATCTGGGGGGGGGGGCGTACTGTTTAGATCTGATTGTTGTGGGTTTTAAAAGTTGTGACAGACGTTGATATAACAGACGATATTACCACTAATGAAAACATGAGACACTAATTGATCTTTTAAGAATTTAAAATGTTAATTGTCTGAGTTCGTAGCATTGACAAATGAAGGTCAGACGGAGACGATAGCAGAGCTAAAGAGAGTCAGAGCTGAGGCAGCCGAGCGCTTCAATTTGCCGCTTCTGAAACCACTTGATCAAATCCTGCCTGAGCTTTCTCCTTCCCCCACTGGGCTTGTTAAAGATTCATCTAAACTAATCATCAACGGGGGGGGGGGGGAGTGTACTGTACTTTCTCTGACCCAAGATGTTTCCTCCAGACTCATAATAACAGGACTTTAGACCAAAATACATGAAATAATAAACATATTTAAATAAGACATGACTCAGAGGTTGTCTCATTAAAGCAGAAGTTTAGAGCACCAGGATGACATTGCTGCGTGCATGTGATGGCTGCAGGACTCCTTTAAAGGACCATACCAGGGTTTTTGTATGATTTAGTGCAGGGGTATGAGCCTTGTTGTAAACAGGAAGTATAATGTTGCTGCATTAAAAGTGAGCTGAATCAGCTGGTAGCAGCTCCTGTCTGCAGTGTCACTGATCACTGTGATACTGAAGAAAAAAGATTCTCTGTCATGTTCTGCAGTTATAAGAAGCGTCTCTTTTTCTCTGATTTTAAATGGATTTATGGACATCGCAGATGATGATAATCTCAGGATGTCATCATCCGTTTGACGGTTTGACTGTTTCAGCCCATTCACTATATCTGCTGGTTAAATTGTCATATTACAAAACATTTGCCGAATCTCGTCTGAATTGATTTTTCGCTACATTTGAAAATAGCACATAATGAAAAGATTGTTCAACCAACTGTTGAGGATATGTTTTGCAGCGAGCGAACAAACAAAGAAAGTCCTCCCTGTAGTATCTTACTCTACTTTGAGATGAATCTCTGCCCACTTCTCAGTGTCAGTGATTCAAACAGGTCAGGTGATGAGGATGGGGATGAAAGGCTGCTGTCTGCTGCTGCAGCTGTGTGAGTAAATGTACATCTTTACAAACAAGTGTGAGTCATTCCTTATTAACTGACATCCCTGAAAAGGTTACAAAGATTGTTCACTATATTTGCAGAAGGTCTTGGGTGCACCGACTGTGTGGGCGTCTCCATCTGCTGTGCTGCTCCACGTATTTGCAGCAGTGCAAAGTGCAAAAGGGCTGGGTTAAGTGAAATATTGATCGCAAGAGCCGGTGATTAATAGATACACTTTCAGCCAATCACATCAGCGTCTCCACTTCATTCTAACTCGACTTTTGCCATTTGAAACTTGTAGCCTTAACCCCTGACTCATTACCGCAGGACATTTCTGAGACTGCACAGCTCCCTCTGCAGACAGGAGGCTGGAGGAGGAGCTATGAGCGCGGATGCTCAGGTGTATCTTTGCCTTGTGAGTCTTTTTGACACCCTTGACGTATAAAAGAGGTGTGACGCACAGCTGGAATATACACGCGTCATATTTAATCTCATTTTGTTACATGCCTGTTGCATCGACTCCTCTTCCCCGCCTCCTTGCATCTCAGGCAAGGAAAGGAATCAAGGATGTACAAACTGAGAAATTAGAAGAGGTGCTGGAAACAACTGCGGACGTAGAAAATCCCTTGAATAAGTCTTGAATGCAGCACTATAGGGCACCTGATTCTCAAGCTAACACGATGCTCTATGAAATAGCTTTTCTCCCGTCTGAAGGTTGACTGTCAAACCATGAAGAGATGGAAGGAAAATGAGTGATTCACTCTAAAAATCAATGTTAAGCTATGAAAATTGTTGACATATGGTTTGGTAGACGTGAACATGGCCGTATTGTCCTTTAAAGTCTGAGTCTCCTCGTGTGTCTTTGAAATAAATGGCTGCCAAACACAAACAACTCCACGGCGGTCGGCTCTTCGACCATCTGAGTCACTCCCTCACGCTGCAATCTGCCCCGACAAGCCAAGGAGGAAGGTGTCACTGTGTGTGTGTGTGTGTGTGTGTGTACATGTGTCATGTAGAGAAACAGAAAGTGAAAGAGAGAGACTGCAGGAAAGTGTGTTTGTCAGTGTGGATAATGGTTGTGTCTTTTGTCTAGAGCTGACATCGTTGGCAGGATTACTCAAGCAGGCCAACACCCAACTCTACTCACACACACACACACACACCCACACACACACACACACACACACTGACCTCTGCGTGAAAGTCAAATGCGCAGCACTCAGGCCTGTCAAACTATATCATTCTCTGCAGCCGACAGACAGACAAGCAAACACAAACACTTTCACATGTGCAAGCAAGTTGTGTTTGTGTCAAGCACACACACACACACACACACACACACACACACAGTTGGACTGCATCCATCATGCACTCTCAGATCACACCTTTTTGTCACCCCGCTGATCCGACCATACGCCATCTTTCACCTTACTTCCCCTCGTTTTCTCCCTCTGTCTTCCTGACACGCTGCAACATCACGTTCATCAAGACAAGAGGAAGAACAGTGCGAGAAAAACGAAGCAGCAGAGAGGCTCAGGAATTAAAGGGGAGGGAGAGACAAAGAGAGAGAAGATAAGAAGAGACCAGACAGGATGGTGAAACACAAAACTAGGACAGGCAGTAGATTAAGCTCAGTAGCTGTGCAGTTATTGCCTGTGACAGTTCCTCGTGCATTAACATATACATGATGTAGTGGATACTGCAGGACACGCGGACGGGAAACGCAGAGATAATCTCCCAAACCACTGTGTGAATCAGCCTTTTATTTCCACAAGGATTTCCAGCTTTCAGGAGAGTTTTAGCATGTGTTTGATCAGTTTCAGAGCTCTGATACGTGGAGTGAATGGGCGGTAAAGAAGAAGAAAAGAAAAAGAAACTCACCTGCATACATACATATATATATACACTCACTACTATAATGTAGATACATGTGTATATACAGTACATTAATCATAAGCATTCAGGTCACACCACCTCTGCACATCAGTTAAAGAACTAATTATCTGTCTCTATAAAATCTGCTTCCCAACAACTGCCCAAAGTGCATCCTGTTGTTGTGTTTTGTCGTGATGCCGTAGGTCTCGACTCGCTGATTTCCACATGAACTGCCAGATGACGTCTCACACGGTCACCAGCTGCCCCCACGAAAACTACCACGGCTGCCTCATGTCCTACGTCGGCCTCATTGGTGAGTCTAATCATCAGAAACGTTTCATATTTATAAGGATGTTTCTCTAAATTCTCATTTATTAACCTCTCTGTAGCAGAGAGACATTTGAGAAAGGCCGTAAATCCTAACACACACACACACACACACACACACACACACACATATATGTTTCTTCTTCTTTTTTAGTGTTTTTTGGTTATAGAAACACTTAAAGAGACTGTTTGCAGGGCTCCATGTAAACACCTTCAACATGTGGAGAAACACCGACTCACCTGATATGAAGCTGTGACTGGAGAAATCACTGCACGGAGGAAAGGTTTATCAAATGTTCAGTTAGTTAGTGAGTGAAAAGTAAAATGAGTTTTCTTATGAGCTGATTGGTAGTTATAACATGACTCTGTTCTTGTACTAATTTAATTAATGCTGTGAAAATTAACATTACAATACAGATACTACAGATAATTCTAGCAGCCCTCGACGTATTTCGCTCTCTATTAGGGACTGGCCTTTTTTTCCTGCTATTATTTGACACTGGGCCATTATTTGAAAACCTTCTTTTATTTGAGAATTTACAGTAGAAGCTGTTTTTCTGTCAGCAGTGTGTCTTTGTGTGGTGACTCACTTCCTCGCTGGAAATCATCGAGTGATTCAATTCCCAATTTGCAACAATCCTCTTTACCTTTCTTCCCGGCTAATCTCCATCCTAATTCATATTCCTCCCCAACATAAACTCCCCCTCCCCACCTCCCCCTTTCTCTCTCTCAGGCTCAGACGTAACGCCCAACTACAGCGACAGCAGTCCCTCCAACATCACCATCAGCCTGTGGTGCACCTGCAGGGGAACTGGCACTCAGGAGCCAGAGTGTGACGCTTTCCACCGCGACTTCACACACAACACCTGCCTCAGTGAGTCCTCACAGCGTGCTCCCTCCATACTTATGAGGACCAGATTACAACACAAAGCCATGGAAATTAAAGAAAGCCTTCCAAGAAATAAAAGGGTTTGGGGCACATCAGTGGTTTGACTGTAAGATTAAAATAAGGTTGAGGTCACAGCTGCATTCAGGGCTGTAGTTAATGATTATTTTCTCAATTCATCGTTTGGTCTATTAAATTTCAGAAAACTGAAAAATGTCCTTAATTTCAAAAAAGCTGGAAATTGATTACTCAACTAATTGTTTAATTGTCTACAGTTTACATGATATTAACCTGAGAAAAGCAGAAAATATACACATTTAATAATCTTACAACAAAATATCTGTGGTATTTATTGCTTCAAAAGTAAGTATCAAAATACTTAATACTAATCAATGCATCCAAACAGTTTTGGAGCAGCAGGAGTGTGTTAAATGGACAGGGAAGGTCCTCACAGACATAGTAACATGAAGGTGTGTGTTACACGTGCGTGCATGGAGTGTTTACAGCAGTAAAGTTCGAGCGACTCAGATAGGAGGAGAAAGGTCGGACGGAGGAGGAAGACGATGTGTTGAAGATCCCAAGATACTTTCTTTAAACTTCAACCTCCGCTTCTCTTAATGTGAACATGTATGCAAAGAACCACATTAATATACTGGATTACCAGAGCTTTATTTTATCATGTATTAAACATCGTTGGAATCTCAATCAAACAGACCACAGACGTGTAAAGATCTGAGAACCTGCTGTGGACGGGGGCAGAGATGCACTCTACTCTCTTTTTTAAATACCATTAAACACGTTTGGGCTCAAAAACACTTGGTTAAAGAAAGATCGTGGTTTGGTTTAAATCAACACTTTGTTCTGGTTATGAAGTTTCGTTGTCATGATTAAAAAAAGCCTCTTTAGTCACAGTAGAAAGTGAAATCCAGTCTTCACGAGATATTAGGGTAACGTGTCTATTATCACTAACATGGTAGTCACAGGTCAGTGACACTATGGAAACTATAAACAGTGGCCACGAACTAAAAAATCTGGCCGGGAACAAAGGAAGTGGTCCGGTATACCCGAGAGAGGCAGATGAGGGACTGAGAGGCAGGTGAGGAGGTGGGAACAGGTGTGTAGATGGAAGTCCAGCTGACAGCATCAGTCCATTAATCAGTGAGTGGACTGACAGAACATGAAGCTGAACTCTTGTGATGATGGTTGGACTCATTTTTCCTGTAAAATCATTTCCTGGCTGCAGCTTCTCAGATGTGAAGATTTGCTGCTTTTCCTTTGAATGATTTGAATCCTGTGAATGTGTTTTAATAATGTTGAGCTTTGGACTGTTGGTTGGACACAACAAGCATTGTGAAGGTGTCACTTTGGGCTCTGGCTCATCGTGACGCCATTTCTCACTATTGTCACTATTTTTACAAAGCAAACGATCAATGGATCAATGGAGAAAATAATCAGCAGATGGATCCAGAATGAAAATAATCATCAGCTGCAGTCCGATACAAAACAGTTCAAAATGAGCTCCAACAGTAAAATCCTGCTTTTCCATGAATGATGAGGAATAATAATCTAATGATAGAATATATAATAGTACAACAGGCACAGGGACATTTTACTGATGATGTACACGGTAAATATAATCAAAATGAACAATTCTAAAAAGAATGTTGCGTATGAATTATACTTTTTATCTGTAAATGGAAGAATGTTTTACGACAGTAACCTTGCTGTCCAGGAGCCATGTGAAACTCTCCACAGAGGCAGAGGAGCCACAGCCTTCGCTTCGTGCTGAACGCTTAAGATCAGAGGAAGTCATCAATCATTCACAGAACAAACCAGAGTGGATTAGATACATACAGTAGACCGTGTTCCCCTGCCAAGAATCTCAAGGATTGAAAGCGACTCAACAATGGCGCAAATGACTTGTTTCTGTTGAATGTGTCGGACATAAAAGGGTTGTTTGTTTCTTCCCTGGCCTTGCTTCTGTATTAGCTGCTGCACATACTCTGCATTCTTATAGGCCTGGCCGCTGGTCTTCCTGGCGTCCACACATACAGCCGCCATCATCTGTTTGTTTGGTGAATTTCTGTGCAGGATGCAGCTTGATGTTGAACATTTGTTCCTTGTGACCTGATACTGAAGCCCGGCACCGTCTGTGACTGAACTGTCTCAAAAATGAACGATGTTCGAGACAGCTTTGTAATCTTTTTATTTTTCAAAAACACTTAAAACCAACTTTGGACCACATACTCCTGTTTTTTATTATAATGCAGAATGGTATAACAAGCCAACATGGTCCACTTTTCAATAGCTTTCTCATTATGTTACCACAGACACTTCAGACCAACCTTACATTCACCTTGGCCTCCTGAAGTTACACACAAAGTCTGTGTTTACACTGTTAAAACCCACTTTTACTGCATTTCCATCATTCTTCTCCCCCTGCCTCCTTTCTTCTACTGATCAGTGCAGGTTCATGGTTAACATCTTATTTTGCATATTTTGTGAAAGTTATATTAAGAGTTTAAATGGATTAGAGGCAGAATAGCCTTCATGTATGAATAGAAATATTTTTGTGACATAAAGTGATTCAGGTGCAGTAAATATAAAGTCAGGAGGTAAAATGAGTGATTGTGTCTTTGTGAGCAAACAATCATGTAGTTGTCATTGTGTAAATTGGCCATTAGTAGGTATAAAGAGGGTCTACTATCGATTAGCGTTCCCGCTCTGCCTCTGCGTGTTTCTCACGTTTGCTTCCTCTGCCCTGCTTTCTTTATCTCCCGTCACAGAAAATGCCATCCAGTCCTTCGGTTACGGCTCAGAGGGAAGCACTCTCCTTGTAACCGAGCCGTCGGCCACCTTCCTGCCCCCCGCCCAGCCGCCAATCATCTCCAAACCCGCTCCGTCTCTACACGGCAATGCAATCAAACCCATGGACAGTGCCTGTATGTTCTCCACTTGTGCTAACCTGCAGGTGAGTTTTTCCCATATTGGATGCGTTTATGGTTTCTGCCTGAGCCAAAGATGTGGAAGGACCTCTGTAAAGTTCTTTAAACCTCTCGTCTTAAAATCACTTAACTACAAAACTAATCATAATGGAAATTAATGCAAAAACAATTCCAAAGGAGAGGAGAGCTGAAAGAACATATTTCATTTGTCGACGCTGTGTTTTCCCTGAATATTGTCCAGACGCAGAGTGCATAGTGGTATTTTTAGGTGTTAGTCTGATTTGTATTGGCAAACTACATAAGTCAAGGCATTACAACCTCAGTTTCCTGGTCAGCCTGAAGACTTTAAACCTTTTTTTCCCACAGCTTCACTGCTCCTGTGGTCACTTTTCTCTGTCTTTGTGGGGCAGAGCGTAAATAAAATGCAGCAGTTTTGTCTCGTATTTGTGGGAGACCGAGGACATGTCCAGGCGACTATAGAAAGAGAAAAGCTTGCGGTCTAACAGGGAGACAGTTATAACCAGACACGACTGAGGGGGTCTGAGCAGAATAGATTTATGTGGTTTGCTCCTCTTCACCTTCACACGCATTAGCATCATCCTGCCTGCATCCAGGGAAAGTGGAAACCCATCCATTATGTACAGGGAAGAGGTGTAAGGCTGGAGGTTAAAGGCCAATATAAATTGCTATCCATTATGTAAGAGATTTAAAGAATGAATTATAGAATACTTCGACATATACGGGGACTGGATGTAGAGATATTTGAACTCATTTACATATACATACTTTGTTGTTGCTCGAGCAGCTTATATTTATAACAGCTTCCAGTGATAAAATCTAAAATGAAGAATGATAAAAACTATATGAAGAGACACTACAGCTGCTTATTCCTGTTGGAAACAAACTGGTGAATAATGTGGTTAGCCTAGCTTAGCATAAAGACTGGAAGCTGAGGGGAACAGCTAGCATGGCTCGGTCCAAAGTTCAACTGTTACTGTGCCCGTTCTGTCAGTGCACAAACAAAAAGGTAAAAATGTGTTAGAAAATATCTGGTTCTCTGATAAAAAGTCAGTAGAAGTTGACTACGACCTCGTACTCTGTCAGAGCGGGCACGACACACCTTGTATCTCCTCCTCGTGATGATTCCCTACACTGAGCCGAGCCTCGGGGTCGATGGTGCTTCCCTTCATGTGCAGCCTGCAGACGCCCTTGTGGCACAGGGCCGGTGTCTGGTGCCGGTGGCTCGCTCAATATACAGCAGAGTTTCATTTGGGGTTTGGCTTTTTTCCACTCGGCTGACGTGACGGAGCCGGTGCAGATGATGCTGAGACGGGAGTGCAGGAGTGCATGAGGACATCGGGATCGGGATCGTCTTGCTTGTATTTGGGGGATAATGGTGCTCTAATTTTCTGGGGGCTTCCAACAGGAAGTCTATGTTGCCATGGAGTCAGTGAGTTAATGTTTGCCATTAAAAGTAAGCAGAATTAGCTGTTAGCTGCTCCTGTCTGCAGTGCACTCATGGATGTTCAGAAATCTTCTCTGGATCCCCTTGATACTGAAGGAAACTTAAAAATATGATGATTCTCAGGCAGGTTCTGCAGCCTCTTTTTTCAGAAGCTGAATTTTGGACGTTTATCCGTGATAATAAATCCTCTGGGGTGTGACTAATTCTCTTTTCTATTTTTATTTACAGATAATTCTCCTAAAAATACGTCGATGAATCAAAGATAACGACACACTAACAGACAGAACTCTTTGTAGGAAAGAGAAATAAAACTTTGAGTTTAAATGTTCATGGTCGAAACATTTTTTATATAATATGATGACAATATTTATCAAAAGTTTTCAGACTATATCAAATGATTATTAGGAATGCATAGTGCAGCAATTTATAGGGCTTCATATTGTACACTTGCTTTGTATTGTGGTATGCATATTAACCATGCAACTTAATTATAATTTATTATTTTCTATATGATATCAATGTATATAAATGAAGAAAATAACTTATATATTACTTGTATTTACCTTTGTTGACTGTAAAAACACTGAACTCCAAAAAAAATAAGATGTACTGCTCATAAACGGTCTTGAGGTCGCGACCTGTAGTTAAAGACACACTGAGGTTGATGATAGTATTTTATGACTACCCTGGTACTCAATATAATCTACAACCTGAATTCCCCCCCACCCCTCCACCGGGCTCATGAAGCCATGTGGCAGCACCTGCAAACTGCTATCTGTCAGCACTTTGAAACACCATTTCTAAAAACCTGGAATGTTCTGTGTGCATTTCCAGTAAATGTGAAACCTCGGCGGTCACACGGCGGCAGAGATGAAGTTACACGTGAACAGAGGCAGACAGTGAAACAGACAGGAAACAGATAAAGACCGAGATGTGATATAAAATGAGGAGATGGAGAAAAAGCACGTAATGTTGCCGCACACCTCGTCCCCCTGGATGCTGTATATTACCTCGTGCACGCTGCTGTAAATTTGTTTTCTGAATTGTATCATTTTCCCAAAGCACATGAATATAGCTATCATTTTTCTGTGAGCTCTGCTGAGCAGTCAGTTTATAGGAAGCAGACCTGCAGAGGCGTGCAGTGTCAGAGCAGGTTACTGCAGTAATAGTCAATATGATAATGATTCATCCACATGGTTTAATGATCACTATAACAACCTTGTGTGCACACGGATGCATATTTGTGGATTTGCACATGTATATTTCAGAGGAAATGATAATGATCCAGCATGCAGCGTTTTCTCTCTCTGCTCTCGATGGTTTCCCCGTCACTGAAAAGAGTTTTCTTCCTTCCCCTCGAACGATAAGATCTGATTGGCTCTCCCACCCAGGTACCGGGAGGAGATATGCTAATGAAGCGCTGACAAAGAGGCTGATGGAAGACCGAGATAAATGATGCTGTGTGTGTGTGTGTGTGTGTTTGTGTGCATATCTGTTCATGCTGACATTACCGCTTTGCATTTCAATGATAGTGAAGCTGCTGAAGCTACATAACGGGCGTTTCTCCAGGAGCTGCTGTCTCTGCATTTCAAATTATTCCTTTAATCATCTCCTGGATAATGTAACCTTCATATACGTTTATGTTACGGCCACCAGTTTTAGTTATTTCAACTTTATTTTTGAGAAGTCAGGGGTTCCTTCTGTCAGTTTAATTTAAGCTGCGTTGTAATTGTACGTTTGTTTTCTCAGCAGTGTCATCTTGTAACAGAATTTAAAGCTGTGTGATTGGAGGTTTCTTAGTGAAACGCACCTTGAGTCGTAGTTCAGTTTTTACAAACACAAACCTTAATGTACTTTGACTTTTTATCAAAGAACCAGATATTTTCTTACACAGTTCAACTCCAAAACATTGTGTAAGTATAATATATATAATTATTATAGAAGTCAGCTCTTAAAGCATCTTGGGTAAAATGGGTCACTTGGAGCGTTTTTAAATGTGGACTTTTGGACGGTAGTTTGGTCGTAACTGATGACATTTCACAAGAACACAGAGTGAGAAAGAAGCAGCCCACCACAGACACAGCCACCAGTGTTTCTGAATGGCAGGTCGGTCAGAAAACAACATCCTGCAATTATAACGAGAGTCACAAAAATTCTCCTTTTAATGAATCAGAGTAAATTGTCCTGACTGTGTGGGCGGACGGGGGGGAATATAAAGCTATGGAGCAGTAATTGTGTGTTTCTGATGCTTTCTCATAATGACTTCTTGTTTTACAGGACGGAGGCCAAAAGTGCATCCCCTCTGATGAGTTTGAGTGCGAGGAGGTGAGGAGCTCTGATTACACACCTCAGAGTGCTTTGACACTTTAAAAACTAATTATGGAAGTAACAGGTTCTTACAAAATGGCAGGCTTTCATAATATCCACTGTCTGTCTGTCTCCATCACACACACACTGTCTCTCTTCTTTGGTGTTTTTGTTTTCCCAGCAGCCATTTGAAGGTCGGCAGGTTCAGTTCCTTTTATATATGAGGTTCAAGAAAAACAATCTTCACAACCGAACATTATTATCACTTACAAACACAGGTTGTACATGTTAATTTTCCTCTTTCAGTATAATGGCTGTCGGTAAATACCTCCACTGTCTAATACAGTTTTTAACAATTATATTTTGTCTAAAGAGAAGAGGAGAAAGAGTTCACATATAGTCTTATATAGGACGCTCCCTCTTTTCTTTTAGTGAACACACAATCAAAAAGAGAAAAACAGACTAAAGAAACAAAGACCAGGATATTACTTCTGTACATCATGTAGAGAGAGACGAGCTGTGTTTCCATCAATGTATTTTTATGTACATTTTGAAATATCTTGTTATTCCTAATTTCTCAATAAAGATGTTACGCTCGCAACCCATTTGAATGGAACTTGGGTAGTCAAAGGTTTTAATAGGTCAGACGGGTTTAAAGCTAAATATTTCATAATCCACTCGAACTCAACACACAGAAAGTAAAATCATAAGCTGGAAAAGTTCAGCTGAAACTCAGAAAGAAAATGTCTCCTTACAGACCTTTTCTAAGCACCACGACTCAGTTCATCTCCCAGCAGCCACCTCTGCACGTCTTCTCCACGCCGTATGTGCTGGGGGTTGATGGGCAGGAAGACAAACGTCTCTGCGGTGCTGCTGTTGGTTATTTATACACAAAGAGGGTCGCCAAAGTCATCAGATGTCTAACTCTTTCTCCACATCCTGAAGGCCCCCACAGAAGATATCTGCTTATTTTTTTGTGATCCCCATATTTTATTTGGCATAAGTTTTCTTCCTTACACAACCTTCCGCATTTATCTGGGTTTGGCACTAAGAATGCACTGGCTTGTGCTTCCCCCTCGACCTGCTCTGATGGGTTTTAAAGTAGCTGCTCACTGCTACAGTACAAATGGTTTAGGTCCTGCACACAGGACACAATGCAGGGAGGCAGCAGCTTGAACTGACCACCAGACATGTGCTCATTAGACGATGTTTCAGTCAGAAAGGCTGAGCCGCTTCACTTGGACCGGATCCTCTGCTCGGATGGAGCCAGCAGGACACTGAGTTCAGACTGCAGAGAGATCAGAGAGGAGAGAGCTGGCACTGCTGTTAGCCATGACGGCTGTTTCTGGCGACTTCTGTCACAGAGAAAAATGTTGAGATGACTCACGTAAAAATATCAGGTTAGCGCGACACAAAGAGCCACAGCGGACGTTCATGGGAAAAACAGCAGGTTGAAATAAACCAGATCTTCCTTCAGTCCTGGTATGATCAGAGAGTAAAGTTACATTATTCTGCAAATTCAGAGATGCACAAAATGGACTTCTACATTCTTCTCTACTTCATAACTTCCTTTTGCTGTCAATCCCAGAATCCTCCTGGATGTGTGTTGTGGAGGTCAGCATATTTCAGCATCAGTACAGTTGATGCTGTGACGCTCATTTTTCATTGAAAAAAAAATCTTGTATTTAATGTATTTGATAAGGGTTCTTCTTTACTAATGCTCTTACCTTCTCCTCCATCACCTCCCTTCTTTCACCCCCCCTTCAGGCTCTGTTGGCCCAGGGGTCAGTAGACTCTCAGGACTCTGCAGGGCCCAAGAGCAGCAGCCGGCAATCAGCTCCAGTCCTCCGCCACATCTCCGTGACTGTGTGTGTGTCCGTCCTGCCAACGTTTCTACTCCTCATCTCATAAATGTGAACTCACACATACATACTGTACAAACACACACACACACACACACACACACACACGCTCATAAATGACAAGACCCAGAGAAAGTCACCTGACTCGGCGCCCTCCGTTACCAGAAAATGCCAACCAACAAGACATCCAAACATCCACGACGACCTTTTCGAGGAGGGGAGGTGATCTGGAGGACGTTCAGATTAACCGTCTCTCTCCACCGCACACACACAGGCGACGCAGGACAAGAATGGAAGAAGGAAAAACGGACTGCGTATTTTGTGAGAGAAACAACAAAAGGCAGAGACAGAGAGACTCTTGGGATTGTGGATCACAGTGACTTCATTTCCAGCGCTCCGTGTCTGGAGGGTTTGTGTGCTTTCTGTGCAGCCCGGCTCTGACTCACTCCCTCCAGCATTTCTGGATCTGAGACAGCTGGGCTGCAAACACAGGGACTTTGGCTCAAGCACAAGACCACACACACACACACACACACACACACACACATACACACCACAAACAAAACAAAAAAAACACACACACTCGGACAACAAGTCTTAAAATCGGATGCGTGAGAGAGAGAGAGAGTCTGGACAGATGGGACAGATCCTTCCACGGTGTTTGTCAGCTCAATCTATCACTCCCCTGGACCAAGAAATCTATACTGCAAACACACACACACACACACACACACTGTCTCCCTCCCCTCAGACCTTGTTAGCGGGCGAACAGGGTCCCCACACGGACACAAACACTCATGCTGTACACCAGTGTGCTTTTTGCGGGTCTTTATCTTAATTTTGTCGTCGACATTCTGTACAAACTTCATTTAATGTGGAATATGAAAAAAGTCCATCCAGCACAGTCGCAGTGGAAGAGTGTATATTTCACATACTGTAAGTGTATAGTTGTGTGAGCGCACGTGTGTGTGTGTCTTCCTTTACGTGGGTGTGTTTGCTGGGGATTGTGTGTGTTTCTGCGTGGGCTGTGTGCGGATGCTCAGTGTGTGTGGCAGCAAAGAAACGCAGTAAGGATTCAGATCTTATAAGCGACTGAATACCAGCGTGTGAAACTGCATCACGACTGAAAGTTTAATGTCGACACAACTGATGGAACCCAAATATTTGACTCTCTGGATTTGGTGGTCTTTAAAAAAACAAAACATTCAAAAACTGGAGTTTAAAAGGCAACTTGTAGTCAGATTTCTGACATTACTTCTGGCTCAGATGAGAGGAGGGACAGATTTACAGGAACTATTAAACCTCTGTATGAATATGTATTTTCAAAATTATCATTGAGATCCATTTTTACTATTGTTAAACTTGACCTGATGTGGCTGCGCTCCACATATCTATACATCTAGATAACCACATGAAAGTAAAAACCTTTAATGCTATAAATTCAGAAGTATTTACAATTCTACATTAAGCGTTCAGCTGTGGTTAAATTTCACAATCAACGATTCAGTTTCTTATAACATTCAAATAATTACGTCCTTTTTCTGCTTCCATAAACGTGTTTGACCTCTGTGTGTGTGTATGGGCTCTTCGGTGTGTACTTTACCTCTGGCCACTCTGTGGGGTGTTTTTTATGTTTCATAGAAGCTACCCGGGTGTGGAGCACGAACAGAGGCCTGTTGGCCTGTTAGACGGCCTCCAGGTCGGTGTCTCCAGCGGGTCGTCGCCTCCTGCCCTCCATCAGCTGGGAGTGAAAGAGGGATCAGTTTCTGTGACTTTGGTGTGGCCTTACTTTACTGTTCTTTCTTACATACTCAAAAGAAGGAGAATAATTGTTATTGTCCCGCTAGCGGTCCAGAAAAGGGACTACAGAGTCCAGCACTTGGGTCCAGAGCAAGATTGTCCAAACTAGCCAGACTGCCACTGAATTAGGTGTGAGTGTTCGTGTTCCCCAGAGGATGAATCCTCATGATTCTGTCGATCCCCCTGAGCTTTTACATAGCACGAACATCAGGGCAAATTTAGCTTTTAACCAACACTTGGTAAGAAATCTTAAACTCAGTCACGTGTTGATATTTATGGTCCCAAGAGGAGTGATTATAATGTTTAAGTTGACCCCTGACCTTCGTCTAGCATCATCTTCAGGCTAAATTGGCAAATTTGTTCCAGAAATATCAAAATCTTACAGGCATCTAATTGTGGGATCTATAGATATTCATGGTCCCCAGAGGATTATAGCAGTGTTTTTGTTGATCTCATGACCTTTCCTCTGCCATTTTTTACACAAGAAATGTTAAAATCAAATTCAAAGTTTGATATGAAATATACTGAACACATTCATGCACCCATAGCACCATATTGAGGACAAATTTCAACTTTGGAAAAAAAAAAAAATATGAATAATCATGCTCCTAAGTGGATAGACCCGTTACAATGCAACGACCCCATGACCTTTATAATCTATATAATTCTGTCTAATTCAGAATTTGCCTCAAAAGAAAAACAAACTAATATCATCAGCAAAAAATAAAAAACAAATGAAGATTCAGTGGCCAGTTATTAATGTGATGAGGAATAAAAGGGGAGCAACAATGGATCCCTGTGGGACACCACAAGTAACTTGTGTCAAATCAGAGTTCAAGTCATTTAAATTTATTGTGATTAGTAATATAATTTCAATGCCATTTGTCAGTCAATCCATTGAAGCCATAATATGATAACTTAATAAGCAAAACAACCACCGCTCTAGCGCCACCCTCAGGGCAAACTTTACATTTGAAATCCCAACTACTGTTAAGGCTCGAAAGAAAAGCTAAATTATCAGCTGATTCTTCTGTTTAAAACTTTCCTTCTGTTGGCTGTAATGAACACTGTAGAATCTAGAGGCCGCTAGCGGGGCTTTACACTTTGATTATGTGGGGGAGGAGAGAACTAGTTGATGAGTGGAGGAAAAAGGTGAAAGTGAGGTTGTAAATTTGCTGATATATTTGTAAACTTTAACGGCGCTACAGCAGTGTAACTGAAATATGTGTCTGGAGATCTAAATAAAAATAACATCTGTAACATCAGCTGTTGACTCTTCTGTATGTGCATTTTCTCCAGCATCTTGTTAACAGTATTGAGCAACAGGTGGACTTCTTGAATGCGTCTTTAATGCGGTTGCGTCCGGTGCAGGCCAGGTGTATCCCTGTTAGCAGACTGGTTAAGACGCTCACCTATCTGCCCAGATTATGCAAAATGTCCATGGAACAACGCTACAGATGACCAGTGCACATTTTGGGCAAACAACAGAAGACTTGACTGTACTCTGCTGCACATATAGAGGAGGAGAAACACTGTGTGTCCAACACTAAGTGAGGTTTTTAACTCTCGTCCCAACATGATTCAACTACTGAGAGCAATAATCACACTGGCCATGAGAAGCTGCACAGCAGAACGTCTGCTCTGCACCATCCATGCTGACAAGTCGTCTCAACTGCTGGTCACTTTCCCTCCAACACAGAGACCTCAGAGACATTCCACCCCGACGACATTATTGCAATGTGAAGATGATTTAACTTCAGGCTGATCTCAGGTTATACTTCTACCTCCCAGTTAGACCAGTAAGGCTTTCTGACGATCATCTTAGCATCACGCCGTATGAAACTAAGTTAAAATGATAAAATTGGTCAACATAATGAGAATTTTAGCATATGATCACACAGAGCAGAGAGGGGCTAATAAAGTTATCAGTTGGATGGAGGTCCGGCCGTTTTTATGAACTGTGTAGAAATACTCTAAATAAATCGTATTTAAGTAACACTTTGAAAGTATTACCATCAAAATGTGCTGCAAGTCCAGGTAGAGGTTTCTATTATTATTTCATTGATGTAGTAATCTAAAATAATACATCATAATTATTAGTTGATTATATTTTGTATTAATAATCTGAATGTACAAGTACCTCACAGTTGTCCTACAGTTCTTTAGTAAATACACTTAGTGTCTTTCCATTATTGTCTTGAGGTTACAGACGATGAAGGAATTTGAGTTATTTTATCAGGAACTAGAAGGTTTTTACTTGATTTTCCAATTGAGTGTCGTGTGTTTTTGTCAGATTTGGGGTCTTTGACTCCCCAGCAACCTCTTCCCACTTTAGTCGGACCACTCTGCGTTGTTTCCCTCTCGGGCACAAAGAGAGGAACCCCCCCCCCAATAATGTGCTCAGAAAACCGAGTAAGAGGCTTTTAAAAATGTGACCTCTGACTCGTCTTTTTTTTTGTTTTGTTCCATTTTCTTTTGTCTGAATAAGTTCGATGTGATTATTGCAGCAGCCGGGAGACGAGCTGCTGATACCGAAGATGATGATGATGATGATGATGATACACTGTAGTGCTGATTAAAACCTGCACTCTCTGTCTCTGAGAGCTTCCACAGATGAGTGAGGAGACGTGAAGACAGGAGGGCTGCATGTGTTGACAGGTGGGACTGTTTCTGACAATCAGGGATGAAAAGCACGATTAAATAAAAACAATAAAACAATCTACTGACCATGTGTGTGTGTGTGGGGGGGTGTGTTTCTGCATTTCACAGCTCTTATCTCCCTATTTCACACAGCTCTGTCTCCTTTACATCTCCTCCTCAGCATCGCTCTGGATAATCTGGGCACTTATTCTCTCAGTTTGATTCAGACGACACTGATAGCAGGTTGTGTGAAATCACGCTCCGTCCATCCATCTCCATCTGTTCTGTTTCCACACTGAATCCCTCCGTCACGTCTGCTTCGACTTCCTTTATGTCTCCGTTTGTGCAATCCCTCCGCCCGCACCTTTTCCTCATCACTTCTTTACCCCGCTGATTATTTTCCCATGACTCACTTTGTTTCTCTACCTTCTTTCACTGTTTCTTTACCAGAGAGGGGGTGTTAAATTGTTTTCTACTCCTCGTGCATATAACCACGAAGTAAAATATCTAAACAAAGTCAATGAATTAATTAAATATTAAAACATTTGTATTTGATTCCCACCTTCAGAAAAAGAAAAAAAACTCTAAACCGGTTCAAAAATCTCCTTTTATTTAGACGCAGTATGCATCTCAATTATTTTATTATCATTGGATTTTATTATTTTTTTGTTAATGTTGATAATTATATTGTTTAAATAAGAAATGAGTTTTAAAAAGCGACGAGAGAGTTGTGTTTATAATGGGATGTATGTAAAGTTTAAAGGAATAGTTGGACATTTTGGGAAATACGTTTTCAGGTGGAGAGTCAGACGTTCAGACTGACTCTCTCTCGTCTGTAAATATGAAGCTACAGCCAGCAGCCAGTTAGCGTATTGTAGCATAAAGACAGCGGGATGGGGGGGCTGGCTGTGACGCAGTTTTGTTGTTTGTTAACTGAAAAGAGGTGACGAAGAAGAGACTGATGTGTTTTCATGTTGGTTTGGGCGGATTTATGATGTGATCAGGATCAATCACCCGACCTTCGGCACATTTCACCATGTGCATCGATCAATACAAACACGTCAAACTTCTGCTTGAGAAAACTTACTTTTGTCCACCAGTTCTGTCTAAAAATATTTTCCTCCCTTGCAGGGCTTTATGGGTAAACAACCCCCAAGATCTCCTGTTTCTTCTTTTCTTTTCTCTCCTCCTCCTCTCCTCTCCTCCTCTCCTCTCCTTCCTCTCTCCTCCTCCTCCTCCTCCTCCTGCCGCAGCACAGAGCAGGTTTCTGGTGAGGAAGGTGGGAGTCTAACAGTGTTGGACATTTACTGTAATGATTAATGTCAGCCGGCCTCGCAGCGACAGTGTTGCTGCTCCACCTTGTTTCCATCAGCACGCGGTGGCCAGAGAGCGACCGGGGAAGAAGCCATAATCAGCCACCAGACGAGGTGAGGTGAGCGCGGGCGAGGCTGCGGGGGGGAAGTGCCGGCTGCGGCTAACGAGAGCTGACACACCCGACAAACGGCCCACCTCCAACCTGAATAATGAAGTTTAAATTTGTGTGAAAAGAGAGCCGGTGCCGGTAAAGACCGTCCCACTGACTCATGTAGTGATCAGAGCCCCGCAGCTCTCACACATTTAAACATGTTGGTGTGTGTGTGTGTGTGTGTGTGTGTGTAGGAGTCCTTTCAAAACTATTTAAAAAGAGTAAATCCCTGTTTAAAATGTGTCCACAGTCACTCTCCTGTGTGTGTTTTCTGTGGGACTTCAGTCCTTGTGAGAACCAGAGTGAACCTCAGACCCTCAGAGTGACGACTCGCTCTATAAATAACCTTCAGGACGCCATTAAGCTTTCGCCTCTGACCGAAGGCCTGATCGCACCGAACGTGTCTTCACGACATATTCGGTTCCAGCAGCTTGGCGACGTCGTGGCTAACCGTCAGTATGCTGAGTGTGACACACAAGCTTCAATAAAGTTTTATTGAATCCTTTTTAACAATAATTTAAACCGACAAACTGGCTGATGCAATTTTCATAAAATCAGGAAAAGTTGATGAAACAAAGTTCTGAATGCTTTTGAGCTGTTAAAGTCCCAGAGAACACGGTTTCAAATTGAAAGTATTTCTATATAACATTGAATATTAATGAATGAATAAGCAACAATCAGAGGTCAGGTTTACACATCCCATGTTATTATATATCAGGAGTTCAGCCTCGTGAAGCAGCTGATCCGCTCGGTGACCACGGAGACACAAACTCAGAAATCTGTAATGAGAAACAAGCAAAACGGTGCAAAAGTTGGCCGAACATTTTGTGTTCATGTAGGATCCCGATGCTGAGAGTGGCAGAAAGCATGTACTCAAGTACTTTACCTAAGTACTATTTTGAAGTACTTGTACTTTACTTGAGTATTTCCATTTATGGACATGTATAATTCTACACTACATTCCAGAGGGAAATATTGTATTTTTTTACCCCACTACATTTATTTAATAAGTTAGGCATCAGTGACTTTACAGATTCATATTATTAATATAAAAGATAATCAACAAATAAAGTTTTCTATATTATTACATATTAAAGTACCAGCAGTGTATAAAGTCTTTAAAATGTGCTCCACCTTCATCAGCTGCAACATTCGACTGATGAACACATTCATCATCAATAATTAGATTCATACACACATACATATATATGATTCTGAAAATGACCATTCTGTGCAATGAACACTAATACTTTTGTATCTTTACTTTAGTAAATTCAAATAAAAGTTGGAGCTGGTATTGGAGTGGTATCATTACTTTTAACACTCCACCATAAAAAATTTTTTTTTTTCTTCTGTAACAAATGGGACTACAACTTGCATTTTGTTGTGCAACCCTGTGTTGTGGAATGACAAATAACTGCAGCTTGTGTGTCTTGGTTTTGGTTGGACCTGAAAGCAGACAGGAGTTGAGCAGTGAGAGATAAACGGTTTAATTAAAGACTGAGTCTGAGCTGACCGGGTGCGTCTGAAGGAGGAACCGGTGGGTCGGCAGCTGGTTTGGCTGAAGATCAGCAGGAGATGCTGGTATCTGGTGATGAGGCAGACGAGGTGGCGCTGTTGATCCTGAAGCACAGGAAGGACAACAGCATAAACACAATTCACAGGAAACATACACAAAGGAACACAAGAAGATTCGTTAGTGGGGCTGAGAGAGTAGACCACTGGGGTGGCAGAACAACCTGGCGACGAGTGGAGAGGAGACCGGGCTTCTGGTAGAGCCGGTGATTGGATGATGATAACGGCATAAGCCATGACACCTTGTACCTTGTAGACGATCTGAGTGCTTTTCCCACTGATAGCTGATTGATAAACGAGGTTTTCAGGGCGTTGAAAGAGGCCCCGGGGTCTCTGGGAGCCCAAACAGGACACGGAGGGTAGAATTGTGAGGATTAAGACCAGAGTTTGGCATATCCCAGCATAGTAGCTGGAGTGTGTGTGTAAGAAGCACTTGTAACGGTATGTATGTAATGTCTGTGACTAAAGGGACACTCTGTCTCTGCCTGTCACTATAGCAACAAGTGTGGGGGGGGGTGTAATTATGAAACAACAGAGGGAGAGGGAGGGCAGAGGTGCTCGGAGAGGCAGACGGGATTAAAAAGGAGGAGAGTGACAAGGCAGCCATGGAAAGAGAATATTTAAACGGCCTTCTTCGCTGCTTCTGCCTCATTAATTCTCAGTCCGAAGGTTCGGTTTGTCCATCTGCTTGCAGCATCCTCCGTGTTCTACACGGTGCGATGTGCCAATCACAGAGGCAATCATAAACTGAGATGCAAATGTGCAGAAAATAAAGTGAATAACCTCCTATGGGAGCAAACAAACACATGCAAATATAGACACACATGAGAAGTGTTGAATGTATCATTTCCAGGCTGTTGATGGAAAGACTTGTGTCCCGCTGGTGGATGGATGTAAAGGAACTGGCTGATCAGTCGCTCCGTCTCTCCAGCACAGAGGGAGAAATTCGTTCTGGACATTTTTGTTGCCCTTCAGATCCAAAATATCTGGTCTGGTCAGAATTGAGTGAAGACGATCAAAAACACATCAGACACGTTTTCACCCAAGACGTTAAAGGAGGAACTCAACTGGAAGTCTTTTCTGTAGCGTCAAATGGATTATATTTATATTCATTATACATATCATATATATATAAATAACAGGACATTTTTATAACAATAGGACATTTAGTTAAAAGATGGATGTGTTAGAGATGCACTGTATTTTAAAATTTTATATTTCCTACGTCATTTTTACACATATTTCCCCTCCTGTTGTACATATTTTATTTTTTAATATTTGTTGTATTGATTGTCAAGTATACACTGGAGGGGCGACAAAGAATTTCACTGCACAAAGTAGAGATATGTTGATGAATAAATAAATCTTTGAAACTTGAAAGATTTGAGTTTTCAGTTTTTTAAAAACTGTTTTAAAAATGAGGTTTTAAGTAAAGTTTCCTTGTTGATGGGTTAAGATGAAAGATTTACCGCTATTTGTCCTAGCGCGACTGTCCGACTCCCCTTTCAATAACACACAGTTCAAAATGCCAACCCAGTCTGACCAGTAACATGTTTTTTTACTGTAGGTTGTTCTTAAACCTGCAAAATGTTTTTGTTTTCAGCAGACACAGGGGGTTTACATATCATCCCCTTTTCAGTCGATATGTTGAACTCATGATCAAACAGCAACATGATCCTTCCTGTGGACTCGTGTTTGAGTCCAGTATTCTCTCTGTTAGCTCTGGGTTTGGTCTCCACCTCCTCCTGAGGGGAATATCTGCTCTGTAGCTGCTGAACTCTGCACTGTGTTCACCAGCTGCTCTCTGACTGAGACTGTCTGAGAGGTTTTAGAGCTTTTTACCTGAAAACGGCGCCATGAGAGCCGTGAGGGTGAACCAGAGCAGATAAACAACGAGCTGAAAGTCTCGATAAAGCTCCGTGAAGGTTCCTCACCACCAGAGACACCAACATGTTGTAAAAATGTCCATTAAGTCCAATAAATTTCAGATCTAATGAACAGATCCCCACAGGTCCATCCTTCAGTGTGTTTGACCTTTGAGAAAACATCAAATGTGTGTTCATGTATTTGCAACATGTGGCTGCTGTTGACACTGTGAAATTGGAAGGGAGGAAGTGAGGGGTGGTAGAGGGGATTAAAAGGTTGGAAATAGCAACTAGACAGGATGGAGGTGAGATGGGAGGGTGGAAATATTCCTAAACATCAAATCACACATACAAACAGAAACGCATGCACACTAACTGGAGGCTCTGATGACCTGAGCGAAGACGAGGAACTCCCGCAGAGAGCTGTCAGATGCCGATGATCAAAATCAAGAAATACACTCTGCTTCTTGGAAAGCAAAGCAGTCTGGGAGATATTTACTGTATGCAGCGATATTCACCATACACACACACGCACACACACACACACAGTGACAGGGCAGTGAACGCACTCTGTGGATGTCAGCAACAATCACCGCAGCCACAGCGACATGTATGAACACGCTCGTTCTCTTATTTCAGCTGACACGCCACTCGTCACGCCAAAGGCGAAACATGGCTGGAGGAAGGTCGTCGTCTATGTATCTCTGAAAGAGCCAGAGTGATGATGTGAGCATGAGAGTGACATTACCCACCGAGCACTTTCACTCCCCCGGCGTGAAATGCGGTGTGGGAGCAGCACCTAAAAATAACCAGAATAAATGAAACCTTTGAAATATAAAATACGATAAACAAACGCAGCGAGGCGTGGAAGAGAGCATGTGTGTCGCAGAGCGCCGAGCCTGCAGGGGAGACGTGGAGCTGTAATCACCACTGAGTGTCTGCGTTGTCGAGGCCGAGGTCTGTGGAATAAGTCCGGTGTAAACGAGACAGACCAGGATCTTGCTTACTTTGCAGTCACCACCTGCGCTGACTCGTGATTTTTACATGAATCAGCTCACTGCAGAAGACTGTACTGCCAGGTCAACTTGCCGTATGACCTTATCACCCTGCATATTCATCCGCACATGCTGGTTTGTTTACATGTGTGAGGCTGACACATTAAAATGACCTGATGATGGTACTAAACAAGGAGGCGGAGCATCGCCAACGTTATTATATCATACGTCTGAGATGTTTCAGTCTAAACCCGAGTGGAGGACGTACTTTATCTGTTGGAAATATCGCTTTCCTATAAAATGTTGTCTCTGTTTGAATAAAATCTGTTCACATTGGGACACTGTTTTGTTCCTTTACAACACAAACCAAGAGGAAACCCTCTGTTCTCTTGAGGTAAAAAAAAGTTCAAAGGTTTCCTGCAGGGGGCGACTCCACTGGCTCCAAAAAAAACGGGATGGCTTCAAAATGGTCATCCACAAACCAATTACTGATGTGACGGTGGCTACGTCCACTTCCTTTATACAGTCTATGGTGGGACAACATTCACTTTATGGCTTTGTGTGTGTGTACTCATTGAGATCGCTGGAGGGAAATCTAAACACCATCAGCTGTCTCCAACACAAACATTTTTCCGTGGTAGATTTTGTGTATTTTCTGTGTAACTTATGTTTCCTTCTTGTGCTTCTCCACCTTTTCACCTCCGCGGTGATTCTCTCCCCTTCCTGTCTCAGTTTCTTCCCTCGCCTCGCTCTGCTCTTATCCAGCAGATATGTATCATGTGGGTGACGGATGCTCTTATTCTTTCTTCCAGTACTACAGATTTTGCAGATACCTGCACCTTTAAACACAACAACTTATCACAGCGATAACGCAGCTCACGGAGCAACAAGCTGCACTTTGAATGTACAAAGAGAGGACACACCTCCCGAGAGGCAAACAGAAAAGTCTGGCAGTCGCAGCGTCTGCGTTTCTCTTCTTGTCCTTTGTAGAAAATGTCACCTTTAAACAACACAGAGATGTTTACCTGTCCTGAAGCAAAGACAGTGTAAAGTATAAAGCTGGCCTTGATGTTTACAGCCGAAGAGGAGAAAAAATAATGTTCAGGGAGATGAAAAAGAACAAAGGAGGGTAAAATGAAAGAAGAGCGTTGCTGTTTCACACATTCATCCACTCAGCTAGTAGTAATAAGTGCAGCCTCAGCCCCCGCAAGCTACAAACTTTCTTGTTCCCCTGAATAATGATTGCGGTCAGTGGAGTGTGTCTGTATCGACAGAGAGGGAAGCATTGGATTTGTTACGTCCACACACTCGCAGCTCTGATCAATGACCAGCTGAAGGAGAAAACACCCACAGAACACACTGATTCACTCACAGCTGGGAGCAGCGAGGAGACAAACTGTTGATTTTTCTTTTTCATTATCAGAAGCCAACAAAACTGACTGAACGTACGATTCAAAATGTTGCTGGAGGAGCTTCTGGATTCGTCCTTCCAAATATTGAAACAGCCAAAACATGAACCCAACACACCTGCAAGAGAACAAGATGAATCCAACGGGGCCAAACAGTTCTCCTGCTTTTTGCAGAGTTCAGGCAGGAAGGTGAGGAAGGTGGTTCAGGCCTCAGGATGAACTGGAATAACTTTATTGATACCTGCAGAACTAACGACATTCCCATCAGCCTCAGCTGTACTCAGCAACTGTAAGCATGCTAAGATGCTAAAATAAGATGGTGAATGGGTGGTTGTCATGTAGCCTGGCACCGGTATCAGTCTGGAACCTCTCAGGTCCTTTTCCATTTCCAACGGCTGTTATCAACGGACCTGCAACCAATCAGAGCAACGAAAGGTTGAAAGAAGTACAGTCTTTCTTATCAACACAAAGCTTTAAGTTTGTTCATCTTTTAAAGAAAGTATCCCGTCCAGTTGGTTTAATACTGACGGGAACATCGATCAGTTAGTGTCATTAAACATGATGGTTGACACACTGCAGCGGTCCCACAGAGAGCTGCTTCACATCCGTCCCGTTACCTGCAGAATAATACCTGAATGTTTGGGTACAGGTGTCAGAGGGAAAGATGGAGGGAGGAGGTGTGCTGCAGAGAGAGAGAGAGAGAGAGAGAGAGAGAGAGAGAGAGAGAGAGAGAGAGAGGGCACAGAAAGACGAGAGGTTGTGACAGAGTGTGTTTACTCTGCGAACAACATTAGACGTCTGCTCCTGTTTCAGGAAATGAACAGAGAGAACAATTCCTCTAAGCCACTTTATCTGATCCTTTCTCTCCAAATACACACACACACACACACACACACACACACACACACACACACACACACAAAATGGATTTTCACTGGTTTCCCAAACATCCTTGTGCTTTAAATAGCCGACTCCAGGACGCCTGTCCACAGTTATGGACATTACAGATGTTCCTCGAAACTCAGTTTCACATCAAGTGTTTATATGTGTGTGTATTGTAAGTTCTGATTCGATACAGTCAGCATATCGTAATGTTTTGCTTTGTTTTGTTATAAATTAAATCACCCAAGAAACACAACAAGCATTGTGAAGGTGTCACTTTGGGCTCTGGCTCATCGTGACGCCATTTCTCACTATTTTCACTGTTTCTACAAAGCAAACGATCAATGGATCAATGGAGAAAATAATCAGCAGATGGATCCAGAATGAAAATAATCATCAGCTGCAGTCCGATACAAAACAGTTCAAAATGAGCTCCAACAGTAAAATCCTGCTTTTCCATGAATGATGAGGAATAATAATCTAATGATAGAATATATAATAGTACAACAGGCACAGGGGACATTTTACTGTGGAAATACTTTAACTACATGTTACTGATTATACTTAGAGTTTACTGGTAACAGATGATTTTTACAGCGTGGTATTTGTACTTTTACTTCAGTAAAGTGATTTGCAGATTGATCCACTGATTGGTGGATGTTTACATGTTTAACTGTGTGTGCAGCTTCAGAACAACATCCCTCCTTCTGTTCCTGGAGGCTCGAGTGTGTAAAAGTGCAGAAAACAAACAAACAGATTTGTGCTTTCATATCAAGATAAATGCGTTGAAACAACATCTGTCGGCGGCTCCTGCTCGTTGGCACGTGTTGTTTCTTTCTCTCTTCAGACTCTTTAGTTGTTGCAGCCTCGCGGGTTCTGTGGTTCCGTTAAATCATCCCGATTAAAGTGGCGCTCGATCTGCTGAACGCCATCACCTGTCCAATCTGAAACAGGGTGTGTCATACAGTGTGTCCATTTCCACAGGTGGGACGGAGCATTCATCCTGCAGTGTGCTGCACGATTTAACACACAATTTATCTTGAGGTGGAGCAGCAGCAGCAGCAGGAGGAGGAGGAGGAGGAGGAGGAGGAGGAGGAGGAGGAGCATCAACGCTGTGCAGTAACTTACTCCCCTCTGACTGGGGTTCCTTTCATCACCCTCAGTGAATTTATTTATCTTTATTGTGTTTCCTGCTTCGATGCAAAACTAGTCTAACACAATGAAGCACATCTTATGTCTCCAGCTGCTTCATGTAACAGCTTCAGTGCAAACTGAACATTTACTCATGTGCTGTAATTAAGTACAATTTTTAAGTTTTTTTTTTTATCTCTACAACATTACTACATTTATTTCACAGTTACGAGTTACTTTTTAATATGTCTGGTAATAAATCTGGTCATAGTCTGTATGGTATTAAATCTCTCGTGCCCACCCAAACCAGCAGTAAATGTATTATAAGTGTGTATATATATATATATATATATAGTGTAGTAGTACTGTAGTTTATTCTGACTCAGTCCCACACACGCACACACACACACACACACACACACACACACACACACACACCGTCCTGCTGGGTTCATCCGCTGCTGAAAATAGTCCCCAACAAATGCACTATTTCCTCCTGTTTGTTTTATAAAACAGTGAACAGCTGAAACCAAAGCATTGATCTCAAGCAAAGAAGCTAAAACACTGTGTAGAGCTGCAGAGTTCCTCTGTGGGTTTGTCACCACGAGCAACACCTTTCACGTTACCCATATCTGATCCATAGTTAATGTGAAAATATTGATTACTGCAGCCACAGGCTTGGAGCTGACAGCCACAGACGGAGCAGAGAACTGGACTAACATGGTGTCGGCTTGGGTCTTTTCATGAGATTTATCGACAGCATGCGCACAAACTATATTTATTGTCTAGATGTTGACCTATTTTAAACTTTAAAATGTCCGGTAATGTTGTTGTGACGATACTAAAACAAGCCAGTGGATGTTCATAGGCTGTTTTTAAAGTGTTTTCTGTTTCAGGGGTAAATTATTGATAACAATATGAAGCTTCCAGCAGAAGGAAAGCTGAAGAACAGACTGCTTCTGATCCTGTCAGCTGTCAGCATGGAGGTCATTAACTGAATCCTGTAAAATGATACATATTTAATATCTAATCAGTCTTTTTAATTTCACATTTCAGGCTTTTGGTGAAATGTATCAACAACTATTGGATGGATTTCTGTAACAACTTTGTTCAGACGTTCATGTTCCCCTCGGGATGAACTGTAATAACTTTATTGATCTTCTGACTTTTCCTGCAGCGCCACCATCAGGTCAACATGTTGATGTGTCCGACACTTTGGTTCATGATCGAAATCCTGCAGAAATAATGTCATCCATCCACCAGCCTCGATGGTGATAACCAAGATGGTGGATCCGGTGAACATCTTTCTGTATCATCTGCATGTTAGTGTGCTGATGTCAGCATTGAGCTCTAAGCACAGCATGCAGTGAGATGTGAGAGTTTCATGCTCGGCTCTCTTGCAACACTTTGCATTTTCCTGCTGCACATGAAAGTTTAAATATTTTCAGCTTTTTATTCGTTGGACCCGAGTGGCAGCCCTGTCAGTGTCACCCTCCGGTCAGACCTCAGCAGAGCCCCGACGCCGGACGCCGGTGACACAATCAAACTTTGAGGTTGTTTGCCAGAGGATGTTTGCGCTCGCTGGAGACGCTGCGGCCCGCGTGCCGCTCACACTGTGCTGAAATCTGATCTGAGTGCTGATGATGAGCGCACCGCCAGCAGCCATGATTAACATAAATTATGTCACAGAGCATCCAGACAGAAATTCTACAGTGTGTGTGTTTACACTGTGTCCTGGGATGGACACACACACACACACACACACACACACACACACACACACAAACAAACAGTCTCGTACAATATCTTTATAGCTAAAACTATTAGTTGATTAATTGATTAGTAGATATAAAAATTAAATATCACCAACTGTTGCAGTCATTTTTCTAGGCCCCCAGAGGACGAATCCTTCTGACTTTGATGGTCATGAAATGGTTCAGAAGTTCATGTCCCCTCCGGATGAACCGTAATAACTTTATACTTTGGTGTTTTCAGCATTTAGCTCGATCCTCCACTATGTGCAAGGTTGCAGACTCTTACTGAATGTGACTGCTGATGATGTTTACTGGTACAGGTGATGAATTAATGATACAGGTGAACAAGTAAACACGGTCTTCTTCTTCTTCTGTTGTGCTGTTCTCTTCATTCAGAGGTCAGCGGTGGAGCAGGCACAACTATTGACATGCAAATGCCTGTTTAAGGATAATTCTTCACACATTTACAGCTGACTGTGGGGATGGAAATCAGGCTGGTGCCCGGTTCCACAGTGATTCATAAAACATGCATACACACAGCTTTAAAAAAAGAAAAAGAAAAGGATGCATCTGCACATTTCAGTCCCACTCCCCCCCGCTCAGCCTGACGTGGTCTCCTTTCTCCTCCCCCCTCAGGAGGAGGTGGAGGTCGTCAGTGAGAGGAGGTTCACCTGGTGTGGGGAGCCTTTAGAGCCGCCTGGTCCCTCTCACTGCTTTATTTTCTGTGTTCTCCCTCCTTTCTGTCCGAACCTGGAGCCGGATGGACCTTGATGTGTCTGGATTTCTCCGTCTCTTTTCTCTTCTGTTCCTGCTGCAACTGAAACCCTGATCCTCCTCCTCATCCTGCCCGGGCTCTGCTGATCATCACTCTCACTGTTTCTCGCCTGAAACTCCCGTCTTGTTATTGAAGCTTGAGTATCTTTTATGCTAAGTAGAAAGCTAACCTTTTAAAAACAAATAACCCTCGTAATGTCTCTGATGTCTGCTGTTACTGGTGGAGCCTCAGGGGCACAACACAGCGACTTATATTTGAACATTTACAAGGCGTGGGGTGGGGGGGGTCTGCACCAAAACCCCCCCGGTTCTTAAACTCCTTTCTAAATCCTCCCCTCTCCTTCCCACTAACCACACCCCCTCCCCTCCTCAGGGCAACATGCTGCATCACTGCTCTCTTCCTGGGCTATTTCAGGATCAGCAGCGTCATGTTACTGCGCTTTTATTTCCCAACAGCAGCCTTCAATAGGACACATGCTTTATTTGAGGCACACAGAGTATTTAATAGGACACCGGGCACAGCGGACTGGTAATCCGGCCCTGCAGCACCGTCATCCAGCTCTGATCACGCTGATATCTGCAGCAGCCCTCTGCAGAGCGACTCGGAGGGCCGCTCCGCACAGACGCCACGTCAACGCTCTTTAACACAGTTTGGAGTTTAATTTCATACCGATTATCACATTGCTGTGTTTTAAACAACACACTCCACAACAAGTAGACAACAAAGAAGAAATTCAGCCACAGTTCAGTGTAACCCCCCCCCCAACACACACACACACATGCAGAAACTTGTACAATGAAATGTATTCATCGTCATGAGTAAGTGAGGTTTATTGTGTTGAATACAGAAGAGATGTTAGTGTTGCCTCACAGCTTCGAAAAACACCAACATCAGCAGAACACATTTCATAATAGTTTCCATCTGTGGCTTCACTGCTTCCACTTCAGCAGATTTGCAATCCTACAGGTTATATATGATATTTGCAATGTTTAGCTACTGATTACAGGCAACCAGACCAGGACGAACTGTCCTCGGACAGAACCTGAAGCGTGTTTTAGAGACGTGTGGTAAATAGATAAAAGATGCTGGTGACAGTTGCTGCTGATGAGAGGCTGCTGGAGCTCCGTCAGCCCGTCGTCTCCAACGACAGCTCAGCCTAACGCTACCTGCTGGTTCCATCAAGTATAAATGTCCAGATAAGCAACATCTGACCACTGTGTTGGGTCACTGATCCCTTTGGCCGATGGGGGGGGCATGGCACCGAACAACCTTAATTGATCAAAGTATCGTGAACGCTTGGGTTCACACAAGGTCACAAAATAATGAGGTTTGTTTAATACCAAAGAATCACTGAGAAACTTCTCAAAATTGTCATTGTCAAAACACTCATCAAATTGCATCTTTCTATCCCCCTAAAAGAGGCGCAGCCATGACGGTTTACGTAACATCAGAGAGGACATTTTCCATGTTTGAGGCCTTAAATCAGACATTTGGAGACACCTGCAGGACACTAAAACACACAAAACTAAAACCATTATAACTGTGGGTTCTAACAAGGAGCAAAAACTGAAGTCAAGGAAGGTTTGTGCTTGGCCTTTATACAGTATATGTGTGCCTGTATGTACCTTTACTACGATACAAATAGCTGCATCAGACAACAGAGAGTCTTTGTAAGTGAAGGAAATAAATGACCAAGTGCAGAAAAACAGACAGTGGGTGAAGAGGGAGCTGAGGCAGACTGTAATCTGGACAAAATAAATTGGTGGTGTCTTTACCTGAATACTGAGCCAGTCTGACACTGTGATGCTGGTAAGTAGGTTGCTCTAAAACTAGTGGGCCCTGAAGGAAAACTGCTCCGCTCCCCGCTGTTCTCCGTCTGAGGCAGGAAACGAAGGAGAAGTCCGGGGAGACCGCCGAGGATACGGGACGTAATTGGTCGACTGGCCGTTTTTATTATAGAACTGAGAAAAGCTCATGTGTTAACTGAGCCAGAACACATGCTGATCAGATGTAACTAGGCCTTTAGCGGAGACGGTTTCCTCTATTTCTCTTGAGAGACTGAAAGTAAAGATTTCCACACAGAAACATAGAACAAACACGGCGTTATTACAGGAGAAGGTTCGTCGTGTGTCTATATAAAGACGTAATTATCACCATGACGTCCCACATCGTCCTCTGAGGTGGAATCAGCAAAATCCTGATGAGCCCTTAGAGAACAATTAGGGTGAAGAGTGCTGAAATAGTCTGGAGGTGAAACAGTCCTCAGTGGGCACTTCTTTCTGTAGGCTCAAGTTAAGGCAAGAAACTGAGAATCAGGATTTTTGTAATATAATAGGTGTTAAATGTGTCTGTGGTGTTGCCAACAGTTACTAAAAATGTCATCAGTTGCTGTTTCTCTCAATCCATTAGTGTTTTTATACGTCAGTGTTTTCGTTATCGGATGGTTGTCATGGACTTTGGGACACATGGAAGATGAACCCTAATGACTTTGGGGATCCTCCGACTTTTCTTCAAGCAGTTCAAAGTTGTCACATATCCTGTGAAACGTACAATATGTATCATCTACTGGATAGATTGGCATGAACTGCGTTCACTCCTTCATTTTGATTGATTACTTAAAAGCTGCAGTGCTGGAAGCTAAAAGGAATTCATGAAGGAAAGAAGTTTTCCTACACTCTCCATCATCAAGCCTTCATGTCATGTGACCACAAAGTCTATACAGTGAGGACATTTGGTCTCACCATATGGTTGATTTAGTCAGTTCAGAGAGATTTCTGTGTATGGAGAGTGAAAACAACATCCTGTACGATCGTCTGAGTGACTGGCAGAGTTTCAGTTACTTTCAGTTTCAGTGCTGCTGCCTGTTTCCTGCTCCACATGCAGAAAGTTTGGTGATAAATGCAGCTCATTACTGGTTTTATATTGCACCAACCACACGCCTCTCAACTGCAAGCTGAAACTAGCACGTCAGCTCTGAATCCATGAGTGTGAAAAGCCAATCAGTTATTATACTTTCAGCAAATTCTTTTTAATTTAAGGCATGATTCATGGGGTGATTGGGTGGATCACAGTGACTCATCACTTAAAGGTTTCCTGTAGAGTTTTCTTGTAAACACAGGAAAGCGTCCCACGCCACCCAGGATTTTACATCCTGTAGTTTGAGTTGATTTTAATGGAACAGACCTTTCTCTGTTGAAATAAATCAGCCTTTTTGTTATTTTACAGCCACCTGACATTGTTTTTTTTCTCAGCTTCTAGGTCATTTATAAGATTTCCTAACATGCAGTGAGTTTGTATCGTCACATTCTTTGCATAAATCACTCTTACTGTGATGATTATACGTCCCCAAAAACCTCCTCATGCTATTTTCTGTTGTTGATTTAACTAAGATTTTGTTTTCGTGTGTGTTTATTAAGGTGGATTTTCTCACATTCACTGAGAGCTACCTCAAACAGCAGACCCTTTTCTACCAAATCTGCTGTATCTATAAAAACCATTTGCTATAAATGGCCAAAGTCACTTGGACCGAGCACATCTGAGGAGTTGATCTGTGACTGAAATGTCTGAGTTTCAGGAGATATCCCTGCAGTGTTTCTCAGACGTGTGAGGCCTAACAAACATGTTGAATGAGTTTCCTTCCTCATAAACAAATTCAATGTTTTAATATTTTGCCATCATGTCATCAACTCTTCTTCTGTCCTTCCTTTTTACCGGTGCTTTGCCTTGTTTCTTGGTGCGATACCGCCACCAACAGTCTCGCTGCCTCACTGTAGTTTTGTAGTTAGGAGGAAATAGTGCATTTATTGGGAACTATTTTCAGCAGCGGATGAATCCACATGTGGTGCTGTAGTGAGTGTTTGGGGCAGCAGGACGGTGTGTGTGGGACTGAGTCAGAATGAACTACAGTGTGTGTGTTCATGATGAAACAACATGTCACCCAGAGCAACAGTGAGGCTCACTGATGAATTTTTAATAATTTCTGGACATCGATGGCACAGAGGAAGAAGATACATCAGATGATGATGCTAAAAGAATCTGCTGCTTCTCATAGATTTGTTAAATAAAAGTAGAATGACCTCCATTACATTCTTTGATTCCTCAGATTTTTGCTCCAACTGCTGATGCATCCAGTTTGCCAAGCCTCCATGCACACCTACTATAACAGGATCTGTTGAGATTACCATGGCTGTTAACGTGATCATGTTGCACAGAGCTGCTGCCCTGGCTCTGCTCTGTATGTATGCACCGGGGGGGATTTGATTCCTTCAGCATGCTTGCTGGGTAAGCAGGGAGCAGCTTGATGCAGAGCCATGGGTGCCAAAAAACGACTGTATAACCATTTGTTGCTATAAATGGTTTTATCTTGTAGCGCAGTGTTCCTTACTGAAATAATCAAATAAATGGCACCTTTCACCATGGGATTTCCTTTATTTTCATCAGCTGTCTGCTGGGCATGTTAGTGTCACTGCAGAGATTTGTCTTTAGCTGAGTGTGGATCCTTCTGCACAGTGAACATGGCGACAAGATCTGAAAATGGAGAAAAATCTGCCTGTTGAGGCACATTTGGGAGGCTGATGATCACAGTCTACAGCATCCTTGAATAAGTACACTAAATTGCACTTAATTGTTAATATTCTGATATACTAACAATGTATTTAATGTATAAATGATATATGATTAGTGCAATTAAAATGTACTGAAACACACTTACATACACGTTATGTTCAGACACCTTTAAAGCCCTATTCAGACTGGATTTATGTCTGCAGAGGAGGTGAATTTAACATCACCTGCGCCGGTTAGTGGAGCTCACATGTGGGTCCTTTTTCACCCCAACCCCAGTATTAATTACAATCACAATGACCTCCTGTTTTTCTGTCAACTGGCGGCTGCTCCTGTCATTTAAATCCCGTCCAGAGCAACATCCTCATATTTTAAAAAGGTGGATCTTTTAGTTTTGCCTTGTCCTATAATTTAAATCAGCTCAGTGTGAAATTTGACTTTTGAGTGAAAATGCAGAAATGGCAATGACAATTTGCCACTATTCAACGTTTGTTGAACCAGCAGAGAGCAGCTCCTGTCTGCAGTGTCCCCATGGACGTACAGACGACCATCACTGGGTCACTCTGATACTGAAGGAAAGTTAAAAACAGGAAGATTCTCAGGCAGCTTCTCTAAGGTGATTTCTGGAGCTTTATTCTGGAGGGAGATAATAACTTCCTGTGGAAGAGCAGAGGAAGAGGAAGCCACACAGAAGGATCCAACAAGTGTCTGACATTTGACTGAGTAATGACTCTGAGAAGGAGGCAGATTTTTTTTACTCTAATTCACCTCCTGCAGCATCTTTGCTTCCCCTTTAGCTTCTGCTCTCCTCACTTTAAGGCTGTCAACATTAAACACCAAAAAGTGAATTTAAATAAACTTAATTACAACTTGATGGTGTCCCAAAATAGCAAAGCTGAGTGTACTTTAGTGGAATTGCACTCACACATTAAGCAGCTCAGTAAGTACAGAAATCTTTGCACAATTTTGAGGACATTCAAAATATAAATTTAATTTAATATGTATTAAGAATTATTTTATCACTTTTTTCCTCTAAACTTCTCACATGGTTTCATCTCACTAACTGTTCAAACGATCCAATATTTCCCAAAAACCTCAGGACCCCTAAGATTTATCTGGTGACCCTTTGGAGGCGCCCGACCCCTAGGTTGGTAACCATTGCACTAAATGTACATAAAAAAAAAAAAAACTTTACTTTTGATAATTTAGGTACATTTTGCTAAGTTTTGTTATTTCCAAAGTAAAAGCAAGTAAAGAGCTAAATACATGACTTTCACTCGTAATGGAGTACGTTTACATTGTTGTGTTGTTTACATTATTGTACTTTTACTAAAGTAAAATAGTAGTTAATGGTACATCTGAGTACAGGAGGAATATATCCTCTATTTCCCTGCAAGCAGAAGTGATTTCTTCCTGTACAGTGACCTGTGTATGTGTGTGTAGACACACACAGTGAGATAATGACGGGCGAACAGCTGAGACTACTGAACAGTTTATGCTGACCATCTGCAGAGCGGCACCCTGGGAAATTAAGTAAGCAAACACTGTTAATTAGTGGAAGATGTTTATATGACTAAAAATCAGTTACTGGTGATAACTGCATGTCTGTGTATTATTACAGCGGTGGAAGAAGTACTCAGGTCCACAATGTAAAAATACTCCTGCATTTAAAATGTAAAATGTTAAAAAGTACAAAGGAAAGTATTCTCAGCTTCATGTAGTTAAAGTATCAGTAGTAAATGTACTAAATATCGTCTCCTTTATCAGACCTAAAAACCAACTAAAAACCAGCAAAAATGTCTTCCATGGAGCTGAATATTTAAATGCAAATGGTGCAGTATGAAATTAGACGAATATCGAATGAGGAATGACAGTTATAACCTCAACATGTGGAAAGATGCCTCCATAACTTGTTTGTGGCGGCTCACACATGATTTATTTATTTATTTTTAAGTAGAAACATCTGATTTCAGGCGTCCATCACTTCTCTCTGCAGGTGACGACATTACCATCCACCCCTCCGCTCACACCACCGACACTGTGACGGACTGTTCCAGTTCTGTCTCTGCCATCTCTGCCTGCCTCCACTCACTTTCTCACACCAGGGTCACACACAGACTGCTGCAGACTCTCATTTGGAGAAGGCAATGCAGGCACATACAGTCACGATGTTCACCACGTGTTTGAGTCTCAGTGCTGCTGCTCTATCAGGCAATTAGGACCGGGTGAGGTAACACAACTGAGGTGGAAATGTTACTTGTGGAATTGTTACATTAATATATTTGCAACATTAAATAGAGAAATGTAATGCTGCCTGAATTTTGTTTTTTATCAATTAGGAATTGATGAACACATGTGCAAGGCTGCCAGTATTTTTCCTACATTAATACCGTTAATATAAACACATTACACACATTTCTGATGATGAATCCTCAAATTTTGCTATTAAAGAATAGTGGCACAAATATGTAGTGAGCATCATTGCACAGTGGGAAGTTAAACTCAGAGTTAAAGTCAGATTTATTTCAACATAATGAGGAAATGTTGTTAATGAAGCATCTGCAAAGTCACACGATGCAGATTTTTTTCTGTCTCGCTGTATGTGCATGTGTTGAAAAGGTTTGAAAAGCTTCTGTAGAAGGTTTTTTTTCTCTACCTGAAAAGCAGCGTAGCATTCACAAGTGCAACATTTGTGAGCTCTGGATAAACTGCTGCTGTAAGTTTCCTATCAGCTGAAGTCTCACACAAACATGAAGGTAAACTCGGGGCCAAAAAAGAAATACAGCAGCCTGTAAACTGTTATCATTCTGCTTTTTCAGGCTTTCTGAAACGGATAGAAGCTCAATGGAAGTTTATTTTCTCCTCCCTTTTTCCTGGACGACGACATGTATTAATGCAGCTTTTACAGTTGCTGTTTAACACTGGATTTCAGAGTGTAAGGCGAGCGTTTCAGAGCTAAAGCCCGGGCAGCGATTGTACGCCTGTTAGTGTGTGTGTGTGTGTGTGTGTGTGTGTTTTCCAGGGGAAAGATGTTACAGCTCAGCAGAAAAAATGGCTGAGAGATGAATGTTGCTCCTGACCTCTAAGTTTGTGTGGCTTAATAGCCAAACAGTTAATGCACACATTGTGTGCACACAGGCTCTTTTCCCTCAGTGTTTACTTCCTCGTACAAACACTCAGAACAACACAAGGAACTCTAACACGTGCTGCGTTCAGGTCCCGCTCATTTGTTTGGCCAAAGGCTGTTTGATCTGAGTCTGCCTGTCTCGTGTTAGAACATTTAAGCATTTTTTTTTACTAAATCTCTCCGATGTTTTTCTGTTAGATTTATATGAGAGGTTCAAGTTGGACTCACAATAATCAGGAGAACAGCAGCATCGTCCAGTGAAGAGAAATTCATAAATTCCTGTATTTAACGTATTTAAGTCACCCGTTGGTTTGTGGACGGCCGTCGAAGTGACGTAAAGAAGTGAATTATTTGGACGAGAGGGTAGCTCTTCATCGTCTATTTTCCTCTAAACGGGACCATAATTTACTGAATGAAGATCCTGCTGTACTGAAGAAGACTTGAAACCAGCGACTGACATTAGGAAAATGTTTCCTGAAGTAATAAATCAGGTGAGAATGGCTCTTTTTTATCATTGACTTCTAAGTTAAAAAAGGGGACTCAGTGGGTTAAAACGTGAAGCCGAGGGGTCCTGACCGAGCTGCAGTGAGAACGTGTCGGCCGTTTACAGCCTCCGAGCATCCGGCGGCGTCGTGAGACGAGTTGTTTCAGGCGTCCCTGGTCATTTTTCCACAGACGCTCTCTTTGTGTCTATGTTGTGTGTTGTGTGTTGTGTGTGTGAGTCTGTGTTGTTTGTTGTGTGTCTGTTGTGTTGTGTGTGTGTGTAATGAAACGATGACCTTTTGTTAGCCGAGCTGTAATTGGCCAAATCAGCAGAGCGTTTCCATGCTCCACAAAACACAATTCACTGGATTCACTATCAGTGAACACACACACACACACACACACAGAGAACAGGACTGTAATATCAGCATGTATTGTGCTCAGAAACGTTCTGTGGCGGCACAAAGGTCCAGAGCAGGTTTAGAAACTGTGTGTTTTCATGTGAGTCTGCGGCTGCACTTGATTTTTGTGGCTGCACATTATAGTGCTGGGTGTGTGTGTGTGTGTATATATGTGTGTGTGTTTTCTGAAAGTAAAAAACAGCCACAAATCCCTCGTGAAAGATTTCCACTTGTTATTTCAAGCGTCCAGATAAAATCCACAGAGACTTGAGGCTCTTCTGTTGATCCGTTGTTCTCCTTCTCGTTACAGAAACATGACCTCACGTGCAATCACAGGGAGGACGTAACGAGCTGTGGAAGTGTTTCTGATCCCTGATCAGTTCTACTACTGAACAAACTGTGTGGCGAGAGAGCCGCGTGAAGACGACAAAAAGCTTCGCTCAGAGTTCATCAATACGATTAGTTTGTTAGCGTTTGCCTTCCCAGATTGCCTGCGTTCAACACAGACTGTTTACCTGCAGGCAACCAAAGCCCACTCAAACCAGATTGTAGTCCGAGTAGTATTGACCAAACAGAAACCAGAATCTTAGTCCTTTGGATGCAGATTCTGCATTCATATGTAGATATTTGTTTTTAGAGATTAATATAGCACTTATTTACATTAACAAATATGTTTTAAACTAAATTCTGTTTTTTAACAGAAAGAGAAGACTTTTATATTTATATTTCCAATGTGTTTAATTGGTTTTCCTACTGTGTCGCTCCCGGTAACTAAAGCTTTATTAATCTTTTCTATAGCAAAGAATCCAAGTATTTTACCCTAAACAACAAAAACAACACGATAAACAATGAATCAGTAAAACCTCTGTGGAGAAATGTGAAAGATTTGTTTGAGTTCACTCACAAACAGCACCTCTGTTCCATGTCATGGAAATTGTATTTCATTTTAAAGATTATTATGGTATTTCAAACCTGATTTAAGGCTGAAGGTTCAAATCATTATTCTGACTTCTGTTCTGCGTCATGAGAGCAGAAAGAAATGCATCATATTGTTCAAAGCTGTGTGAAAAATGAAAGCAAAGAGGCTGTGAAACAGAACCAACAAGTAGGGTTACTCTATCATTAAAAAATAATGACAAGTCTAAATTAAATATGATCCAATAAAGCACTCGAGCTCAGTGACTTTCTCGTTTCCAGCCCTGTGTGATATTTCTATCCAGACAGATCTGGAGTCTGGACTAACGTCACTGTAATATTTCATATTTTCCTTCTACAATAACTCGTGTTGTTGTTGTTGTTTCGACAAAGCAAACAAACCCACCTCACTAACTGTAATCAGTCTCTGTTCCTCTGATGCAGCTTTACTTTGTTTTCCTGTCTGAGCTTCAAAAGGTACGGACGTTTAAAAAGCAGCAGCAGTGAAAATGTTGACTCGCACCTCCACTGTGAACATCCTCCTGCTACCCAGAGAGATAAGTTCCACCAGACCGAGCCGGGCTGGGAGTAATCACATTATACACCTGCTCCACTACTGAGTTGAAAAGGTTAAAGACAGGAAAGTAACGGCTAGGCTTATCGATTTGGAACGGGGGGGGGGATGAAGACGAGTGTAAGTGAATGAGAGGAGGAGGAAGGAGAGGAGAGAGTATACAGCTAAAAAATGTATAAAGTTCAGTTTATTCATCCACGATTTAAAGAGACTGCTGACTGAAACATGAAGCTGCAGTTCCTCGAATGGCCACTCGAGGCTCCAAAAACGAGTCAGTCCCCATAGACCCCCATGTTAAAAGCCCGACTTTAAAAAAGGAGAAATGTTAACATGTTTACAGCCTGGTACAAAGAACGGGTTTGGTCGGGGGGGGGGGGTTATATAACTCACCTGTTTAAATTATATTCCGGCTTAAAGTTAATTTAACCTGAGTTTTTTCTAATGGCCAGCAGGGGTTAGGGTCCAAAAAAACAAGATGGCGACGTCCAAGATGCCAAAACGCGGGGCTTTAAAACGGCCGTCAGCTAACAAGTTGTTTCCTTGTATCTCTTCTCCTGTCCGTTTCTTTCCCACCTAATTTCATCTCCCCTTGTCTCCTTTCTTGTTTACTCTCTCCTTATAATTTCATCTCCTCTGGTTCTCAGTTTTCTTTCCTCTCTGTGTCTCCTATCCTTTCATTTCAACTTATCTCCTCATCTTCTCTACCACTGTTTCCTCTCCTCCATAAAAGCTTTTTTGTTTTTCCACTTTACTGACCCTTTACATCTCTAAACACACATACACACACACACACACACACACACACACACACACACACACAGAGTTTATTTCTGTAAGATGCACAAACACACTAAATAATGGAATTCAACTGGATGAAAACAGCTGGCGTTACCATGGAGAGACGTTTTCCTCTGATGAAATGAGGGAAGAAGAAGTAAGTCCTGAGGGAGAGGAGAGGGGGAACTGACAAATCTGCAGGCTGCAGATAAACATAGAGGTGAGAAAGAGTGGAGAATAAGAGAGAGGAAGAGGAGAGGTGTCTATAGAAGGAGAAAACAGAGTGAGAGGCTGAGCTGCTGGATTTACAGAGTCTGATCAGACCTTGACCCGCAGCCGGAGCTGTTAGACCCTGAACACAACTGCCCATCTGAGGACTGGACCCAGCCCCGAACTAAACCCACAACATTAAACCTGAAACCAGACCAGACCTGAACCATATTCTTAATTCTCATAAACTCTAGACCATAAACAATAATCTAAATAATCTAGCATTATCTGTGAATTGTAATCATAACGTTTTAGGTTAATTTTGTGCTGATGAGATGACAGAGATGTGGTGTGTGTGGTTTGGGATTGTATGTGTGTGTTCTCGTCAGCCGATCCTCCGGAAACGACCCCCAACATGACGTATATGACCGGCGTACCGGACCTTCAACAACAAAACTAGTTTTAATTTTATGAGAAGATCGTGGTTTGGGTTCAAATAAAAAATGTGACACGAACAGCCGTGTACTGGTCCTGTGTTTGTGTGACCCGTCCGTCCACCCCAACGTCACTCGACCGCGCGAGGTCGCCTACGTAAACATTCATCGTTTTAACTTGTAACTGGCTTAAAAAAACATGGACGGCAGTTGTCGTCTCCTGTGCGAGGACGGGCTACTTCTTGGTGATGTTAATTATTTTATTTTCATTCCCATCATTTATGTACAAATGTTGCTTAAATGTGTTCATTTCCATGTTCTTGTGTCTTCCACTGTCTCGTGTTTATCAGATGAACTTTTAAATAATAATACAGTGTTGTTAAAATGGCATTGTCCCGGCCTGGACGTGTTTCTCTTGTGTCTCAGTTTCCCTGCACACCTGTCCTGTGTTTAGGTCTCGTTTGCTCTGCCTTGTGTTTCCCTCCTGCAGCCTACCTGCCCCCCCCCCAGCTGAGTCTTGTTCCTCTGATTAGTGTCTGTGCATTTATGTTCCTGGTTGTCCTTTGTTCTGTTTGCTCCTTGATGTTAATGGAGTGTTTCCCTGTTCACCCCTCTCTGTTAAGTTTTTATTTTAATAACCTTTTTTTGAGCAGCGGTTTGTGTATCCTGCTGCCTCCTGCTGTACTTTGGTCCAACCCCTGTGTCCCTGGCTTCAACTGTTTCAGACATAATGGTCACAATAATAGACGTGTGTTGTATGAAGCTTTAATGCTGCTGTGGGAAACATTATCACTCATGAACAAGTAAATCAGCTCCTCACACTCTAAATGAGTTCTCCATGACGCACTGATTGTAAAAGAGTCCAGAATAAAAGAAACTGAAGCATGAATGACCAGCACAGCGTCACACACATGAATATGGCATTAACAGATAATAATGGTCCTGGTTTTCTGTGCACAGTGATGTTTGTCAGACAAAGAATCACACGTAACAACGTGTTGTGTTTTCATTGGATTTTTGGATGCCTGCAGGGTTATTTTTACAATACATTCAGTAGATTTGGCTGATTATTGCTGCCACCATAGTGCCAATATTAGTTGTTTCCTCAGTACATTTGTGATTGCACAAACTCCTCATAATCCAGTTTGACTGAATAATTATTTACTTTATTAAAGATTAAAAAGGAGCCATACAGTTTTCCTTTAAACAAAGCCCCTGTGGTCCACTCAGTGTTTTTCACCAAAACACGCTGAGTTTCCTTCCTTGTACAAGCTTTGAAATTTTTTTTTTTAAAAAATCGTAAGTGTGAATCTTGCATTATTAACATCCATGTCTACTTGCTACCAGTCTTCATCTTCTTCTTCACTGCCTTTTCTTACTGCATGAGATCCACCAAAACCGGGACATATTGTTTTAACAGGCACACAAGAACTCAGATATTGAAAATCTGCCTGTAATTTTCCAGGAAAAATGAGCAGATTTTTGTGAGAATTCTCAGTAAAAACCTGAACGTCAGTCACTCGTATTCATCCCAATTTGCCACAAGTGAAACTCCTACCAGCAGGCTTTTCAGCTTCCTGTTTTTGGGTGCAAATCAACTTCATACTGTTCTCTCCATCACAAAATAATGACAGCATTATTGTACAGTGGAGGGAAAGCAGCTGGGTCTTTGTCAGCCCCTGTCACCCCTCCTGGTTGTGTTTTCCTCCTCATCCCATCCTGTTTCCAACTGAGCTACAGGTGTGCCTCATGCCTCTGGTGACAAAAGCATTATGCACATGTGGTTTACTGAGCTCAAATGAAATAGCACAACCTGCTGCTGCTGTTCAGACTAGTTTGTGCTGGTGGGAAGCCAAGACTGTACCTGAACCAGCTCTGCCAACCAGTCCTGCCACAGCTAGACACAAAAATCTGTGTGTGTCTGCACTCATGCATACAGCACATGGATATGTAGTAGTGTGGCAGGAACATGTGCAGAGTCTGCCTGTGGTCAACAAACAGAGCAGGATAATCATGATTCTGTCACCATGTGTTCCCATGGCTGAGCAGAGACACACTGTTCCCGGCTCCGTTTCTACAGTTATCATCAAGGAAAATAATCAGTAGATGAATCTATACTTAATATTTAGTTTCAGGCAGGTTGTTAGTTTGTTGTAAGTCAACATGTACAAATAAAACCTTTTTTAATTTAACTTTTATTTAGTCTACATAACAATTATGCAGAGCTGGAGGAAGTATTCAGATCCAGAGTAAAAGTACTAATGAGTAGTATTATCAGCAAATGTTACGTATCAGAAGTACTCATGTTACAGTAAAATGTTTATTATATCTGATGTTTCTGGGTTAATATTACTGCTGCATTCATGTGTCTGTTGCATTTTACTAATCTGTAAAGTAACTTAAACTCAGACAAATGTAGTGGAGTAAAAAGTACAATATTTACCTCAGATGCAGTGGAGCAGAAGTATAAAGTTGCATAAAATGGAAATACTGCCCTGCTAGTTTGGGCAAAATAAGTATGGCAGCCCCTGGCTAACATGCCACAATGTCAGACTGAATAATGAAGTGAAAATGAAATGGTAATTCAGTCTGATTATCAGGCCACCCTGATATTCTATTCATACTGCCGACGATGCTGCTTATTCACACAGTTATGATGAGGCTGATTACTCTCATGATGGAAGTGGAAGAAATATACAGGGAACATCATGTCTTTTTGTTTAGTTGTGTGAGACAGACGGATTAAAGACGGAGCTGTTCAAACAAACAGCGTTTTCATATGAACCACAGAACCATCACGGCCACCCTGGGTAAGATTAATACTGCACACACAGAGCCGTCGTGCTGCGAAATAAGACAGTCACTTCCAAAAGGACACGTCCTTTACCTCTGAGACACACACACACACACACACACACACACACACACACACACACAGATTCCTCCACTGTCTCTTATACAACAACCATGACAGAAGAGAGGACAGCTAGCCCCGAGCCACAATCCTGTGAAAACCATTCAATAAACAGCTGAATCTCTCCTCCATTATCCCGCTGCCAAGGGACCGCCGTGTGCACAGACACTATTTACATGTTGTAATTTGTCAGCAACATTAACACGATGCACAATAGCAATTCAATACGCTGCAAATACAACAAGATCAGCCTGTGAGAAAAGCATGGGAGGAAGAGTGAGTGCTCGGACTAAAGGGGAAAAAACTGATTTACAGGGAGAATTAGGCAAGCAGGGCTACACACACACACACACACACACACACACCCACCCACCCACCCACACACACACACACACCATGTGCAAGAACGTGATAAGAAATGCGGCATCATTCATCTGTTTGCTGGAAGTCTCCCTCTCTCTTCCCTTTTGACATCCATCTTTTTTCCCTCTGCTTCCCAACCTTTCCTTTCTCTCCCTCTTCCCTCTCACCTCCCTCACCCTCCAGCCAAAGCAGGGAGGCTGGTTTATTTGTGTAACACCTTTTCTGACACAAATAATTCAAAGTGCTTCACATCAAGCACAGAAATGCATTAAAAGAACATTTAATAAGACAGACTACAGCCATGCCAGCAGGACAGGCTCACAATGACCATGTTCATCAGGTCGCTAATTAGAGCTACAAATGCAGCTGAGGCTGATGGGAATGTCCTTAGTTCTGCAGGTAACTGGTCATAAACCAAAGCATTGGGCACACTGAAATGTTGACCTGATGATGGCACTAGATGAAAAGTCAGAGGATCAATAAAATTATTACAATTTATCCTCTGGGGAAACATGAATGTCTGAACCACATTTCATGGTAATCGATCCAACAGTTGAGATATTTCCTACTTCTATCATGGTCAACCACCTAAAATCCACTTAAGACCCACTAGAGCCTCCTCAAGGACGCCTCCAACCTCCCCAATACTCAGAAATACTCAAAGTATATTAGATCCCCTGTAAGGACCTGTGCCGCTACCTGTAGCTGATTTTTCACCTGTTACTATATGAAAAGTCAGGGATCACCAAAGTCAGTTGGATTGATCTCTGGGAACCATAAATGTTGGCACCCAATTTTGTGCCAAATCAGAGGAGGTCAATGATTTTAGTTAAAATGAATGAATGAATTCAAAGGATGAGTGAAATCTGACCCGCGGGTGACACTAGATGAAAAGTCAAGGTATCACTAAATGTATTACGGTTCATCCTCTGTGCAGTCACTATACATCTCATTCCATGGACGTCTACGAAATGTCAAGATATCCCACTAAAAGCCCACAAATGTCAACCTCATGGTGGCACTAGAGGAAAAGTCGGATCACCAGCTGGATTCATCATCTGAGCATCACGAATGTCTGAACAAAGTTTCACGTAAATCAATTTAATAGTAGTTGAGGTATTTCAGCCACGCTGCTTCCATGGCCAAAACTCGTGATAACGAGACGTTTTTCCCTTTTACAACCAACTCATGGAGCTTAACTAACAAAATCTGCTAGTGATGGTTTACATTTCAGTTGAAAAAAAAAAAAAAAGTCGCCAACAAAAAATGGGAAGTTGATTTTGTCTCCTTGTGTTTGAAATCGAGGACTCACTGTTTCATAATTACTAGGAATTTCAGCATGTTTGACAGGCGTAGAAACAGCAGCTAAGGGATTAAAGTCATAGCACCGGTGTTAATTTCATCAACAAAACCACAACAAAAAATTTGTAGACATGTTTCATGATGAAAACAAGACTAAAACTAAATTAAAGTAACCCCAGAAAACGAGGACTATGATGAACAGCTAAGTTAACGTGGCTTTATTAAGGTCTGTATGCGGATGTTACGTTCACTCGGCTGCGTGTTGCTATCAGAAGGATTGAGCACGTTTCTGTTTGTATCAGGTGCAAAAATTTACACCCCATAAGGTGGACCCAACAGATACCAGTACATGCTCAGGTTCCTCTATTCCCTCTATCATTGTCCTTTTCTCAATCTTTCCTTAAGAGGAAACACATCTAATCAGTTTGACAATTAGTGAGTAAAACAGATGAAAGCAGCGTTCTGACTCATTCACTCTTTTCTTTTCCTCCTTTCTCTCTTCTGGCAGTTGAGCTGCCCGTTAAATTTGTTAAACTTTAATCTGGAGTGTCTTTTGATCCTCCTCTTGCTCGCTCCACTTATCTCTCCTTATTCTGTCTGCAGAGTTTCACTACTATCAGCACTGAGTCCTGTTGAGTGTAGAGCAGGACGGTGGCAAAAAGCCTTATTCAAATAGAGTCTTAAAAGGTTTTATAGCTTATAATAATTACTGTCAGTTGTCAGCAAGTTTCTCACCCGGTCACCTACAAAGCATTGAAGCTGTTGAGCACACTCGAAGCAGAACCTTTTTATTTTTCATTTCATTCATGTGTCTGTACATTTAGATAATCTAAAGATGGTTCTAAGGGTCCTCCTTAATATGCTTAATATTTGTCATTGAGGAGGTTCGAGGGGTCCTTCGAGAGGTTTTAAGGACCTTTTTTAAGAGGCTCTTGTGATCATTGAGGAGGTTCTGCTGTTCCTTAAGTTCACTGAGGATGTTCTAGGGGAACTTTAGGAGATCCTTTAAGAGGTTGTAATGGTAACTGAGGATGTTCTACATGTCCTTTTTTGAGAGGTTTTAGGTTGTTTTTTTTCTTGTGTTCACTGAGGAGGTTCTGGGGAGCCTTCAGTTATCAAGCTCCTCTGCTGTGGAACCAGCTCCCAGTTTGGGTTCTGGAAGCAGACACCATCTCCACATTTGCTGCTTCAAACATTCCTCTTTGATAAAGCCAATAGTTGTGGCTGGCTCAGGTAAGGCCTGAACCATGCCTTCGTTATGCTGCTGTAGGCCACAACTAATCAGAGGAACAAGACACAGCTGGGGGGCAGGTAGACAACAGGAAAAGGAGGGAAACACAAAGGCAGTGCAAACGAGACCTAAACATGAGACAGGTGTGCAGGGAAACTGAGACACGAGGAAAAACAACAGGAATCACAAGGCCGAAACAGCATTCTTATCCCATTACTGCATGTTACTAACTCCACATCTTCCTGTAGGTCGGAGCTTTCTCTCTTCCTGCAGGTGTTTTAAGAGGTTCCAATAGGTCTTCGGTGGATCTTAGGGGTCTAGGTGATTGACCACCTATAGAAGTATGAAATATACCAAAGTTAGATGGATTGTGATGAAATGTGGTTCAGACATTCATGTTCTTCTCAGGATGAATTGTGATAACTATTTTTGATCCACTGACTTTGTTTTGGGTGCCACCATCTGGTTAATGTTCATTTGTCCAACATTACCTGCAGAACTAATGACATTCATCAGCATCTGCTGTACTTTTAGTTATACTAGTGCTGTTTAGTGCTAAATTGCAAATGTTAGCATGCAAACACTAAACTAATATAGTGAACATGGTACACATTATACCTGGTGAACATATAAGCATGCTGATTTTAACACTAAACTCAAAGCACAGAGCTGCTAACATGACTGTAGACTCAGGGTAATCTTCATTATCCCTGACGGGCAATTTGTAATACAATTATCACACCAATCAACACACAGACAATTCTCTCACTCACACAGCAAAGAGATTCATTAAAACTTGTGAGTTTCCAATAAAACTACATGCACTGATGGGCCTTTTGCACAAACATTTGGCTAAAAAGTCCCCAGATACTTGTACTGTTGAACAAATTCAACAGCCTGGACACAAATAACAGCAGGAAGAATAGGAAGAGACTTTTTCCTGGAGTCAATCATATCCTTTCTTTTAGACACATTTATGTCCATAAGGAACGTTTGTACCAGTCGCTAAATTCACTGGGGACACTGATGGAAACTGGATGATATGCCTGCTCTCATAATGACACTGGCACTAATTTGTATACAAACAAAGAAAGGTGGTGAGAGGACACAGATAAAAGGACATCAGATAAAACGCCATTGACTTTCACCTTTTGAGACCTGTCAGTTAAAGTCAACCAGCCAACAAACGAACCCAGGGTCAGTGTTGTGGATGCTGGTAAATCCTTCTGCAAATGTGAGGTGAAGCTGAGGAGAAGTCAATGAATCCAGGTGAACCAGGACCATATTAAGTTGGGTGCCTGTGGCATCCTCAACACACCTGCCTGCCCTCATGACCAAATTTGGAGTGAATCCAATTTTGTCTCCTTTTTTATAATCTTCTCAAAGGTTTTCATAATAAAAGACGCAAGTGCCACCGGCCTACAGTCATTGTATCTCTGTCCAAGATTAAAGCACCAATATTGCACCATCACTGATGAACCCTGTGGAGGTGAAGTGACTTCACGAAGATGAAGGAAAAGATGTCCAATAACGTTTCTGCACAGTTCCCCTCCCCTGAAGAGTTTAAAAACCTTGTCCTGATCTACGTGTCTCTGCGCCGGGCGGGCATTAAAGTGGTTATAAGAAAAATGCCAGGTCATTAGCAAGATCAGAGTCAGTCTTGCCAGTAAGGGAAATGGGACACTCCTTGGACTGCACGCCCATCATGGACTCCATGCCCCCCCCCTTGCTGGGCATGAATTACCAGGGCTCAGCAGGGTTTCTACTTTGTCCTCATAATTAACTTTAACAAGTTTAAGTTCCTTATTAACTTGCTTCTGCAACTCCCTGAGTATCATCCCCCTGGTTAGAACTAATGTTGCTCTGAATAATTGAGGTTTGAACAGATTTGGACACCCATGGTTTGTTATTAGGAAAAATAGAAATTGATTCCTTTGAGATTACTCCTAAAATGTTTGTATGCAGAGACATTCTCAGTAAATTCATTCAAATCACAGCAAACATCTTTAAATCAATTCCAGTCTGTGCTAGCGTAGCCATCCTGGAGACGCTGCGTAGACCCCTGACCAGACGGGAACCAAACGTCTCTCAGGTTTTGTTGGTTTCAACACAGGTTTGTAGATTGTTGCTAAATAAACAACACTGCAAGCTCGCTTTATCAGAGCATAACACAGGTCCCAACATTTCGTATGCCTACAGGACAAGTGACATATTGATGATTTACCAAGCGAATAACTGGCCTGGAAAGTCGCCTAGTCTCAGACATAAACTTAACCAAGCGCTCTGATTTGCCTTCATGTAACCATTAAAACATTAATCTTGCTTTACTTTCCTGGAAGGGATGTTGTAGAAAAACAAGACAACAACTGAAGATACGGTCGATGTTAAAGTTTACTTGTTATGTTGATTTTAAATGTTTTAATTCAACTGTATTTTGACTTATGTTAATGTGAAGAACTCTGTTTATTCATGTGTCAACTCATAGTGAATATATGAGTGCATTTATGTGACTATAAAGTGTTTTATAACAAATATGGCTTGAATTATCCACCGATGTGTGTAATGAGCATACGTATCTCCAACATCAGGTCATACATACACACTTTTTCCTCTGCAGGTATTCGGTACACAGTGATGATCCATGCCAACACCCACCCTCTGCACCCTGTACTGCACCATGGATGCAGCCAGCTGTGTGAATAGACTCAATAAAGCAGAGAATGAGGAGGGATTACATTTTACCTAATAGTTCAAAGATTATTCTCAATTATAAATTGAATATAGGGCAGACGAATAGTGCCTCTCGTATTCTAAATACATATTTATAAAGCAGACTGAGTGGTGGGATTTGCTCGACCACATATACTTAAACTGCATGCGCTTCCACACAATGAGGGAGAGAGAGAGGGGAAGCTCTGGCAGACATGACCTTATTGTGGTGGCAAAGACTCTACAAATGAATTTCATCTCTTGTCACATTCAAAATTCATCGCCTCTGTGCAGCAGGAAAAAAACAGTTTGCCGTCACTTCGGTTCATGATCTGAATTTACTGAGCGGGGAAATGAGTTGAGATCACTTAGTCCGACTGCAAAGACACAAATTAACACTAACATGCGTGTGTGCACATTTACATGTGTACGTACACACACACACACACACACACACACACACACACACACACACACACACACACGGTAACATGAATGGATTTTTTAATTTGATGCGTGGAGAGGAACTAGACCGTCTAAGTGTGAGGAGCCAAGGTGAATAGGCTGTTTACAGTTGTGGAAGATGCATTCAGACCATTTCATTCGGTAAACGTATCAATACAACAGTGTAGAAGTTCTCCACAACAAGTTCAAAGCACAGTTTTAATCTTAAAGAATTGTAATTTATAAAATGTTTTTTTAAAAAATGTTTTAAAATGTTTTGTAAAATATTACAAAGTAAATAGTAACTATAGTTGTAAAATGAAAGCAGTGCCGTAAATATATCTTATCAATCATTTATCTGAAATTTAGTGAAGTAGAAGTACAAAGTAACAGTACTTCAGGTGAGTATTGAAGGTATTCATGCTTTCTGTGTACTTTATAGTGGCGCAGCATATTTTGGAAATTGCATGAGTCTGGTCAAGTTGTCCATCTCGAAAGTGTCGCAAAACATTCGATTTGTCGGCATTCAGTGGAACGTGTTGCTCTTCCTCATCCATGTCGGAGGAAGAATCAGTCTACATAGAATATTGTTGGTCACAAATTATTGGTCACATTTCTTAACAATAAAGGCAAAGGACCTCTACTAATTATATGTATAAATAAATCAGATATTACAGATGCAAAGATGTTTGGAACGATGCATCGCAGCACTTTTTAAATCAGGGACATCACATCGTGACCTCTTATGCCGGTGCAGCGATCTGAGTCGGTGGATCTTACCTTCCCTACAGTGCAGGACTTTTCTTAAAGGACCAAGAACCTTTTGAGGAACTTGAGAGCTAAACCAGAGTTCTGACTGCAGGAACCAGGTCTACATTTAGTCCCAGGTGTAAAGAAAGTCTGGTTCTGGTGGGAGCACGTTCTAATGTACAAAATAGAAGCTAAACTTCATAATTGTGCTTTTGTCTGGATTTACCTGTTTAAGCCTCCTAATGTATCAATAATAACAGCTGACTGCAGATTATATCATTTTTAAGAGATATTTAAAACAGGCCGATAGTAACAGTTTTGTAGTTTGTAATATAGATCACGAAGTGTTTTGTGACCTGGTCCCACTGAGCCCTCACAGTCCTGACTATCTTGTGTGGGAGCATCGTGGGTCTTTAAGGAAAGGATCTAAATATTTATTCCACCACTAGAAGGACACTCGCGTGTCTGATTGTACTTCCTGAGGCTGCCGGCAAAGTAGGGTACATTACAGTGTGTAGCAGTCATGCTCCAGTTTGCTTCAGATGTGTATTTAACATCCTCTTTATAGCCAGAAGTGAAGCTTCGTCCCTGCTCAGAGTACCAACTGGTTTGACGCTCACTGCCGTCTTACTGCTTTCATTCCTCATCTGTCCATCATGCTCAGTCCAGGTTTAAGGCTTGAAGAGTTGGATATTTTTTTATTTCATCCACATTGTGAACAAAATTCAGGACATATTTGATTAATTAGTTCATTTAAATGTGGGCTGCTGTACCTGCACGTCGTTAAACTTAGAAGATTACAATATTTTCTAAACTAAATATTGACATAACAGCTGTTGCTAATGTGACCATTAGGTCAACTAAAGATACCAGAAGAAGACCTCGTCCCCAGAGGAGACATTACTCGTCAGTCACAGCATCTCTCTGAGCTCTGCTCTGACTGTTTCTCCCCCTGACATTTTGTTCTCAGGGTGGTTCATCAATTCAATCAAGACGAGAGTTTCTGAAGAGGGAAGTGGCTCTCAGAACTAACAAGCTGGATGCTGAACATAAAACTGGATGGGGACACGCGGCTAATAAGCCACGATAGCCTCCTCCATTTCAGACTCGGCTCTGTCAAGGCGCTTTTCTACCGTTCGACTGATCCCAGTGGATTTCCGCATTTTCACTGAAATGAATAGATTTCCCTCGTCCCGAGGTCTGAAACACATTTCATGACAATCTGTCCAAAATGTGCCAAGCTGATTACACATGGTCACGTGGGCTCTCGGGATGGCGGCGGGTCAGCTGACCCACTTCAGGTGGCCCTGACATTGTGTACAAGCATTCATGTTCCCCTCTGGACAAACTGTAATAACTTTATTGATCCCCTGACTTCCTCCAGCGCCACCATCAGGTGGTTTATGATGAATAGCTGCAGAGCATTCGTCAGCCTCAGCTGTACTTTGTGTTTGGTCAAACCTCGTATGTAATGCTAAACTCGAGTACTGAATTTAATGTTAATAATACAGAAACAAAAACTCTTTTCTCATGTAATAACTAGAGAAAACAAATTCCCAATTAAAGCCAAGGAACTTATTTTAAGGTAAAAAAACAAAGTAGAACCTTTTAAAGAGTTCATGAGTCGAAGCAGAACCTGAATGATTTCTATTGGTAGCAAAGCTTTTTCCTTTCTTGTATATGCTAATTGTTTGCATGTCTTTAGTTCTTACACAAACCCGTTTAAACATTTACTTCAGCAAACTCAACTTTTATCTCTCGAACAGTTGTTTTTTTTTACAAAGAACTTATTTTATAAACTAATTCGAGAAATGTTCTTTGAACGCATCATGAAGACAGATCTGATTAAAACAATCTTACAATCAGCTGAAAGAACTTTAAACCCACCCAAACCATTTTACAGTAAAGTAAAGTAACACAGAACACTCTTTTGTGTGTGTGTGTGTGTGTGTGTGGATCAGTCATTAGTGGAAACTAGGGCTCGTTACTGAAACTCTCGTTACAAAGTACATTCAAACATGCTGTTTTATTCATGTTTCATCACACAACTAGCACTACTGCACAAACATCCTTGACCTACTTCTGCGCACACACACACACACACACACACACACACACATTCTGTTTTGCTTCCAATTCTAACATTTCAATTACTATACTATGTTACCATGAAAAACAATCATGAGAAAGCATGATGCTAAACTGAAACCCGGTGGAATAAAATCCCTACAGAGCGAAACATTAGTGCATCAGCGTGAGCGAGTGCAGTCGAACAAACAAGTTTACAGTACACAGAGTGGGAGTGGGGGGGGGGGGGGGGGGGGGGTTGCAATTACCTCCCTGCTGAGGTTGTTTAGTGAGCAGTTAGAGGAATTTGTCAGTATGCAGGAATGGAAGTAGTGGTAGATGATGTCTGAGGAGAGCAGGAAGGACGAACCAGGCAGAGCAGGAGGTGACGGGGGGGCGAGCCACTAACGCCTAAAGTCTGGTGTAGCTGTAACATCTGGGCCTGATGTCACACCGCTGAACCGGTCCCGAGCAACGTCACCTGTATTCCACTAAATACTGTACTGCTGCTGTGCCACCGGCTACAGCATCACGACCACGCTGTTCATTCCCCTCACTACACCTCTGCACTTGTGATTTCATGTTTTAGAAACACTGCAAAAGGACATAATTTAAAATACACAGTGACGCCCTTTAATGGCAAATGATGACAGCTGACAAAAAATACTGAGGATGGATGAATGAGTAGAAGAGTTCTCTTTGTTATATTCAGTTCAATACAAAATGTTCTACAGTTCTACAAATATAAATTAAAGCTGTGCATGACTTTTTCATATGAATGAAGGTCAGTTACATTCAAGCCTCTCACCGGCAGGTAAGTCTCTGTATTTCAAAATAAATCTGGCGTCTGTGGCGACGTTCCCACGTTAGCGCACCGGCAGTGATGCGTATACATCAGCCAGCAATGATTGGTTTGCCCGAGCTTAAGCGGGGGAGCAACCGGAGCGACCAAGGAGGCTGCAGCAGGAAAAACCTGCCATACTCATTGCTAAAATTTAACGTTTAAAAAAGAATCTCACGTTCAGTGGGGGTAAAAAAGAGAAAGTGATCGGCAGACAAACACAGATAACCATCGGCATATACCATCAGCACGCCTCAATAGTGTTTGTGGGATTACTTCGGCCGGACAGAAGGGGGAGACAAAAGTGTAACTCACCTAATTCTGTTAACAATAATCCAACACAAATAAATAAACCGTAGCGTTCACTCGAGCAGCAACACTATTCCCAGGTCCAAGCTTTGAAAACAGTTCATGCGTCTCTGTCTGTTCTGGCCAATAACGGCAGAGAAAAGCAGACTCCTAAGACGACCTGTGAACAGATGAGAGGGAGCACTCAGCGGACCCTAACAGCTTGCCAAATATTAATTTCCTGAACCTGAAAGTTATCAGCGACACACATCTCTCTGAGGTGCTGCACAGCAACCAGCAGGCCAAACCTGCTGGAAATATTTTATTAGCGCACAGACGCACACAAATAAGCCAATACATTTATTCACATTATTAATTCCCCATGTTCCTCTTCCTCCTCTTCAGTGGCTTTATTCTGTCTCTCCTCTTCCCGTCCTGTTTTTCCTCCAGTCATTACTCCAGTGTAACTAAAGGAGCCACAAACTCCATTAACACTTACACAGACAGACGGGTGAAGCCTCGGAGGACTCAATCTGGAGCTCATCAAAAGGCCCCTCATGCATGTATGCAAGAGCAGACACACACACACACCCACACACACACACACACACAGATACAAACCTGCATGCAAACACATATACCACGACAATGCCCTGAACAATTACTTGTGCACCATCATGGACATCTGCTGCAGTCTAACTATTACAGCCTCCAGCACACTTGTACTGCACATAAACGTGTGTGTGTGTGTGTGTGTGTGTGTGTGTGTGTGTGTGTGTGTGTGTTTGCTCCCCTGGATGTGTTATATGTCCTTTAGCACTGATAATATTGTGTCCTCTTTGTGGTCCAGTCTGTGTCGTGTCACCATGACGACAGCATCATTCATGAATGATTCATTATTATCTGGGCCTCCAGGTTTAGATCTGATGGTGCAGTTTCATATAAGAAGATCCAGTTCTGCCGTGTGCATGACACACACACACACACACACACACACACAGAATATAAATAATAATAAATATTTCAACTAGACTATAGGCAATAAAATCTGACAAAGTATATAAAAGTGGCACTAAAGGAATAATATTTAAAAGGAATATATACAGTTCTGTCTGTGCATGCTCCTCTTGGCCCAGATAATCAGTTTCTGTGGTTGTATATCCTGTCATTGTTACGTGGACGACACTACATGTAGCTGAAGAAGACTCTTCATTTTTTGCAAAGCAGTTTGCCTTGGTATTTTTTTGGTTCTGACTTATTGATCACAGTTAAGTACAAGTCTAACCTCGCTCTCTCTTTGGCCTTAGGATCCTAAGAGCACCCAATTTGATGCCTGCACTCGTGAAGCAGCCCTCCTTATCCAATCCAGTGAAATGTGTTTTCTCCACTAAGATTTTCCTCTTCTTCTGCTCTTCCACGTTGCCTGATCAAGACACCCTGACATTACCGGCTGCTCTGCACCGCCCAATGCAAATGACTTCAGGGATGTTCAAGTGGTAGAAAGAGAAATGGAGTTATTTTTGTCTGCACTCTGATGTTTCTTATTTTACCAATAAGAACCAGTCCTTTTCTTCAGGTGGACTGTGAGAGATGAACCGGAGATGGCCCCGTCACTGTCAGAACCTGGAGCTTTATTCCCCCCTAATTTATCACCTCATGACTAAAAGGAAACAGTTATTTTGTGTTTGACCGCTGACATCTTGTGTGCTGCTTACTGAAACTGTGTGTGTGATTAACACTCTTGGTCAAATCAATCAGTAACTCTGTACTTTACCCTCTGGAGGAGCTGAGTCCCTCCTCAGTTATCACTCCTTTTCTGCCTCTTCTTTGACTCTGCACTCTGCGTTGCTGTTCTGTTTTCCTGACTTTAAATTTCTGCCAACCAGTAATCATCACTGTCAGGTACAGAATGTCATTCTCCTCCACACTGTGCACTGTACACATGCAACTACACACACAGTGTGAGATAGAGATGAGACACAGGTGTCAGCTGGGAGAAATGGCAGCCATCTCTTTGATAACACTACTCAGCGAGACACAATCCCTGTCGACTGCCTCCATCTCACCCTCCTCTCTCTCAGGCGTTCTCTCTTTCTGGAAACTTATTTGTTGTGTTGATGTTCCTTCCCCACTATTTTTAAGAGGGAAGAAGAGTGATGTGTGGACGCAGCGGTGCTTTGTCACCTCTGAAAGGGAAGAAATGACAGATTGTGGTGCTCATCTCTTACGCTGGTCAACAGAGTGGAGGTGATTCTTCTCACTGTGGGTACATTTGATGCCAGTTATTTCACAAGAGACGTCCTCCCTAGCTTGTCAAGTTCTCAGACTCGTGCCGGGAACTTCGAGAGTATATCAGGACCTGGACAACTACTGGAGTTCATTTCAATAACTAGTTACAGCTGCTAAAATCTGTTCCGTTCAGCTGTTCACAGGGATGTTGGAACGACTAAGAAAACTAGACAATAATGGTCCATATCAAAAAGGCATTAATAAATCAAATGACAAGGTACAAGGAGCCCTTGAAGGTACGAATATTTGTAGCCTATTTGAATGAGAGACCACTTCTACAGTCATATATAATCAATCACAGAAGTAAATTATGTGAAACAGAACATAAGAGAAAGGCAGAAATAGAAAAACAGGCACCTGCAGACGTGAACTCGTCAGACTGCATGTATGTGCACATCATGTCAGTATGTTCCATTTACTGACTGCACACATTTCAGTTCATTATTTTATGTTTTATGAAAGCACATTTAGGCTACAGTGTATGTCGCATTAAACTTTATTAACACGGGTCAACAGTTTGTCCTGCTGGGCTGCTAAGGAGGCCTTCTTGGCTCAAGATGATGCTGCTTGTTTCCACAGTTAAAGACACTTTGATCAGGAGACAGGTTTCACATCTCTGTCATATCACTGGGCTGTGAAAGATGTTCTTTGTGTTGGATGAAAATATGGAAGACAGACAAAAAAAAGCCAAAATGTTCATTCTGGCACACTTGTTGCAGAGCATGACCTCCCACTCAGGAATAATCAACCTCTGAACTCTGTCAGAAAAAACGGTCGGAGGACATTCATAATAGTTCAAAGCTGTTTATTAAACTGTGGGTGTCAGTGCTTCAGTTTTCACTGAACACGGACAGAATCTCAATGCTTTCCTCTGCTTCTCTGAAGATAATCTGGAGAAAATGCAACACAGCATCTGTAAATATTGCTGATGTATCAACCTTTATGCAGGAGCTAAACAGATATTCATGTCAAATGGCCTCAAACAAGTGATCAGTATTCAGCTGGGCGGCTGTGAGGAGGTCCAGGAGTCAGGAGAGAAAACTGGTGGTCCGTCCATCCATCATCATTCATTTTGGCACCTGATTTTCCCAGAATAAAAACATTTTATTTCCATTTCCGTCTTTTATTCTCTCTCTCTCTCTCTCTCTCTCTCTCTCTCTCTCTCTCTCTCTCTCTCTCTCTCTCTCTCTCTCTCTCTCAACTCATTCATGCTTTTATTTGACCTCGGTTAGATTATTGTAATCCATGTGTTCAGAAAACGATCTCATGCCCTCAGCTGCTCTACAGATAGAGGACCAGATCACACCAGTCCTGTTTCAGCCTGTCCACTGGTCTCCGGCCAGTTTAAAGCTCCTCATGGTTCAGCTTGGAGACCTGCTTTAACAATCAGGGCCCCTCAGATCTGAACTCTCTGAAGATCTGAGGTCTAGAATCAGCGACATCTTTTTACTCTCAAAACTTCACTTTAAAGAAAAGTTTTTCTGTTTAAATAGCACATTTTCTATTTCTAAAAAAATTAAATAAATACAAAATGATGATCTGATTAACCGATAAGTCGTCAATATATTCTGAATGAATCCTGATATCGATTAATCTCATTTGAAATCATTTTTCAAGCAGAAAATGCCAAGAACTGCCGGGTCCAGCCTCGGTTCCCAACACTGTCTCCTACAAATACGATTATATACCAACTCAACAGTGAATACAGTAAAGGAAACAGGATGCTGATCAGATTATAAATAACGAGGAGATGTTGTTTATTAATGTATCGGCAAAGGCACAACAATGTAAAATGTTCACAATACAATATCCACTCATAGTGACTGCAGCGTTATTACATTTTTTAGAGGTTGTTTAAACACTGACTGTAAAGGTGATGATATGTTAGTGTTGTGTTCGCTGCTCCTGAAAACAAGTTACTGCAGGGTTAAGATCATTTTAAGGGTCGACTCGACCAATGCAAGATTAGCATTATGAATCCTAAAGTGACCCCCTCTTGTTCTTAAGACCATATACACGTGTTGTACTCTGACCTTGTCAAATCACAAGAACAATCTCAACCCTTTGTGTACTATATTTAAATTTAGACCCGAAGCCTGCTCCTTAGGCAAAGCTTGAGTGGTTGTAGCAATTACTTCCTTCGGTGCTAGAAGGCTTTTTCTCCTCTGCTGGAAGCACAATTGTCCATCTGGCTCAACATGATGTACAAAAAGACTGTGTACTGACTGTTGAAGTTACAATAATGAAATAAACACACAGGGGCAACACAACAATTCATGAGCACCTGGCTGTATCTGAAGTAAAAGTACATTCACATTATCTGCAAATTGTTCAGAGTATCAAAAATCAAATTACAAAAAACTATTCTGCAGGTTATATTATATATTTGATTATATCAATTAATTTAATTAGTTAATTTTAACAATTTGTATAAAAGGTAAATTTGTATTGAATGCACTTAGTTACGTTCCACTACTGTTTGAATGGACAAACATGTAAAAACAGCAGCAGGCTGGAGTAATGAGGGAAAGGAGAAGCCAAACCTAATTCCCGAGGCTGTATTTATTGGTATTTCTACTCACCTTTTTATTTTCAAATCCATCTCTATCTTCAATAAAACTTAATTTAAATGATCATTAATCAGCAGCGTCTGGCTTTCACTCTGACAAGTGTTTTTGCTGAGCACCGCCTGTAATCTGCTTTTCATTGTCTGCCAATCGATCGCTCTCTCTTTCACTCTGTCCTGCTGTCATTCGCTCTGTGTTTAACAGTTTCCTGTCATCTGTGTGTCTTCACCTCTCTGCAGAACAGTTTAACACTTTCACTGATGTGATTGCTGCTATCATGTTGGAAATGTGTAACTACTGCCTGTGCGAAGCAGAGTTCGTACTATTCAAACACACCTTTACGCACTGAACAATAATACATCTCATTTGCATACAGAAACACCCCCAGGATGCCATATTCGGGGTGACTCTGACTGTATAGAAGTCAATGAGAAAATGAGCCGACTTTTCACCTGCTTTATTACCTCAGAACACTTTCTAACGAGTTTATGGTCTCAGTCGCTGGTTTTAAGTCTACTTCATTACAGCAGGATGTTCATTTAGTAAATTGATGACAGGCTGAAAGTTGGTAGCACTACATGCTGCTGTCAAAGTTGCTGTATGGAGATTTTGAATTATCAACATAAAACAGTTTTAGCACTGAGAGTAGAGCCATAGTTAGTCTACTCTTGCCCTTGTGAGGTGTATATTGAGGAGAAAAAGGGACCCAACACAGATCCTTGGAGAACACCAGTGGAAAGAAAGTGACACTTGGACTCTTCCCCTTGCCTGCACTGTCTCATTCTGCTCCCCAGGTTCTGTTACTTGTTTTATTTTATTCATTCATTGTTTCCGGTTTTGTTTTGTAGTACTCACCTCTCCTCTAGTTTCAGATACTTCACTTCCTGCCTTGTGGGTTCCTTTCCTCCCGATTGTTTGTACTCCTTCGTTTTGGTCTTTGTATCAGGAGTTCCAGTGTTATTTCTAGTGTTTGTGTTTCTGGTTTTTGATGTGATTTGATGGCTCACTGATGACTGGGCACCCAGTTGACTCTTAAGACCAGACTGGTTTGGATCAAGTAGATTATTTTGAGAGAAGTAGTCGCTCTAAAACCTTGGACAGAAGTGAGGCCGGCCTGTAGTCTCTACTAGAGATGGATTCATGGTTTTTCACCAACTTGGGCCTGCTTGAACATTGTAGAAATGAGCGTTCGCGCGGTTGATAAATGAGGCCGCTGTTCTCTGCTGTTACCTTCCGTTGTGGTCGTGCTAACAGGTTTACACAGGTGACAACAGGCAGAAAAGCAGGCTGAAAAGACGACAGACAACGAGGGAGAGGAAGATTGAGGAGGTGTGATGAGCTGCTGTCAGCAGGAGATTGTGTTTGGCTTAGATCACTGTGTGTGTGTGTGTGTGTGTGTGTGTGTGCGTGCACGTATGATTTGTTCATTTCCTCTCTCCTCTATGAGCTTGTGCCAAAATAAGCTCATTACCATCACAGGAGCCAAGGCTGGAATTCAGAAATTCATTAGCTCAACGATTTGCATAGTCTCGCTTTCCTCTGCAACTGTGTGTGTGTATGTTCCTGTTCCCGTGTTGTATGTGTGTTTGGCACTGTTTGCTGCAGGCACTCAAACCCACTCCTACCTGCTACTCTGTCATGGTTTCTCTTCCCCTTGTGTGGCTGAATTAAAATGTTCCCCCTCGCTCTGGTGAAGGTTTGAGCTCCAGCGCGATTCATGTTCAAAGAACTCCAGTCTGAGAAGCAGAGACTGACAATTACTGCAACAAAGGCATGACCGACAGGGAGAGAAGCTTTAATTGAGTTAAAATTGAGTTTCTGAATAGATCATTGTGTTAATTTCAGAATAAATATAGTTATTTCCTTGCAGAGTGCACTCCAGCTCAGGAGAGGAAAGATATGCAATCTTTCTCATGGCCCTTTTTCTGCTCTTTCATTTCTCTTCTGGCAGCGTATTCATTTTCTGCCCCGCGCTTATCTGTGATAATGCCATGATCTATGCTTCGCCCGAGGTTCCATATCAAAGATTCAGTCAAGAGAAGTCTGCGGTATGAAACGTCACACGGGGCAGGAGTTTGTTTTTATGACTTTATCAATAAGTGCTTGAGTTGTGGAAAGTGTTGCCCAAGACGACGAGTGAGTCTGGATCACTCCTGTCATGAATAAAGAGGTTTATCTCGTGCACAAAGGTGAGGGCCGGCAGCAGACCAGCCTCCACATCCTGAGGCCTGAGAGCACTTCGGCCCAAAACATACTAGGTGGTAAACTCACAGCTGGGCAGGAGGACCCTATGACACCTACCATTCCCTGACATACTTTACCTTTACCCTACTTTTACTTACAGTTTACTACCTGTTTATCTGTGTATATATTTATCATCAGAATGTTTTATACCTGGACACATCGCAGTACACACACACACACACACACACGTATATATATATATATTTTTTTTTTAACCTGTCTTTTTACTTTTGAACTGGGACAGTACTCGCCCGTGACTGAGGAAGTGCGACGGAGGGAAACTTCGTAAGCCGGTTCGTTGCCGGGACAAAACACGAGTAATAAACTCAGACACAATTACCTGCAGTTGGATGTTTGTCATCATGGAGATTAAACCCACATCTGCCACTGACCATCACTAAACCAGACACTAATGAAGAGAAAGAAGGTTTTTCCAAGTTAGTATAGTTTTCGTATAGAAAAACAGACAAAGATATGTTGTTAAATTATCAAAAACATACAGAACAACTTCCTGCCACTTACCTTTTTATGCACACACACACACACACACACACACACACACACACACACACACACACACACACACAAATTGGGTTCATGGCTTGTTTGAGCTCAACAGCTGTGCACATGTCACACTCTTTGATGTGACTGTATTTGGACCGGCTGGACTGTACACATGGACTGTGTCTCTGAGTCACTGTGTCCTTTGAATGTCCTCAAACGTCTCAGGTGGAGTTGGACTCCGCTGTGAGCTTCGAGTGACCGAACACGATTCAGTTGAAACCGTCTGTGTGAATCCTTCAGGTAACAGCATGTCAGGGGGTTATTCTACCAGGAAAAAGGAACAGTCTGTAGAAATCAGAAACAAGCACGAGGCAGGAACTACAGAAACTGTAAACTGTGTTACAGACAGAGAGATTGATATGTCTTGTTTTATATTTACATTGAAATCAAATTTAATAAATGAATCTACAATTTAATGCATTTAAATATGTGATTATTATTAAGGTACCTTGACCAAATCACAAGATCTGTCTTGGTCAAAACAAGACTTGTCTGTGTGTGTGTGTGTGTGTGTGTGTGTGTGTGTATAAGCTGAGCCAAAGGACAGCTGGAGCCACATTGACCTCAAAGCTTTAAAAAGATTATTATGTTATCTCTTTTTCCTGTACTTTCTCCTTTTTCAGAACAAATCAGTTTCTCAGTTTTTTAAGATGATTTAAACCACCTGCTTCTTCTTCATACATGCAGTACTTCTTCACCATACTTCTGTGGCTGGTTTGGCCACAAACATAATTCTGAAGATATGTACTATTTCAATTTAGGCATATAAAATACTCCTGAATACTAGTAATCAAAATGAAAGCAGGATCTAAAATTGACGCTCAGCACATTGTGTGTTCAGTCTCCGCAGAGTTATTGGGTGCGTCACTGCTTTCTGAAGCGTCTGTCAAAACATTTCATAGGCCATGAAAACATCATCTAAAGGTTCAAGTGACTGTAAACTGCTGAATCAAGGAGACACCCGAAGCTTGATATCAATGTGTCTACCGGATATTTAAACTCCACGTGTGTGTGTGTGTGTGTGTGTGTGTGTGTGTGTGTGTGTGTGTGTGCACCGCTGCTAGCATAACACACCACTGTCTCACACTGAACTGTTAGCAGGTCGAGTTGCATTGTGGGTAATGTAGGCGCCAGATGTTTGGATCTCTGGTTCTACTAAATCAATTTTTATATGTTTTGTGTTCCTGTCCATCGCGAGTTCGACGGTTTTAGGAGTGTGATGATAAATCTGTGGTGGTCTCTCTTAAAGAAATTACATTTGACATTATAGCATTAAAACCAGTGCTGATGCTGGAAATGTAACATCAAAACAGGTATACTACAGTCTTGACAGCTGGGCCTTTTAATTGGGGTTGTGGATGAACAAATAGTGAAAAACCCTTGAAAAATTTGTTCTAGTCTCACTCAAAACTGCATCCATCCACTTGCACATAAAATTGAAATAATGTCTTTTAGAGAATATTCTGTTCCCATTTCCCTGCGAGCAGGTTTCCAGTCACATGCAGATAAAATTATAACTCTGATGTAAAGATGAATACAACGTTATCTCTTCAGTTGCAGCTTTGTAATTTGATTCTTAAACTATTTGATCGTTCTGTTTGTTAGATCAGTTTGATAGTCTCAAAACCTTCAGAGGTGTAAGGATTACTGTAAAAAATCAGTGAAGAATACTTCATCATCGGCCTCTAAAGCATAAGCACATTAGTTTTTTTTTCACACCTCCTGAATGAGGACCAGATAATAAAGTCAGACATCATTATCCAACATTAGGCTCTGCTTCTCTCACACACAAAGAACCATCAAGGACATAAAATACTTAAAAAGGAAAAAAAAAGTTGATAAAAACTTTGTGAACAGTGGTAACCTTGCCAGGAGAAGTTTTGTGAAATTCTACAAAAGAGAAACCCATTTGTGTTTCCGTCTACTTCTTTCGCCCACATTAGTGCTTCTTTAAAAGCTCAAAGAAACTACCAGAGCAAGTAGGAACATGAGAGCACAACACTGACTGAACTGTTTCTACAACTTGAGTAATTGTGTTATGCACTGTTTGCAGCAAGCAGGAACACAGGGGATAGGAACTGGAATTATGGGTCTTTAGAATAAAACACATTTTGTCTTGTTAACACTCACTACAAGAACGAGATTCTGCAGAGATGTCTGAAGAATGTTGAAGGCTGATTCTGATTATAGCTGACTTAGCTTGAGTTGAGGAGGGGCCAAATGCTTACCAGACTGTCATCTGCATAGAAATGGATACGATAAGCCTGTTGAAGCGATAACATTGTTTATGTAGAGTGTAAATAGTAACATCAGGTTTTATGGTTAATATTTATAGTTTTGGTAGAGACACATTTCTGTCCATCTCAAGTGGACTGCACCTAAGTGCTTAACATCAGTGAGCACTTCATGTATCATTGATTGATGGGATGTGAGATGGCTTCCATGGTTGCCTTACATTTGTAAGGGAAAATGGGCAAATATATGGACCTATCAGGCATTTCTCTACAGAAGAAAATACTGGCTGTAGGGCTGTTAAGCTGTAGGTTAAAGCGTTTTTTTTCTTCCATTTCTCTACAGAGAAATCCACTAAGAACAATAAAACGGTTTATTATACCACTTGAGATTTGTAAGCTCCATAACAGAGTGGGAACGTTCAAGCTTCAAGCCCAGTACAGAGCCCCAAATCCCAAAGGTCTCCTGGTCTTTATACCATGTCATGACTGAAGGTTTGGTTCACTACCTGCTCCAATAATAGTGTCACACACGGGATGCCTCTACAGTAAAACACAGGCTAGTAGCCAGCCCCTCTATAATAGATTGTTATGGTCCACCTACCCACTTAGAAATGATTGTTTGGCCCCAACAACCCACTTCAATCACAAAGGCACTGAATTGACTGTTCGCTAATCCCATCTCGCCATAATGAAGGTTCACACGCCTGTTCCATTTTACCACAGCACATCAACAGTTTACAACAATAACAGTGGCTGATTCCCCATCAAAATCATTAGACATTTTTGAAAGAAGGTCCTGGATTTCAGACTGAAGTAAACAAAAGCAGCTTCTCGTTTCCAGCCGTTGACTGTCGACTTTGCTGAAATGAAAATAATTAAAAAATAGTAATAATAATAGTATAACAATAATTTGCGGCTGTCATGTATGTAAGATCATGTGTTTTCGAAAGCTCGGGATAGATGAACTTCAGCTGTGGCAAAAACTTACACACATTTTATTCCTACAATTTTACTCTAAATATAAAATCTATGTACAGTGAAATGTGGACATATAATCGCAATATAATATAAACATATACGGAATGCAAAAAATGCTGTAAACTGATGTCCACAACGTGCATACTAGACTAGTATAGACTAGTAATCGCAGGTTAATGGTCTTAAATGATTGGCTTATAAGGGTGGATGTGACCCACGGCCATGTTTGTAGTTGGTAGTTGTAGTATGGTATGTAGCCTCGGCCTCTGGTCACGGTGGCAGCGGGGTAGGGGCAGGTTGCTGTCACATCTTAAGTCTGGTCGAAGATTCATTGCTTTTCTTTGTCATATGTATATAAAGTAAATGTCTTTGGGTTTTGTGCTGTTGATCAGATGAAAACAAAGAATTTGAAGAAAAGATGCCACCCTGGGCTCTGGGAAATCATAATGGAAATCATGATTTTTTTTCCTGTTTTTGTGAGATTTTCTGGACAAAATGATTAATTAAGAAAATAAGTGGCAGATTAATGAAGAATGAAAATCTCCTGCTGTTGCTGCCCTACTTTACAGCAACCTCCACAACAACCTGAGGACACATCTTCAGGGTTTATGTGTAGTTGCATACACACATTTCAATAACGACATTAAAAACCTGCCAGACTGTGATGATATTACACTTAACAGTTTTGTTTACAGCAGACTCAAAACGGAGACAATTTTCTGTGATTTGAAATGACAGATGGATTACACCGCCATTATCACCGACTGGAATAACACAGCGACTTTAAGACACAGTCGATTTCATGGTTTGAAATATTGTGCTGTGATTGACAGGCCCGGCTGTCTCATAGTGACTCTACGAATGAAGGTGATGGATGATGACTCAGGAAGCTAATTTGACCAGGAAGGTGTCTGCTTGTCACGTTTAATAATTTTGATCCTTGACTTCCTATTTTGAGTTAGTGTGTTCAGCCTTAACATGGATTTATCCAGGGGCTCTTCCTCGCTGCCTAAAGGGGAGCTGTGTCGTCACATTATCAATGGAAAGTAGCTCAAAAGTCACCAACTGCCCGTGTTTCATTTTGATTTTGGTAAAAAATTAAAGCAAAATGAAGAAACATGAAACCGAATTTAATTTAACTGCTTTTATTGTCAGCTTTTATTGGTATTCAAGCTGCTATTATCTCATCTGAAATCAAGTGTGTTGAATAGAGGATCAGACACCACAATAGCTTTTTCTCAACTCTACCAACTCGAAAGTGATGGGAGATTTGTCAATAGTAATGCAGTTTAAATAATGTATAACGTAACGTATATTATTGACTTTCGGCCCAAAAGTCACTTTTTTTTGACGCATGTTCGCATGTAACCTGGCAGAGCAGCGAGCACGGCTGTAGACTCTCGCTCTTGTGTTTCTGGCCTTCGACCTCATGCTCTGGAGTTTTATTCTCAGCTCCTGTAATAAAACCCTCGGTGTGTGTGTGAGGACGGGGAGGAAGAAACAATCTGGCTGCATAAATAAACAGCCAGAGCCGAGCGACAAATCTTCGGGTCGTCCCGACAGACTGCAGCTAGTTTGCAGATGTTCGTTTATGTATGAGTGTGTGTTGGGGGTGTGTGTGAATGTACTTGCAGCTGTTAAACAGCATGAGCTGGCTTCTCAATATCAGGTATCGTCCTCCCCCTCCGTCTGTCTCTCACCCCCCCCCCCCCCCCCCCCAAACCTGTGCTCGTCCTTATCAGTGGTTGAAAGCCGCCGTGGTATCGGCGCCGCTCTAAGGCCTGTCTGTTTCTGCCTTTGTTCTCTGTCCCATCTCCGTCAGAAGGGATCCTGCATCCCGACCTGTCTCTTCTTAATACACCCCCTCCTCCCCCTCCTCCCCCATCTGCTGTTGTCTTACACCTATCCCTGCCTCCAACTTCACTTCCTCTCCTCCCTTCAAAGGCAGAGCAAAGTATTGCTCTGTGAGCTTCCTGTGGCTGTGTGAGTTGTCATTGAAAAGAAGTGGAAGTGAACGGTTGAAGTGGTGTTTTCCACCGTCACAGCCTCCTGCTGGAAGTTTTGGACTGCTGAAATGGAGAGGAAAGTGTTGGCTGTGTTTTCTAGAATCTGTCTCAAGGACATGAAGTCTTTTTCTGTCGGGACCCACATGTGCAGGTATTTTATATAGAATATAACTTTAGTGACATGCACTAAAATCCTCCCACCAGCCGCAGCGTGTCTGTCAAAAACTCAGCAGCCCCTTTAACGTTACACAGAATAAGAATAGAAAACCATGCCGTTGACTGGCTGGTATTTCCCATCATTTTTAATGCAGAATGAAATAATGAATAAATGTGTTCAAACCAGTGTTCACATGGTTATTAGGTGTTAATGTTTCCTATTAAACGGATTGTCAAAGCTTTACACCCCCCTCTCGGGCCGGTCTCTTCTGATTGACGTGGTTACATGAGACATTTTTTACTCTGACTGGACTGTTATTCTGATTATTAGTTAAACACTAGAGTCCATGGAAACACAGCTGTTGTCCAAAACAAGTTGAAATGTTCAGTCTGTGGCATCGGACTGAGCGGATAATGAAATGGAAATAAAATACCTTTTATTTCCTTGTTCTGCACCTAGAATAAGACTTAACAGACTTTGAGTTAAGTCCTGTAAATGTTTACAACTACAGAGCTATACAGTAGTAATACATATATATAAGATGCCTTTCCTGTGTTCTCTTATTTCAAAATAAAAGCAGGAGAACATTGACACCGTCAACTCATCATCAGGCACATTTAGTTGAACAGAAACCTAAACTGGAGCAGGTGAGAGTGAGTCCTGTGAAAAGACATCAGTTTCTAGATTTGCTTTGGTAGAACGTGCTCCACAGGTAGGACACCGTCCTCTGGGTATTTATCTAGCCAGCCTGCAGGAGTTCATCTAAATCTCTACTCTCACAGGATGCAATCATATTTCAGTTTTGCAGTTTGAGATGATTGACTGTTAGCAGGCAGCGCTGCAGTAATAGGCGGGACATATTTTAACAGTGGTGCAGTGACTGACTGCTAATGAGTGTTACCCAAAAGTTGAACTCCCTCCGCTGGCATGTGTGGCAATGAGGCAATTACTCCATTATTATAACCCCGAGATAAACAGTGGACAGAGAGGATCTCGCTCTCCATTATCACCGAACATCCTTCACTGTATTTATGTGCATGGCTATATGAGCAGGCGCATGTGTTGGGAGCAGTTCAACCCAGGTGGCAAAAGTGATTGAAGGAAGCATTTGAAAGTGGCACAGAGAGAGATATCAAATAGCTTTTTTGTTTTAAATCTAACACACAGTGAATATATGTGTAATGTCCCTTTAGTTTAGTACACCCAACTGTTTTGTTACAGCATGACAGCAGGTGGTGGCTCCTGCTTCTCGAGAAAGTGAAACATCCCAGATTAAATAAAGGTAACCAGGTGAGCCACCGCACAGGCTGTAAACACACACGGCTCCACGTAGGGAGGAAGTTAATTTCACAGTGAACAAACTGAAAATACAGTTTTAAAAATAATTGGTTTGGTTCATTAAATACAGACAGCAGCACCAACTACTGCAGCATCAGTATTATGATTCTGACCAATCAGGAACCGGCACCAATTGAAGACCAGTGCTCGGTTCCCGTCTTTGAAAATGTCTCATTAAATCAATTCGGTTCAAAATGACCCATTTTGTGTGAAGTGCAAACAAAATAAAATGCAGTAAAAAGCTGAAGTTGTTAGAAAAGTGTTGAAAGCTTCTCTTAGTGTGAAATTCCCACTGAGATAAATATCTGCTTTCATGTTCATCTTATTTTAACACGTTCACTGTAGCTGAAAACCACAAAATAAACATCTGCCTTGCTGGTTTATTAATAAAGTTGTTTTGTAATTAAAAATGTTGAAAATAATTCCAAGCGGTGAAAGCGGAGTGTTTCCATTTTATGTAACGTTCTCCGTCTCCTCCACTACATCTCAGAGTCAATATTACACTTTTCGTCCTCTACATCTGTCTGACAGCTTCAGTTCCTTTTACATTTTACAGTTTCTCCAAGTATCGTACCTTGAATCTCCACACGTGTTGATGCTAAATGTTTGTGATGAAGTGAAGGATGAAGAGTTCCTTTATGTGCTGAGGAAATTCTCCTTCTGAAGCTAAAACTGTTTCAAACCCTCTGGGATCAGCTGGAAAAATCATCGTCACAGAGCTGAAAACAGGCTGGTTTTTCTGTTGACTTTTTAGAGATACGAGGTTCTCACAGGACGGCGACGCTACAAACATGTGATGATCTTATAGACCATGATGCATTGCTGCAGATTAAACTACCCAACAGGATATAAAGGAGTTAAAATGAGCTCAACCTTAAACATCTACAGCAGTAAAATGCAACAGACACATGAATGCAGCAGGAATATTAATCCAGAAACATCAGAGATAATAAAACACTGACAGGAACTCTTTACTGCAGCAGGAGTACTTTTGATATGTAGAATTTGCTGATAATACTCACATACTTTTATTTAAGTAAGGTTTTACATGTAGTAGAGTATTACTTTCACTTCAGTGGAGGCTCTGAATACTTTCCTTGCTACACATTAGTAAAACCATCCATCTTTTGACGTGTTGAACTTTTTCAGGCTTGAAGAGGCAGGCAGCTCAGATCACTAAAACATCTTTAAATCATCTCCATCATCTGTATTACAGAAGAAGAGTCCACTTCCTGCTCTCTGCACGGCTCGCCGGGGGCTGCAGATGAGAATCTAATAAAAGGCAGCAGAGAAAATGGCTTCACGTCTGTGTAATACATCGAGGTTAAATGGGAAGGAATTGGCTTTAGATTGAAGTGATTTGCGTGTTTTAGCCTGCAGTTCCACCGCTACCGCTGCAATAATTGAATTACTTCAAAAATCAGACCAGACTGAAGCAATTCCCACTCAACACATACACACACACACACACACACACACACAACAGGCGTTCCTTGGGAGATGCGTTCCTCCCTTCATCTCTTTCAGAAGCGAGAAGCTTCAGAGGATAAGCATGAGATCAAACACAGCACCGGTTAAACCACAGCAATTACACTATCCACCTGAGGGAGGAAGAGAGGGAAGAGAAGGGGAGGCAGGGGGAGTGAGAGAGTGAGAGAGCGGGGAGGGAGGACAGATAAAGAGGGAGTGTGTGAGAATAAGTGTAATGAGAACAGATTGCAGATCAGGAATTCAGAGCACTGCTGAATTAAATGGGTTTTGGGAGACAGGGATTGTTCAGGTAATGTGTTTTAATAAGATACGATTCGCTGGGGCCTCCAGTGTGTACGCAGGTGTGTGCAGTGTTTTCTATATCAGAGTGCAAGTGTACCTGCGTACCAAATGTTTCCCGGCTGAAAGAGTGTGTGTGTGCGTACTGTATCAACTGTATGTACTCTTTGCTTCGTCGTTCTTTGCTTTGTTGACAGCGCACAACAAATTAATTTGCAAATAATGAATTAAACGCTGAAGAGGGAACCGAAGCACACTCAGCTGCTGATTCGCATTAGTGTCTGGGGTGTTAAGCATTTGTGTGTGTGTGTGTGTGTGTGTGTGTGTGTGAGAGAAGTTATTAACAAAATAACCACGCAGCATTAACAGCATCATGAACAGAAACACAGAGCACATTAGTATTTATAAAAACATAAATATTGGAATTAAACTTTCCCTGCAAAAGCAAGTCAACATATCATCCCCTTTTCAGTCGATATGTTGAACTCGTGATCAAACAGCAACATGATCCTTCATGTGGACTCGTGTTTGAGTCCAGTATTCTCTCTGTTAGCTCTGGGTTTGGTCTCCACCTCCTCCTGAGGGGAATATCTGCTCTGTAGCTGCTGAACTCTGCACTGTGTTCACCAGCTGCTCTCTGAATGAGACTGTCTGCTGTTTGCTGCTCAGCAGCTCGTGTTCAGCAGCTCTTTACAGTTTTTACTCTGAAAATGACACTATGAGAGCCGTGAGAGTGAACCAGAGCAGTTAAACAACATGCTAAAAGTCTCTATAAAGCGTGCCCTCCAACAGAGCCTGGTCCTTTCTGAATTGCCCTCAAGAAGTTGCGCTGTGCTTGTGCGACATCAGCATTCACCCGTAGAAGAGGGGGCGTACGCAGTGCAAAGCAACAGCACACTAACAGGTTAGCACCTCCTCCCACAGATGTGAGTGTTAATGAAGAGTCCCAAGTTCCTTTCTATAAGTGAAGGTGTTGATTCACTTAATCTCAAGAGGTTTACACGAACGCTTGCAGACTGTAATCAATATTCTCTGGGGTGACAATGTTGCTGTGTAAATGAGCACTCTTATTACTTTTGAATGATCTGAGACTCTGAATTCTTCTTCTATCAAACTTAACACTTCAATCCCGAATGATGTGTCAAAAATCACAGCCTTCTCAGTCAGATTAGAGAGCACATGCATCATAAACACACTGCAAGAAGCACAGCAACTTGCTCTTTGATAGAGGTTCAGATCAGAGGTTTGTAGTCTGGATCAAGAATGGGGGCATCGTCTTCCCACACAGCAAGTTCCCCTGAATTCATCCATGAAAAGCAGCAACATGAGATGAGATGAAGTCAGCTGTACAGGTTATTGTAAAGCTGAAGACGAGCTGAGACCTACGAAGACAAGCGACGTCATCAGTCGCAGAAGTCAAATACTAAACATCTTTGCGAGAACAACTGACGGAGACTCCATCTGAAGACTTCAGACCCTTTACGGATCACATACTGTGTGATTTCATCTGCTACCACCAACTGACCCAGACTGGAACAGATCCGGTGTCTTCCTCGACACTTTACCATCTTTCTTTCGTTTTCCCGAACTCTTCAAGGTGTCAAAACCAACTTTTTCACCCTTATTCACTCGCTGTTGGAGTCCCCGACAAGAGAAGTTTACTGTTGCTTCAACTCTACAAATGGACCAAAGAGAAAGCGGAGGTTTCTTCCTCTTTGTTAACTTTGAAGCATCAGACTCTCATGTCTACCTCCTGCCTCTGTCACTGCTCCCACCATGAACCCATCATGTATCATGACAGAAGGTGGTCTGTGTTTTCTGATTTACTTTCGCTCCCTCCCTAGGACTCGACAGCACCTTCATCTTTGTCTTTCCCCACATGAGATAATATCAGCAATTTTTGCTATTTCTCATCTCTTTGGTATCTCTTTTGATGCTCCACTTTTTCTATATTTATACATGTGATACACATTTTAAACAGCTTTTAGTCAAAGTGGGAGCGCCTTATTACTGCTGCTTGAACCCAGTTATTACTCTCTCGCTGCAGCTCTTCCAGAATGCTGGATCCTAGTCTTCTGATATTTTGCAAAATTTGAAACAAAAAATGCTTTAGAATAAAGAAAGTATTCTGAATCTGAAACCGAACAGATTCACTTCACGCTGTGATTGGTCAGCTGTGTTAAGATGAGAAAGTAGGCGGGGTTCTTTACACAACTACTTCAGTCACTTTTCATCAACATCTTTCTGTGTACAAACTGGTTCTTTTCAAGCAGACCAGGTCCGTCCACATCCGGAGGAAGTGTGCATCCGAAGTCCTCGAAGACATTCATGTTACGCCAAAACTGACAGACATGTGTGAAGTGTCTGATGTTGGTTTCAGAGTTCAGTTTTTCCATGGTTGGAAAAGAAGCTTAAGACTCGAATTTTAGAGTCAATAAGTTTAAAGTCAATGAAAAGATGCAAATAGACACAAATTCAGAAACGTATACATTAGCTGTTTTGGTTGCACAAACCAGTGGTGAAGTGGCTGAGGTATCCTGAGGTTAAGTCACCTTATAGCCGTCAGTGTGGTGGTTGTCTGCCAGAAGCTGTCATAAATGTACTTTTTATCCAGTTTCAAGCCACCTTTTTATGATGCCCTTATAAGAGTCATTTTTAATGATATATTTTAACCAGACGTCAGGATCTTATCAGAGAAACGAGCTGAGCAAACATTAGCGGCTCGCAGCCCCTCTGGGACGTCCTGTGTCCACTGAACGGCGAGGGGGAAACACAGATTTTTAACGTGAAACTGCTTTATTCAGTGTTTTTACCTGTTTTAATCACCAGGTCAGTTTGTTTTAGAGAGGAGGAGACCTCTGCGGATAATTAAAAACCTCCTGAACGATGAACACTGAAGGAATCCCAACAGGGAGAAGCTGACCGCTGTGAAGGCGACTCCCATCATCCCACGCTGCTTCACGACGTCACCAAACGTCTTTTGTGACTGTGTTGATTGAGGGACCCCTAGTGGCAGAAAATTACCTATTGTGCATTTAATGATGTTATGAATGAAAATAAATGTTGTTTCTAGCACAGGTTATTTCATCTTTATTCAAGTTGGACATTTTCACATGCAGAACACGTGTGTGTTTATATGAACATCTACACGCACAGTTTTTGCTTTTTAGAAAAAAAAATTACAGGGAATACAGTGCACATAAAATGCCTGCAGTAGTTGGATAGAAGTGCCTATTATGAGCCATTATGGACAATTTGAAGTCATTGTGAGCACTACTCGGTGTAAATGGGTATCATTGCGTGAATTGCTCTGGCATCTTACAGACCTGTCCAACTGTCAGAAATAAGTAGAGAGGAGAGGAAGCGACAAGGAGGGAGAGAGTGAGAGAGAGAGGAAGGGAGAGTTAAAAGCAGTGTTATTATCGTCAATAGCCAACCAGGCTGGGTTATTGTCTTACTGATCAATCTGAGATAAGAGTTGGGCTCAGGTCAATCCCATACATTCACACACTCAAGGCCAAACAAAAAACAATTGAGCTGGAGTACATGTGAGAAACAGTGGGGGAATTGAGCTGCAGCATGCTCTATCTGAACACAATAAAGTTTTTTTGTGTTTTTAGAAGGATTTACTGGGCGTCCGAGGGCAGACAAACGATGATGAGCTGTCTCTGCTGCTCCATATTATATTACTGCTCTAACAGCAGCAACCGATTGCAAACAGGAGATACAGGTATAAGTGGAATAACAGGAAGACCTTTTAATGAACAAGAATCACAGGCTGGCTGGTCTTACTGTCAACACATCTCATTTCCAGCTCCGTGTACTTAAAGCATCAGCCGGGTTTAACAATGTGTTTTAGAAACTTGTTTTTAAATGTATAATGTCATGTAAGGACAGTACAACTATTTTAAAATTATAAATAAGCACATAATAAGTAATCTTTTGCTTCTGAGAGACAACAGTTGTTCTTCACACTTTACATTCAGTCAGAAAACACTTTCATGGCGGTAAAATAACAGCAAACTGCTGTCGGAGTGACGAGAGAGGACGAAGATGTTTTTCATCCTCCTGTGACATCCGACCTTCTGAACGATGCTTCTGCTGCACCACTGTCTTAATTCATGTCCTGCCATACTTACACTTAAGGAGGGACCACCAAAGTAGAGAAAATGGCACTGAAGGGAGAATCCGAATTGAGACACAGCACAGCAGTTTATCAGTTTACACACACACACACACACAGATCTACTGTCAGTCTGTACAGAGACACTTTAAGTGATCTACAAACCCATTAATGTGGGTAAAAAGATCAGTCTGCAGCACAGGAAGTCCTCAGAGCTGAAGACACTCACAGTCAATCAGTGTTAGTGTTGTAAACGGTAGTGACGACCTTCATTTCACTGTGAAAACCAGACTGAAGATAGATAAAAAGGAACCTTTGGAGACAAAAAAACAAAACTTAATGATCAAGTTTCTCATGTAAAGTCTTAATCGTCCTCTCTAAACTAAACTAAACTGGGACAGTTTTTAGGGAATCAGCTCCCAAGCGATCAGCAGTCTGTGCTAAAGCTAAAGCCATGTGAGAGTTTATAATGAGAACTGAAGAGAGTCAATCTGATGCATCACTGCAGTCACATGGACACCTGTAACCATGGCAACAGTGCTGCCTGCTTTTAGAAGATTAAAACATGCTTTAGTTTTTTTCACTAAAACTAAGCTGGAATATAAAAGGAATACATTTCTTAAAGCGTTCTTTTAATACAATTTAATACAGACTATTATCTGATTAATAATCAGTCAACAGAGATTTACAGTAAATGTCTGGTTTCAGTTCCTCAGTTTGAGGAGCTCATTTCAACATCAGGAAAAAACAAGCTGTCTTTTATCACAGTAGCAAATAGAGACTTTTATTTTGATGAAGGGACTGACTCCTGCATGTCAGGCTGTATTTTATTTCCTGCTCAGGACTTTATAATAAAGACAAAATGTTTTCGAACACAACATGAAAAAGTCGATTCCAAACTGAGCCTTCCTTCAGTTCACTTATATTCATTTTATTCCTTTTTCTCCTGGAACATCGTACCAATTATTAAAGTTATTGCTCAGAAGAAACAATAATGTTTTCTCTAAATAAGAATCCGCCTGTTGTGATCTGTCGTTCGGCTCTGGATTCATTAGTTTACTCCACTTTGTCAAGAGTTTCAAACTGAATACGACATGAAATTCATCCCTGAATTAAAAAAGATAAATGATTCATGATTCATGAAGCCAACAATGTGGTTTTCCTCTGAAATAATGTGTGTGTGTGTGTGTGCGTGTGTGTGTGTGTGTGCGTGTGTGCGTGCGTGCGTGCGTGCGTGCGTGTGTGTGTGTGTGTATCCAGACAGAAACAACCGGGATTTGGCTATTGGCCTATTTCTGATGAATGTCTACAGTGCAAACATAATATTTACTGTTAATGAGGCCGGCTTCCAGAGAAAGAGCATAAAGTTTTAATTTGTCTCCTCTCCGGGTCCCCAGATGCCTCGGTGTAATCACTTCAGCTCGGCCCATTTTACTTTATATTATAAAGACCGCAGCAGAGAGCAAACAGCCTCCTGTTTAATGCTACTTATCGTTACTATTATTTTATGTGCCATGAATATAAAGATTGATGTCCTGCTGAGAGGCAGGTTAACACCATCGCTCACATAAAAAGTTGTGTAAAGAGACTTTTAATTGGTTTGACCGCCACGACGTCCCTGAATAAAGCTGAAAACAACACGCACACGCAGAACACATGAGTGGGCTCTGAAACCGTGATTTACAACAGCTTGTTTGGCGTCACAGCGGCTGTTCACTGCACAGAGCAAAGCATGTTTAAATACATATATATTTCCATTGACTATTTCCATTTTCTGCTCCTTTCTACTTGTACCCCACCACATCTAAGAGGCAAATATTGTACTTTCTACTCCTCTATGTTTATTTGATAACTTTAGTTACTTAGCGGATTGAATGCAGGACTTTTACTTGTAACAGAGTATTTCAACACTGTGGTATTACTACGAAAAGAGCACTTCTTCCACCACCGCCTATATCAGCCTTCATGAGTCTCATGATTTACCTGTAAGACTCACTCCATCCGGCTCACAGTTCAGTTAGAAAGTCTTGCAGCGTCTGCCAGAAAAAAGGTCCAAACGCTTACTGCAGCCAGACTTTGAGAATCAGATTTCATCGTGTTCTTGTTCCCCAACCCCGTCTGCTATTTAACACCTCAAACCTTTTGACTCTCCCTGTGGTCCGGCTTCTCGAACATTTGAGAGATGGATTACTCAGAGTGGGATCGACGGTGAGAGAGGAGAGAGACAGGACAGTGTGTGAAAGATACGAAGGCTTTGATTAACATGTAGAACCCTCTGAAAACGTCTGGGCCAGTCATGAAAGTCAAACTCGGAGTGGATTTGCATGTTGAAATGAAAACTGCAGGATCTTTGTGTCTGTTCAGATGGATTCTGTGTCACATCAGGACATTATACGGTCAGAAACCCGTCGTTCCCCAGCCAATCAGAGCTCGCCGTCTTTCCTGACCTGCAAAAAAAATTCAGTCGTGAGGCGTCGTCCACTGCGATACACTACAAAGGATAAAACGAGCAATTTCTGTGGATTGATTCATTATATCCTTATTTCATGTCCATTATAAGTCCATATTCTGCTGAAGGATGTCGGACTAACTGGGCTTCCAACTTCTTAGCAGAAGTGAGGTTTCATGTTTTATTCTCATGATGCATGACGGTGCAAAAGCTGCTGCCACATCACTATAATATGAAGAAACCGTGTGTCCCAGTGTGTGTGCATGTGTGGAAACATGAGTCTGTTTGGGTAAAAGCCAAGGGAGTGTGATGTGTGAAGATGTGTTGCCCAGTAAATGTGAGAGTTTGTGACTAAAGTAGTTTGGACTCTGACTCTGAAGGTTTCTGCTCATCTGATAAACACAGAACTGTAACAAAACTCCTCTCAGCTGCCGACCCGAAATAAAAAAAAACATCCCAACAAAAGGAAGTTCCTCCGGATGTGACTCAGTCTCACCCAAATCTGTCACCGTGATCTTTGCTCCGCTTTTGTTTCTGTTACAAGTTGGTAGCTGACATCCTGTGTGCCGGCATCCCGCCTGCTCCGAGTCTTCCAACTGATCTGAATGTAGCTGCTGTACATGATGCCAAAGTGTTCTGTAAACACATAAATCTCATGGTGTCGTGCCAAATAAAAAATGGTACAAAATGTACAAAATCCTTCTTGCTGAAGGTTTCCAACAAAAGAGTAATCAGAGCTGTAAGCTGACATTATTAACACACCCACACACACACACACACACACACGCAGGCCGTGTGAGACGAAGTGACTTAACTTGCAGATGACTCCAGACTTCTGAATCATCAGGAGCACTCGGCTCCACAGGACAGGGATTCATTCAGTTCACCTGTTATTTATATGCTTTAAAACGATCTGAATCCAGTAACAAATCCATTGATTATGTTTAATGTTCGACTTTTGGAAGTTAGTCAAATTTTAAATAACAAAAACTCAAACGATGCAGATAAAATCTGCAGCTACAACCTGAACATGAGATCATTTCATCCTGGAAGACTTTTTGTGCCAAAGATGCTCAGTTTAATATTAAATAGATTATATAACAGAAAACATCTTATTTATCAAAACTTTATCCAAATACTGAAGCTCCTGATTCTGAACTGAATTTAATTTAAAGGTATAAAATGTAACTTTTTCATTTTAACATGTCTAAAAACGACTAGACCGGTGTTAGATATTGAGTTGTTTTTACCGGTTTTAATCAGCTGGTCGGTTGGTTCTGGAGAGGATGAGACCTCTGCGGATAAATCGGCTCCTGACCGATGAAGGAATCCTGAACTTTTGTTGTTGTTTTGATTGAGAGACCCCTAGAGGCAGAAAATGACATATTGTGCGTTTAACTTAAGAGATCGTGACTCCTGAGGCCGATGTGTCGCCATCAGCTGATGGTTTTATTGGAGAAGACGTCTCACTCTGTGGGAACTCTCACTGCTGCACTGCAGAGCCCCGGTGAGGAATTTGTGTGTAACTTTCAGCATGCCTGGAAATGTCCTTTTAACGTCTCCGTTATCTCTTCCTCTCTCGTTTAACTGTGAGAAACACAGCAGCTCCCTTGTGTTGTGACAACTGCTTCCGCCTACGGAGAAAGCATCGCCTCTGTTGTGTTGCTCCACACACACACACGATCATTTTGCTGTACAGCTTTGTTCAAAGTAGCAGCAATTAACACGCAGCTGACTGGCGAGTTAATGATGCAGGCGCTTCTCCTTTGTGATATTCTGAGGTAAATAAGGTGGAGCGGAGGAAGACATTAGAAGTGAAAATGTCACCTGCTACAATTGCCTTCAGGCTCTATTATCAGAGGTGACGGATTAAGCAACTTTATCTGCAGGCCTCCTGTGTGGACGTCAGTGTGGCTGCAGCCTCGAGCCACAAACCCTGAATGTGGGAATTAAGACAGAAGCTTGAATGACCAAAAGATTTAGCAGCAGCAAAACTAAAAGCTGTAAAATACCACAGAGAGCAGACAGCCGCTCATTCAGACACGCTCTTTATCTCCGCCTGCAGCGACCTTCACCATCTCTGTCACACCAAACATCAGCCCAGTTTAGGACGGCCTCATTCAACAATTATGTTCATATAATCATCATCTGCTGGACGTTTTGAAGGGAAATGTAATTCCTGCCTGCAGGCGCTGGAAGAAGTTCAGGCCTTGGACAGCAGAGTTCACATCCTGAGAACCGCATGAGGTTCAGACAACAGAAACACTGGTTAAGGTTAAAGACAGATAATGGTTTCAGTTAAATGTTAAAGGGACAGTTCACCACAAAATCAGAACTACATATTTTTCCTTCCTTTTAGTTGATATTGCTTGTAGCATATTGTAGGAAAACCAAGTGTCACCAGTGAGGGTTTTGCACCAGAACCAGGCGGGTTCGGGTCTCTCTGCTTGGAGAGCGTAAAACGCCATCTGCAGCTTTAAAGGTGATAGATTTCAGATGACGACGTCCAGCACTGTTTATTTAATCTGCTACATGCGTACAATCCTCCACATCTTCCCTCTGTTCAGAGCTCCCTCTCTCTCTAACTCTGTCTCTGTCGTTCACACACACACACACACACACAGGCCGTGTCCTTGAACGCTGAAAGCCAGAAATAGACCAGTCAAATCAGACACCAGGCTGCCTGGAGGTAGGAGACAGGAAAGTCGACCAAATTTAAACTTCCTCCTCCAGTCTGAACCGCCCCGGCAGAAGAACCGGCTCACCTGGCACGGACATGCAGACAGAAATAAGTAGATATACAGTCATTGAGCGAGCGGGAGCAGGAGATGGAGCTGTGTATCTGAAAATGGGATCAAATTTAAACCAACTTTGTGTCCATCAGCCCAACCTTGAAGCTTCTCCTTCTCATAGTGGAGTAAACTTTCTTGGATTCAGAGCAGCTGCACATTAAAATCCTGGAGTAGATTTAGTTAGTTAGTTTCTGCACATTAAAGCCAGTTCTTAGATACCAGAAGTACTCCGATCATTTACTGAAGTAAAAGAAGCGATACCACAAGCGTAGAAATACTGTTACAAGTCAAAGTCCTGCATTTGATATTTGACTCAAGTAAAAGTATACAAATATTCAGAATATCAATGGCACATCAGTGTGGCTGTGACGCTTCGATAATCTGATCAGGTCGAGAAACACGAGCAGCCAGACCATCTGACAGGCACGACCACTCTGGTCCAGACATTTTGTACAGACAAAGGATACAGACTAACCTTGGTGATCCCTCGTGTTTTCCTCCAGCGCCATCATCAGGTCAGCATGTTAATGTGAGGGTAATATTCTAGTCCACCGCCCCTGTGTTTGTTTGTCTTTGACATTTTGTGAAGTGCATATTCATTTTGCTTTGACGTGGTTAATTGGTTTCAGGAGACTTGGTCTCCGGCTCAAACAGTGAGTCTGTTGCAGCTCGAACTCTGAGAGCGGCCATGAAAGTGGGTCGAGCTATTACCTCGGGATCACGTCCGTGGTTTTCTGAGAGTGTTTCTGGGGAGTGAACACCTCCGTCAGCAGCTGCCTGAAGACTAGCTGGAGCTTCCAAATGTACAAGTTAGACAGGGTTTGTTTGTACATTAGAATACAACAGAGACATAAAATAAACTCACTCATGTGAACAGATGTCAGCTTTTACAAGACTTCTATCACAGAGCTATGAGAAGAATGGTTGGAAATGAAAACTGTTAAACTTAGTTGTAATAAACTGAAATGACGTTTGGTTTTGACGGTCTTCACTTCTCAACCATCATACCACATGGATTCTGATTTATTGGAATAAAGACAAACTTTTTGTTGGTGGAAAACATCCAAAAGTATTTTCTGTATTCACTTGTGTTTTGTCTAATAGCATGTGTTTCCGTAAGTTGCAGTGCTTTGAGCTCTCTGGGCCACCGTATGTTTTAAATAAAAAATATCCCAGTGGCTCTGAGCTCTCAACCAGCAGGACAGTGTGACTAATCATAAACATATAAGAGACAAAGTCAGTCAGTTCACTGCTCCTGTTTTTAAAGTTAGTTAATCTAAACACTTTTCTCTTCATCGACGGCGTTGACTGTTTATTGCAGCTCCAGTTTCCTGACTGAGCCGTTGTGTTAATTTTATGAAGAGACATGAGTGCAGAAGTATGGCACCTGTTGACTCGCTGTCACTGAACTCTGTAATTAGCTGATAGATTTGCTTTGACAGACAAATTAGTGTGTTGTGCATGTTGACAGACTTGTGTTTTGTTTGTGTTGACAGAGCACTGTCCGGGCGTCACCGCGGCTCCCAGCATGCTCTCTGCTTCACACTGAAACTGATTGCGGGCTGTCAGCTCCGCTCGTGTCTCCCTGCACATCTCTCTCTCTCTCGCCGAGCTGTCAGAGCCACTAATGTCTCCTTCTCTGACAGCGCCGCCCCTCTCCTCATTCATCCTCCACATCCCTCCCCGACTCACATTCGCATTCAATAAACCTCCTCTTCATCAGCCCTACGATCAATAAAACCAGTCAATCTTGACAAATTCATTTGTTGGTAAATGGTGTGCAGCCTTGGGGCTCAAACTCTCCAACGAGCAGATTATGGCTTTCGTTCTGCTTTCTCTCTGGCTGCGAGGCTTCAGCTGGGATCCCTCAGCGGCCGGATCTCTCTGGAGTTTGTCACATTCAAATGCCTCAGATACATATTCGGTTCTCTGCGAGTTACTCATTATAAATAAAGCACTTCTTCTGGCTCAGGACAGCAGATGATGATTAAATGGCCACTCATTGACCTGACGTGGTGATCAATCATCTAACAAGATGCATGTAAAAACCAAGCAGTCAAGACACGTGGCTTATAAAGAATGGGGGTTGTTGGACGTTTAACAGTCCTGAGCATATCCTCTAAACCGCCTGGGACATTGGACTTTTATTCTTGGATTTCAAGCTGTTGGTTGTGAAGGTTATTGTGTCCACAGCTGACTATATCTGCATCGTAGTGTTATCAGCACTGATGTTTCTTCATGCAGGCATCAAAAGGAAACACCACTTTGTAGATTGTTGGTGTGTTAGATGATGTGATCAGGGCGTCTTAAAGGTAAACTGCACCGTTTATGACCCCATCTTGTGTGTATCTTGCACATGTGGACGCATTTGCATAAGCACACGTCCTGCTGCAGGTTTCATGCTGCTCCGCTGACTGAAACACAGGAAACACAGAGCTAGAAACATGGATGTAAACGAAGCAGGTTTCAAAATATTCCAAAAGAATCAGCTTTTAAAACGTTTATGTTCTCTTATCCTTTTTAAGTTTGTTTACAATAAAACTCCACAGAGTAGCTTTACAGGCCTGCCATGATCTGACCTGTGATTATCCCTTCATGTGTTGTGAAAGCAGATACTGCAGCTCCACTTTCACTCCCACTGTTCTTACATCCGGGTGAATGTGACATTTCCATGATGTGCTGTTGTCTGGATTTTCTTTTCTCTAACTGGTAGCATGGTGTCTGTCATCTCAGCACCAAAAAGGGACCCAGCTTTGATTTCTGGCTGTGATACTGCTGTTAAACTCTCCTCTCATTCTCTAACCACAGTAATAATTTCTTTCCTAACAATGCAGTGAAAGTGGGACATGTTTATGTGCTGTGTCTTCTTCTAAGCTCTTAATATATGTGGGTAAGTCACTCCACAGTAATGTTTAGTGACTTAAAATGCTTGAAAATGGGTTCTCCATCTTTTGCACAAACTTATATTTTGAGAAGCAAGTGAGCAGGAGGACGAGTTGTGTTATCTTCGAGAGCTAAATGTGTCTCTTTATACCTGGACCGTCTATATTGTCATATGTGTCAAGATTAGCTGCTAAATCCCGCAGAGATTAGATTGGGATAGAAGAGAAATAAGTGATTCAATCAGAGGAGGAGCTCAAACTGTCCACCAGGTTCATCTGATACACACCGAAGTACGTAAATGAGAGATCAGTGTTAATCCTCTTTTAGATACAGCCGGTATTCGATGGTAAAAGAACTGTTCTGTTCTGTTTTATCTCATTTTCTGGATGAGAATGCTGTAGACTGTCATTTCTCTGCTGCCCTGCCTGCTCAGACCCCCTGTTATAAGAGTAGCATAGTTCCTTTACTCTCTCTTTACTCTAATACCAAACTGTGAAAATACCCCCACTATAAAAAAAAAGTCCTCCGTCCAGATTCGAGGACGAAGGACGATTCTGAGGCCAAGGACCAGACAGACAGAGACCAGCTTTACACATTTATATAAATATACATAAAATATTAATGCTGTTAAAGAAGGCAATGTCCTGGTAGTTTTTTCGAAGGAAATTAAAGTCATTTTAGGTCAGTAAGAAGCATTATTATTTCCTTTTTATTGCCTGTATTGATGGTCCTGTTTTTCTGGTTGGCCCTTTATTTATTCATTCATTTTTATTGTATTAATATATTGTTTAATTTAGTGGCTCTGCTGAGCTCCACTAATGTCCTCTTGGTGTAAACTGTATGTGTTGTTCTTTCTGACTGTTCATCCCTTGTTTATTCGTAACAGCAAATATGTTTTGAGAGAAATCTAATGCTACCTTTGTTATATCACGTTTTACATCATATTTCTATTTTCCTTTTCATTTCATATAAAAAAAGCAACAAATTACTATCACAATCCAGTAAAAACCTGCATCGTGATAATAATTCATCATCCCTAACAGCTCAGCTTTTCTCCCTCTCATACTGTTTCCTTTTACTTCCTCTAATTGTTCTGAGATGCTAAAAGACAAACAAAAAGTTAACTTGGAAGTCCAATCCAGGCGCATGTATTTGTGGCTTTTTATTGGTACGGGTGGTGGTGGTGGTGCAGTCCTGATGTCACGGTGATGTGGTGTGGCGTTGTGTGTTTGGCTGCCATGACAGTTTATGTCTCCTACTGGGCTCTAATCCAGAACCACAAAACCCTGCACCCTCTATTACTGCTGACATATACTCACACACATGCATACATATGGACACACACACACCAGTACATGAACACAAACATTTTCCATTTGCAGTGGGCTGGTGATGTTGACTTGTGTGGCCAGAGATATAAATGTCACACAGTTTCTCCTTGTTTCACCTTCCATGTCTGCGGTAGAGAGACACACAACAACAGAGAGAGAGAGAGTTTACAACCTTCCTCCACACCATGTGAGGTCGACCAGGGACTGAGTCTGCCCCTGAATCGCTGGTATAAATCATCTAGATGTTTTTGTCCAGAAGGTTTCTTCACTTCTGACTGACTGAAACCTTTTGAATGAGCGGCTGTGAGCTCTGAAAGCACAACTGTGAACTCAGCTTAAGGCCCGCACACATGAAATAAACAAGCGTCCCTGTTTCACTCCCTTCACCGATGAGCAGGAGTCTACAGCCCTGTTAGATGTGAGGCTGTACTCAGACCTCTGAGCTGAATGCCTACATCAGCATGTTAAGCAGTGTTGGACATGCTGACCTGGTGAGAACATGAGTGTGGACCACATTCAGGTGCTCCGGTTCGTTTTGCCATCAGGATAAAAAGTGAAGAGGTAACCGCTTAGCTGGAAGCCTCTGGTTCAAACCAATCACGTAAGTGCCCTTGAGCAAGAAACTGCAACCCTGCAGGGCTGTTGTGCAGCCGGCTCTGACCTCTGACCCCCCGGGGAGAGGGGCAGGAGAGCAGAGAGTTTCTCCTTCAACAGTAATGGAGTGTCACCGCGGGTGAAGCGTGACCGTGACCGTCGCTGTAATCGCTCCACTGGGCCTCGTTGCTTATTGACTGTAAGATCAGCTGATTCTAATGTGACACTTTGATCAAATATGGGATGAATGAAAAGTGATGTGCAGAGAACCAGCACTGATCACTTCAGTCCTGCGGTGAAACTGTCCAGCAGGACGCTATTTATTCTCAGTCCAGTCGTCAGGGTGAACGTGGCTCTCAGCGCATGTCCTTTATTTGAACTTGATTTGCATAAAAGCAAAGGAGTGTGTTCATGTTGTCAAAAATAGGATATCTTCCCTTGGTTATTCTTACTCTGACTGTGAACACATTTGAGTTTGAAACTAACGTCTGTAATCGTAGTTCAGTAGCTCAACAGCCATGTAGACTTTTTACAACCTTATTCATGGCTCATAAATTATCTATAAAGCAACAGTAAATTATTTATCAACTCATAGTGAGACTGGAGTGTAGCATCACATTTTCCACATTATAGACTTTTACAGTGTTTAATTGTAATCACTTAATAAATCAACCAAATAAAAGAAAAAACTATTTTAAATGAATTAAAATTTAATTACTTTAACTTTAAAAAAGTAATTTACGTTTGTCAATTAAAAATGCAATTCCCTTCCTTTGACTTTAAAGTAATTAATACCCAATATCTCCACACTCACTGCTGCAGTTATTAATATTAGTCTGATTATTATGTTGTCTGTCCTCCCCCTCTCTCCTCCTCTCTCCTCCCCTTTCAACCCGACTGGGTGGAGGCAGATGTCCTCCACCCAGAGCCTGGTTCTGCTCCAGGTTTCTACCTGTTAAAGGGAATTTTTCCTTCCACTGTCACCAAGTGCTGCTCATGGTGGAACTGTTGGGTCTGTAATAATATTTAAAGAGTCGGTCTGGACCTGCTCTGTGTGGCAAGAGTCCTGAGAGAACTACTGTTATGATTTGGCGCTATACAAATAAAATATATTTGAGTTAATAATTGAATTCTAAAATGAAATTGCAAGGTTAATTTCAAAAAAGGCTTTAAGGTTTTTTATTTAATTTACTAATGCGTCACACAAGTCATGTCTTCCCTCCAGTTTGTGATGCTTTTAATTAAAGACAACTCTCTTTAACTGAAACATGTCAGCAGCCCGACGAACAGCTGGAGCTCCAGCTGGCCAGCTGCTGACTGTTGGCAGCAGTAATAGGATTATTCTTATTACATTATTATTATTTTTTTTTTTAAATTGGCAACATTATTTTTTTATTTGAATGATGCATCATTTAATTGCAAGTTTAATTAATCAATTATAATGTCATTTTTAAATTAATTATGCATTAATTGGTAATAATAGAACACAGTATAAATATTCTAATGGTGCACTGCAGGCTCTATATAATACAGTTATTAGTTACAACTGAATACTATTTTACAAAGTGCGCCTCATTATAAAGTGCTACAGTTGTCTTCCTCAGAGTATCGTCTTACTCATGTAAATGTGGAGATACAGCAGTCCATGTTAGTGCAGTCAGTGAGTGACCACAGCTTATGAGCGATAGGCCAACGCAGCACTCTGCAGCACTGAGGGGGAGAAAGAAAGAGACGAAGAGGAAGTAAAGAGAGGAGAGAGGGGAGGAAAAACAGGGTCAGATATCAGTCACCAAGCTCCTTATTTTCAGCCTCCTCTGATCAGTGACCCTGATAAAGCACATGCATATGCAAGCACTCACACATGCAGCTGCAGGCACACAAAACCAAATGGAAGACATTATTTTTCCAAAAGTAAAAATATAGTTTATTTCAAATGCTGCAAGCAAACTTTTCTAACTGCGTTTGTGTTTCTGTGTGAGCTGAGAAGTGATGACGTTACTCATGTTTCAACTGTATTAGCTGTCGTTACAGCGTTACAACCCACGTACTGTCGCCCCTAATGTTCCCTGTAGGCTGAAATAACACAAAACACACATATAAAATAACAGTACATATACATAACCTCATAAGTTACCTTCCTGTCAAAGGCCGGTCTATTTTTACCCCGTTTGTATTAGAGCTCACACATACTGTATCTGTGAAGCAGATGGGATGAAGAGTCAGCTCCTCCGGGTCTCAGGCCAGAGTTCTCTGCAGGAAAACAGTGAGTTTCTGCCCCGAGTGAGAGAGTTCTCGGGGTCTTGTTCACCAGTGAGGTAAAAAGGAGCGGTGTGTTGTCAGCAGTACTGCAGACGTTGTACTGAACCTCTGTGGTGAAGAGGGAGCTGAGCCAGAAGGCAAAGCTTTCGACGCACCAGTCGATCTACCTTCCAACCCTCAATTGTGGTCAGGAGCTTTGGGTGGTGACCGAAAGAATGAGACAATAGATACAAGCGGCCAAAATGAGTTTCCGACACAGCGTGTCCAGGCGAGGAGCTCAGACATCTGGAGGAAGCTCAGAGTAGAGATGCCGCTCTGCCAGCTGAGGTGCTTCAACGTCTGATCAGGATCCTCCTTGGCGCCTAGTTTGGAGGTTTTCCAGGCACGTCCAGCTGGTAGGAGACCCCCGGGTGGACCCATAACACTCTGGAGGGGTTATGTATCTCATCTGGTTTGGGATTGCTCGGGATCCCCCCAGGAGGAGCTGCAAAATGCTGCTGAGGAGAGGGACAGTCTGCGTCCTCACCTGTGCAGGTGTAGACACAATGAGGATGTACCCAACACATGAGCGTAGCAGAGTGATCTTAGGAAAGTTTTAATGGTTTCAAGCATAAGAGAAACACACAGACTGCTGATGAAGAGAGTAAGACACACATGATCATATTTCTTTTTCTGTGCAGTGAATCACAGTACATTCAGAACAACTGTGTGTGAAAGTATCTGGCTCCTTGATAAAAAGTCAAAGGTAAAAGAATTGGACGTAAAAAAAAAAAATGTGAAAGGTGAAAAGTGAGCTGCAACTCCCAAGTTGCATTTCTGTAAGAAACAGCCGCAAATTCTTAAACAAGAACTGGATACAGCAAGCTGAAGCTAAAGAGTACAGTGTGAACTCACAAGACACATACATTACACACAAACTGATGGGAAAAGGCACTCAGACACGATTGGCAGTGTGTCATAGCACAGTTCGTTTGTCTAAACCTTCCCCAGAATAACAGTAGGAGTTGGCACCAACAGTGACTACAATGCAGGCAGAATGCCCAGTCCAATTTGGGAGACGAGGGGGAAAATGACAAAAGAAATAAAAGGGTTGCATAATGATTGTCTCAATATTGTCTGATGATAATGGTTAAAAGGTAAGTTTGTCACTTTGGGTACATAATTGTACCTTTTGAAGGTTTAAATGTAAGAGGGAAAGGGTACCATGATGTATTTGAGTGGGATACTGGCCCAGGAGCATGATTATGCACTCGTACTTTCCTCTCAGAGAAGCAGATTCCAATGTAACCACAACCGCAACTGAACTCAGTGTGCTGACAAAAGCCTGAAAAGCAGCGATGCTACAAGATTAACTGAGACACCTGCATATCTGAGATAGAGACATCCTCATGTAGCTGCCTCAACAGTTTGGTATGATCAAGTTCAGGTCCTGGTGACTAATAAGAAAAACTGTTCAATGCAATGGCGATATCTACAGTACGGCTTTGGGCACTGCAGAAAACTTACCAGTGAAACTGATGTTAAAAGGACAAATGCCCTTCATGCAAAGTCTACAAAGTCCAACTACCCAAGAGCAGAGCCACCATGAAAACAAAGGTGGGCAGAGGTGGCCTTAATGTGAGAGCAGAAGGCAGATTTATCCTCCCGGATCGCAGGTTAAATCTGGGTGGGCAAAGTGAGAGAGCAGCCCCTCCCTTGGGGCCTCAAGGCCTTGAGCAGTGCCCTTGAGGAACCAGCTTGGCAACATGCAAGCTACGATTTGCAACATGAGATCATTTCCTCTGCTGCTAGTTTTGATAGGTTTCACTAATCAAAACAAATTGCGGTCGATGCACGAGCATGCAAAAAGCCCAGAGGACTCGCAAATTTATCTGCAATTTATGAACGACAATCCTTTGTGAGACGAGATGCTGCCAGAATTTGCAGTCAGTGCTCCCAAATCCCTTTGGTGAAACAGGCTTCTGGTCTCTGAAAGACGGCCCGAGCTTCAGAAAGACACTCATTAAAGCTCATATAGAATGACACATAAACACATAAACCACATCCTCCAGCTCTTCAGTGGGAATAAGAAGAGTTCTCAGACCAGATGGGATACGTAATTGATTATTGTGTCTGTTTTTCTTTTTTTATTTTGCCTTGCTGCAAAAATACTTCCTTCCTATTGGACAATAAAGAACTGAATTGAATCTCTCAAGGGGGTTCTGGGTCTGCCCCGGGGAGGCGTCCTAATCAGATGCCGGAAGCCCCTAACCGCACCCCCCAATCTCATAGGGGTATGCAAACCCCCGTCAACCTGTTTTTTCTTGGCAATACCTTCCAATCCAAACTGGTCTCAGACAGTGAATTAGATTAAGAGAGATTCAAATACCTTTATGGAGTTTGGTGGAAAGCTGCCTTGCCCAGATTAAACCCAGATGGTAGATAATGTTCTTAATGCCTACAAGCAAGCATTTCCACTTTACGCAGGTGTGTATAGGTGAGAAATGACTTTTGGTGTGTACAAATGAGAGCAACACCACCCACACCTCGAGTGAGACTGTCTGGAAGTGTGCTCCATTCACCAGACTTACTTCTCAACCTGCCTGCACTGTGACAGCTATGAAGTGTTTGGCCTCCCGAAGTGGTCGACAACCCGTCGTATGAACTAGTTTGTTTTGTGCTTCACCCTGGCTTTAACGGTCAGGTGGGTTGCCGATCAGGCGAAGGCGAGGGCACATTTTCCCTTTTTTGTCATCAACAAGTACTCCCACTCTCTGACCTGTCTGCTGTGTAGATAGAAAGAAACACACTCTAGCATTTAAGTAGCATTTGCATATTACAAGAGAAAACAGCAAAATCAGCAGGCCTGGAGTGGAGGCCGTGAACACACACACACACACACACACACACACACACACACACACACAGCTAATTCAGCAGCTTTGGCCTTGAGCCTTTCATCAGTGTGAAGTAGAGGATGAGGTCAAGGGAGACACATCCACACAGAAAAGAGTGGGGAGAGTAAGGTAACGGCAGCGATAGGGAACGGGTTGAACAACAGATGAGAAGCTGTAAAGGTGCGTGAGAGGGTGATGGAGGGGGAGGAGAGGAAGGAGGAGACGGGAGGAGGTCGGCATTAGTCATTCGCTGTTAATTAGACTGCAATTACATGGCTTTTGGCCTTCTTAGCGCTCCTGTAGATAGACCATCAGACCCATCCATCAAACTGTTTGTCCACGAGTGTGTAGGAGAGAGAGAACATCGGAGTAAATGGTGTAAAAAGCTGGAAAGAGAATAAAAAGAAAAAGTACCGACACCAAAAGCACAGAGTTGAAGCGAGAAGCAGATGCTCCCCGGTGACTTCATGAACTGTGTGAGGGAGTCGGTACGTGTGAGAACAAGTTCTCACTAAGAAGTTACACATTTTGTCACTCTTTCTTCAGTACTGGTGCTATCTTTTTTTCTTTAGCGCTCACGTTTCTACTTTACTCTCATTTGGCTGCTGACTTCATCATCTGTCACCTCTCCGAGTCCCTCCTCTGTATTCCCTTTATCTCTGCTTTCCGCCGGCCACGGCGACTGATCAGGGACCAGCCGAGGTGAGGACGTGTCGGCTCTGATCCCTCCCTGTCACATCAGCCTGTGATCTTATCTGCGAGCGGGGCGGGAATAGCGGCCATCTTCGTTAGCATTCAGCCTGTGATCCCCGGGTTCCCGCGGCCCAGCGAGCCTCGGCTTTGAATGACTCGGATGGGAATGAGATGTCAGTGTGCGTGTGAGGGCAGCAACACCTGCCAGCATCAATCACAAGACTGCTGCCCTGAGATCAGCGGCCACACACACACACACAAACACACACACACACACACACACACACACACACAGTTGTGTACTGACACATACAGAAAAACAACTGTATCACATGAAGGCTTTTCTCTCATTGGAAACACTTATACACAAATGCAGGCACATACTTGCAGAATACATAAATAAGCTAATATATGGATTCTATTAAAACTGCTATTACATGTCACACACACAAATACACTAAATATCTACCTTTCAGCACTCAGAGGGCACCGTGGCTTCGTTTTGACAGCGAGTGTTCTCTATGTTTCATTCCCAGTTTGGTCACCTTGAAAGCGACAGCTGAAAACAAACAAACACTTTAGGGATCCAGCACGGAGAGTGGGGGAAGGTTTCCAGTAACTACAGGCTTTACACTGAGCACACTGAGCTGTCAGATGGACTGTGCACTAGGATGGGAGCTTCTATAGAAGAGATATAGAAACGTGGTTACTGTTGGTGTGAGTGGGTCAGCACCCCTGATCCCATAAGCCCTATAAAGTTCACTGTGTCAGCTGCACCACAAAGGTACTATCAATTAAAGCAGGTCCTGGATTATCACCTCATCTTCTGGCCCTGTCCTGTAGAAGGACCCATGTTCACACACCAAGTGTCAAGTGAAATCCAGAAGCTGATGGTAACATCAGAAGAAAGAAAACCGCTCATTTCAGTGTCACTGCCATCCAGCAACTATAGGATGTTCCCCAGAGGATCAATCCTGATCACTTAGATCGTCATCTGACTTTTCCTCTAGCGCCACCATGAGGTTTACTGTTGTGGTTTTTAGTAAAATATAATTTTATATGTAGTTTTATTTTTTATGTTTTTTTAGGACCCATGGCAAAACACAAACATCACACAAGGAGTAAAGATGTACCAGATCTATCTACTAACTAATTTCCATCTGCGTCTCTGGGCAGGTCGACATAAACACTAATACTAGTACTACTACTAACTAATGCAAATACAAGTTCAAATACAATCAATACTAAAATCAATCATAGATCAATACAAATCTGAATCATTACACCTGCAATGTTCAAAGTATATATATATATATATAAATGACCATTGACGTCACAGAATCTACATGTTTATCGGGGAGTTTGTTCCATTCTTCATCTTGTTCCTGTTAGTTTCGTGCCTTATTATTAGTTTTGTCATTAATTTACTTCCATACATCTGCTCAGTTCGCGTGTCCTCTCATGTCACATGACATTAACAGTCAAACATGGATTATTCTCATATTTCAGGGATTGTGTGTGAATTGGGCTGTAATCCGTTTTTCCAAGTGATTTAATCAACTAAACAAGATGTTCCTACTCACCCTTGACTTCCCCTCACTCGCATGTACGTATATTCAGACACGTGTGTGCTCATGTACGATAACCGTCACCGAGCGTGTGGCCATTAGATCGATGGTAATTGATTTATGAAGCCCACTTAACTCTAACTCTGCTGACCAGTGCACGAACGGCAGAAGGAACAAAGCACTTAGACGATATATGAGTCGATGGATGAAGGGAAGAAAACGGCGTTGAGGACGGACTCACCATCACACGTGTGTGTGTTGACAGGAGTGACTGTGTGTGTGTTTGAGAGACAGAGGGGGAAAGTGATAGTGACAGTAAAATGATGACATTCGGATCGTGATTCAGACTCTCCGACAACCGCGTCAGTAGATCCTGAAAGACCCGAGTAAATCCACTTTAAAATGGCCAAGTTCACGAGACGTGTGTCAGTGTGTGTGTGTGAGTGTGTGTGTGTGAGTGTGTACAAGAAAAACAACACTGTCAGTCATTTCAGCAAAAACCCGACACCAACATATGTTTAAGTGACACATGGTAAATGCACTGCTTTTCTCCCTCAAATACAGTGTGAGGAGAGGGAGTCAGAACGGGGGAAAAGCCCTTTAACTGTTTCTCACTGTTGGAGGAGGAAGTATTCAGAGCCTTTACTGCAGTAAAAGTACTAATACACACTGGACAAATACTCTTATTAGTATACTCGTATTTCCACAGTAAAATGTCCCCTGTGCCTGTTGTACTATTATATATTCTATCATTAGATTATTATTCCTCATCATTCATGGAAAAGCAGGATTTTACTGTTGGAGCTCATTTTGAACTGTTTTGTATCGGACTGCAGCTGATGATTATTTTCATTCTGGATCCATCTGCTGATTATTTTCTCCATTAATCCATTGATCGTTTGCTTTGTAACAATAGTGAAAATAGTGAGAAATGGCGTCACGATGAGCCAGAGCCCAAAGTGACACCTTCACAATGCTTGTTGTGTCCAACCAACAGTCCAAAGCTCAACATTAGAAGAAGAACGTTGCTCAGAGGCAGAGAGCAGACATCTGGTGAGCGATGAATGAGAATCCGTGACAGCTGTGCGGACTCTGTGTGGACTTCAGATCCAAATGCTTTTAATTCTAATTCATCAGTCTTCTGTTTGTGAACAAGCAGCACCAAACAAATCCCGTCTTCTTTTGTGGTGTTACTGTTGGTGTTACACTTAAACAAAAGGCTGTACTGTGTGTGTGTGTGTGTGTGTGTGTGTGTGTGTTCCTCTGAACACCTCATGCAGTTTTAAGTGGAACTACTTTCTGCTGCAGCAACAGTGTGTTCTGTGTTTGGTGAACTGACCCTTTAATGACAGAAAAGGGTTAGAAATGTTCGGTCTGTTAATGTCCCGCTGATGGAAGAAGTGACCAACAAACACAACGGAAAACATCAGGGTCTGAGTGGATGAACCACACAGAGGGTCCTGCTCCTCCTTCTCCATCCTCCTCCTCCAACCTGCTTCAAGAGGAGAGGAAACAAGGAAATGGAACAAGGAGAGGAGAGGAGACAAGGAGAGGAGATGAAACAAGAGCAGAGGAGAAGAGATATGAACAAAGAGGAAACATGAAGAGGAAATAAGGAAAAACACAGAGGAGAGAAAAGTAAAGAAGAGGAAACAAGAACAGGAAAGGACGAGAGAGGAGACAAGGAAAGAAAACAAGGAGAGGAAACAAGGAGAGTAGTCCCCCGTGCGACCCCTGATAGTTTGTTCCTCACTTGCTGCAGGGCCCCTCGGGCCCCTCGGGTCCGGAGCTGCCTCATGTTTGAATAATGACAGAATAAAGATGGATAATAATAAACCCCCCCGCTCCCTGACCTCTGTTGCTCTGGGAGGAGCCGGGCGGTCTGGAGAACGTTGTCTCACGCAGCATCGAGACAGAGACTCCAACAAATCCACGAGGCAGAAACGCAGCGGATAGAGAGTTCAAACGGATCCGTGTGACAGCTTCTGGAGACGGACTCAGCACTGAGCTCCACAGCTTTCTGCTCGCTCACCGTCAACTTCAACTCTGCTCTTAATGCGTGCAGTTCACATGCAGGCCAACACACACACACACACACACACACACACAAACAAACACACACAAACAAACAAACACACACACACACACGTAGCTGTAAATAAAAGCACTGGTTTATTATCCAGCGGCTCCTTGCTGCTGCAGCTCTGGAGCCTCTTCAGCCTCTCTTTGCTCACAGGTTCAGGTGTGAAACGAACGATGTCTGAAGTAAGAAAACATGGAGAACTCAACAACTCAACTTAGTGAGAAATCTGAGTTCCTTCACAACTAATCGATCCAACCACAGAATAATTATCGGAGGATGCTTCTTGCAGCAGGATCATTCCATGTCAGAGTTTAATACTGTGCATTAAATGTTCATACTTCTAGCAGCAGTGAGCGATGAGAGCAAAGCAGCCATTTAGAATCTATTTCAATGATATTTTGCAGGTGAAACTCACCTGTAAACTAGGATTTTCTTCGTGCTGAGGTGTGTGTCTCTGAACACAGGTCACAGCCCACCTCTCCTGTTAATGACTGCGAGTTTCCCAGAGGGTTCCCCAACATATTCTGCACCGTGTTGTGTTGTGGCTGAACCTTTGGATTCAGAAAGTTTCTCCAGCCTGACAAACATGAAGTTGAAATGCGGCTTTAAATCACCGGCCGCGCTGAAACAAAGTGGTTTTGTCCTGCAAGGCGACTCTGAGGCGTCAGTGTCGTTCTGCTGGAGCCTGAAGCACATTTCTTCACTCACACTCGCCTGTGGTTTTCTGATCCTGAGGTGCTGTCAAGATGGGATTTACAGTGCTGTTCTGAAAGTCTTTTATGCAAAACTTTAATCCCGTTTCGCTGTAATGCTGCGGTTTTATTGGCTTCATCGATTCCTCCCTGCATTCCATCCAACATATATATAAAATAAAATATATCAAATAAAATGTGTATATATTGAGGATATTTCCATTATTTCCCATTGCTGTTTTTAATGAGTAATGAATGCGTTCCCGTCCAGGGAAACCTGATCTCCAAGTACTTTCCTTTGGCTACAAGATTAAAGCTGAAGGACAAAATATTATAGGAAACTAGCACGTTATATTGTCTTAATACAGAGTTATTCAGCTGTAAAACATCTAAATTGCTTCACAAATGCTAATTCAGGCCTGAAGCGTGCACTGTGAGATGTATAAGGGAGGAAGAAAAAGAGAGATAATAGAAACAAATAGTCAAAAACAGACTTAAAATAAATATTGTTTGATAAAATGTGTTGAGGACATCCAGAAGCCTCATGCTGGTCGTGGACCTGGTCCAAGCGGATCGTGCATCCAGTGTCTTATTATGAAAGCCTGGTCCTTGATGTTGTGGCTCGCTGGTCTGGGGACACATGACGCAGAGGAAGACCACGAGCCAGAGATGCATCCAGGTTCCTGTGGCCGAGGCACGTCCGGTCTCCAGGTCCTGAAATACAGGTTCAAGCTCTTTATTTGGCAATTTGGCAAGAAAATCTTAACTCTTAGACTCCCTCCAGCAGGGCTCGAACAATATGTGAAAGAGAGACACATGCTAATAAAAGTATCATAACAGTTTACAAGTGATTTTTATAAGACTTTCTTCACTGAGTGGATAGCTTCATAAAGACATGGATCAGTTATTTTGATCATGCTTTTATTGAACAAACTGCACATGAATAACCAACCAATTAAACAGTTAAATTCATTTAAATAAGTCAAGGGTTAGGGTTAGGCTTTAAGTCCTGATGGTTAAGGTTAGGGTCCTCACAACTATAGAAGTACATGGATGTGTGTGTGTGTGTGTGTGTGTGTGAGTGTGTGTGAGTGAGCATGCAAGACTATTCTAACATCGTTATTTCAATTATGTGTGTGTCGTGTGGTTGGGAATCCACTGTGACAGCTCATGAATAATTCCAGTCCTGTGCAGGAAGCGTGTGTTTATCTACCCTTTAGACCGCTTATTGACACACACACACACACACACACACACACACACACACACACACACACAAGGAGCTCTATTGGACTGATAATGCCATAGATAATTAAGAGTGATATCGAATTACTAAATGGATGAGATAGTCCCGGTTTCAGTCTAATTAAAGGTTCCTTGGCCCTCTTTTGCGGAAAATTAATATGAATGCTCACAGAAAAATACATTCATGTATGTTGGCTTTTCCTGCACAAGGACACAACACACACACATACACACACACAGACAAACAAGAATAAATAGTGCGCTGCTGGCACAAAGCAGAGGTTGCACCCGTTCATTAATCAAACGGGCTCACGGAGAACGAGCGGCGGACGCTCCTGGAGATTAACAGGGTGGTGTCAGGCCGGTCCCTTTAAATCTACAGTCTGATGCATTAAGTTACATTTCATACTCATTTTCTCACATTTTAAACTAAGTTACCTCTCTGAAGCCGGGTTTCTTTTCATTCAGGCTATTTGTTTTGTTTGATTATGTGCCAGGAACATGAGAAACAGACCCGATGTTACACAGCTACAGCCTGTAGTGTACGTTTCCTTATGGTTAATCAATACATCACATGACTAACCTCGCTCAGCCTTTATCCATCCCGAGTGACAACAGTTTACTCTCTCTTGCGTGTTTTTGTACAGGCCTGTTTTTCTTTTCATACCATTTCCTATTTTGTCTCCTAACGTCCGGTTGTGCAGTAAATGTACCTGTATCAGTGCTATCAGTCATTTTATTCAAAAGCCAAAGTTTAGAACAAACTTGGGAAAAAAATACAACATCCTGTTTGAATTCAAAATGGCGGAGCAGAAACTCTTTGCCTCGCTCATCCTCAGGAGCCTCGCCAGGAGGAGACAGTCAATTCATAAGAAGGAAATTCGTCCCGTTGGCTTTGTTTCAGGAGGTTTTCAGGATATTTCAGCTTCACAGATGCATCACCTGAAGACGCCGCCCAGGGAAATATAAAGGTGCTGAGGGCTGAACGGGCTCCTTTCACACGTGTTGGAAGTCATTTGAACGAGTTACAGTTTTCCATCAGCAAAGGTTGTGGGTTAGGGTTCTGGTACTTTTTTTGGTATCACGTCCGTCGAGGGTCCAAGCTGTGGTCCATCGACGACGTGCAGATGTTTCTCTGTTTGTTGCCGGTGAAAGGATCCAGTGACAGCACGGACGGAGCGATGTGAAGTGGAAAACCAAGTCGAGAAAAGCACGTCGAGTCGAGGAAATACAGAAACAGTTTGAATTTATTACAGCTTGACTTTCTGAGAAGTGACAGCTCCAACAGTTGGTCCTCACAAGCTGCAAGTTATTACAAATATTCTCAAAGCACTTTGTTGAGTCACAAATCAGACTCGTCATCGTATTAAAGTCTAAATCACTTGTAGAATAAATCACCGTCGTCCATTTGCCAACTGTTCATTATTTCTCTTCAGCAACTCGAGAGCTTTGGAAGGAAAAACATACGAAGCCACAAAGAAAGTTTGAGACCACGAAGACGCTTTAAACACACACAAGCACAATGACACACACACACAGTAACACAATGACACACACACACACACACACACAATGACACACACACACACACACACAATGACACACACACAGTAACACAATGACACACACACACACACAGTAAGACACTCTGAGACTGAGACGCCTCATAGCTGCCAACATCCATCAACATCACACACTCGTCCAGTCACATCCCTGTCAGCAGGAGAGGAGAGGAGGAGGAGGAGGAGGAGGAGGAAGAAGGTAATTCCAGAGCATGAATGATTTGTCAGCTGTGAACATATTGACTGAGAATTATTTCTTATTGATCATCAGACTGTGATTATTCCACTGGACTGTTCTGGTCTGAATCTTTACACAGAAACAAACCAACAGCAGAGATTTTCCTTCTAGCTGTAATTATCAGTGTGTGTGTGTGTGTGTGTGTGTGTACTGAGCTCAGGGATCTTTAAATGTCTTGCAGCTGAGGTTTTCTCCTCAGACTGATTTACATCCACTGAGCCGACACCTCACCCCCCCCCGACACATAGGGTCACACAGACAGACGGGAGGACAGACAGACAGACGGGAGGACAGACAGACAGACGGGAGGACAGACAGACAGACGGATGGGAGGACAGACAGACAGACGGGAGGACAGACAGACAGACGGATGGGAGGACAGACAGACAGACAGGAGGACAGACAGACAGACAGGAGGACAGACAGAGTCAACAGAGACTCTGCACTGATCAGGAACAGTCACTTCATCCAGCTGAAGCTGAGAATACTTCTGTACTTTACTGCTGATACTTTGACTACATGAAGCTGAGGATACTTTGATGTGTACCCTGGTGTCATCTGGACTGAATGTGGAGTGAGATTTCTCCAGCTCGAACTTTATTATTGGATGTTGGAGTTAAAGGATAAAACTCACACAGACCAACAGCTCCTCCCTGTGGTCGCCTGCAGAGCTGCAGCGTGAGCTTCACACTAAAATGAATTCAGTTTGAATGAAATTGAACTGAAATGAAAGCAAACTCTCTTTCATTCCTTGGACATAAAGTTAATGAAATGAAATCTATCTATAGTTCATCTGAAATAATCTGAGACACTGAACCCCCTGTAGCAACCTCCATTTGTAATTTATCTTATATATACATATATCAAAATATATAAAAATGTCAAACTCTTCTAGGTAAAAGTACTTATTCTGCAGAATAATAATCAGACATTATTGATCATGAATGTGTTCATCACTTTAATGTTGCAGCTTATTTTTATGACACTTGAGGCATCGACAGGAAACATTTAACGACAATGCATGCAGGCTGATTAATGCATCCAGTCCATGTGCACACACTGAAATACACCATTTACACACATTTCAGGGCTGAGAATGTAAAGATTACACAGACACATGAAACACAATCCGCACTTCACCCTTGTGGCACTAGCATAAAAGAATAATAATCAGCTAAAGAACATCAAACATTAAAGGAATAATGGGACCACACAGCTTCCTCATACATATCATCATTGTTAAATTACTCTCATATCATTTTATTTTCTGGCTCTCCCATTACAGACAGGCTTTCTTTAAAAGTGAGTATCAAAGCTCGTGTCAAGTGCAAAACATCACTTTGTTTCAAACAAGGCCTTGTACCGCGTGGCAGTACACGACAGTCTGTCTAAGTGTCCCGGTCGTATGGCGTGTACAAGGACCGCCAGCACGAAACTCTTCACACGCCTGTCATCAAACCTCACAAGTTCACTCGGGGAAGACGTTTTAATTAGCTGCAGGATGTTTGTGAGTTAATCGCACAGTTCTCTTTAACTCTACTGACGAGGCTGATCTGCTGCATGGAATCACTTCTGTTAAAAGCTTTTATCCACGTTTGAAGAAAAGTAACCTCAAAATGAAGGACGCACGGCGTATTAAAGGGTAACTTAACACCCTGTCACTGTGCTGCTGTGATGTACAGGTGTACTCCAGGACGCTGTGACATCACTGCTGGGGGCGAGAGCAACCTAGAGGTCCAAAGCTCAACAGGGGGCCTTTAAAAGAACAGTTTCACATACTAAGAAACAATCTAATTCACTTTCATGTCAAGAGTTAAGATGTTCAGAATGACACCACAATGAGAGCAGCCGGTTAGCTTAGCTTAGCATAAAGACTGGAAGCAGGGGGAAACAGCTAGCCTGGCTCTGTCCAAAGAACGAGCAGCAATGCACCTACAAACACCTCTGAAGCTCACTGATTAGTTTCATCTGATTTCTTTAATCCGGGCAAAACCCAAAGTGTTAAAATGACAATTGGCTGTTTTAAATGTCGACCTACTCCTTTAATCACTAACTTTATCACCAAAGTGTGTAAAAGGAGAAAAGATGGAAGAAAGACTTTAATTAGTCTTTACTGTGAGTTCTCCAGTCGGTTCAACTACAAATGTTTTACAGCAGTTTGGTCTCGTGAATTCTTTTCTTTATTTTTTCTTTATTTTTGGTATCTTCTGCTCGCACAATAACCAAAACGTCAAAACACACACACGCGTTATTCCCTTCCTCACACTGCAAACACACACACACATCAGAGAGACAGTGTGTGTGTGTTTCCCTCCTCGTGTTTCCGGTGGTTTAAGCAGGAATGGTGTCGTTAGGCCACATGAAAGTCACGAGTGTCGGGGCGGTCACAGCATCACGTCACGAGTGACGGCACAACACTTTACTGCACGTGAACGGATGGAGGCGGCTGGTGGAGACGCAGGTGAGGGCGCCCGGTCAGCGTTTGGCTTCTCGGGGGTAAAACTCAGCCAAGGTGCTCTGCGGGATCCTCTTCAGCATCTCTTTGGGGAAGATCCTCATGAGCTGCCAGCCGATGTCCAGAGTCTCAAACACGCTCCGGTTCTCGTAGGCACCTGGACACACAAACGCAGCTGTGTTGATGCAGAGAGACTTCTGGACGTTTTAGACCTTTTTAACACCACACAGGATTCAATTTAATACCTTAATACTGGTCAAAGAATGAAAGTATGACAGAAAACCAGTGTTTTCAGCAGAATTTAACAATAATGATATAATGAATTACATGAATGTGACCTGGATAAGTAGCAGAAAATGGATATATAATTAATTAAAGATACTTTTTGCTAAAATCATCTGTTGCTCTCTTGTTTAAAAAGCTTTTTATTAATGATAGCACGCTGTTTTATTTCCAACATGTCTTTTTTGATTTCTTAGTATGATTTTGTTGTTTTTATCTTAAATTATTGTTGGTATTTCATTCCATTTTATCTTTGTATTATTTTAACTTTCTGGTTTAATTTGGCTCCTGAAATGTTTAATCCTGGTTCAACCATGTGAAGCACTTTGTGACTCTGTTTTAAATGCTGAATAAATAAAGTTATTTTATGGAGTAATCAATGCTTTTTAAGACTTTTCAAGACCTGCAGACACCCGGGTTTTTGTAACTAGTCTCTGTAGAGCTGTTCAGGGAGGACTGAAGGAAAAATAAATTAATAAAAGTACTGCAACTTATAAGAGTCTTCACATGTTTATGAGTGCCACGTTTGTGTTGCTCTTTTCAGAGTTACTATTTTCTCCATTAATCCATTGATCGTTTGCTTTGTAAAAATAGTGAAAATAGTGAGAAATGGTGTCACAATGAGCCAGAGCCCAAAGTGACACCTTCACAAGGCTTGTTGTGCTCTGCCGTGCCCCACTGCACCTTGGGAGATGAAGTTTTTCTCAAACTTGGTCAGGAACTCCAGATAGAGCAGGTCATCAGCTGTCAGAGCCTCCTCCCCCACCACCGCCTTCATGGCCTGGACGTCCTTCCCTATGGCATAACACGCATACTACACACACACACACACACACACACACTGTCAGACTGGGGGGGGGGGCACGTGCAGTATGAAACAGGAAGTGTGTGAACGTACGAGCTGGTTGGACACGTCAGAGTGGTCTCTGCGGGTCATTCCCTCCCCGATGGCAGATTTCATCAGACGAGAGAGAGACGGCAGCACGTTGATGGGAGGATAGATCTGAACCAACAAGAGACCCCAGATCAGACCAGACCAGACCAGACCAGACCAGATCAGACCAGACCAGATCAGACCAGGCCAGACCAGACCAGACCAGATCAGACCAGACCAGACCAGACCAGACCAGGCCAGACCAGACCAGACCAGACCAGATCAGACCAGATCGGACCGGACCGGATCGGATCGGATCGGATCGGACCGGACCGGACCAGATCAGATCAGATCAGATCAGAAGGCACGAGTAAAAACTGCGTCTACTGTTTTCTATCAGCTGCTGGCACACATCCAGTCCTGCCCCCAGAGGACGGTCAGGTCTCAAGTCAAGACCAACATGTATTTTTTAGTCAAGAGTAACAAGTCTAGTAATCAGATTCATAAATCGAGTCTGACTGGAGTCCAAGTCATGTGACTGGAGCACAGTACTGACCTTTGCCCGACACTAGGTCTCTTCAGCCTGACCCTTCCACAGTATGTGACCACAGCTGTGACGCTGCTCTTCTTTACCTGTCTGTTGTGAAGTTGTCTGTCCACATAGATTTGTCCCTCAGTGATGTATCCGGTCAGGTCAGGAATAGGATGAGTGATGTCTGAGAGACACAAGAACACGCTGTAACATCAGCACAGCAGAAATATGAAGAGCTTGTGGCTGGGCGGGCGAGTACCGTCATTGGGCATGGTGAGGATGGGGATCTGGGTGATGGAGCCGTTACGTCCTTCTACTCTGCCAGCTCTCTCATAGATGGTAGCCAAATCCGTGTACATGTAACCAGGGAACCCTCGCCGGCCCGGCACCTCCTCCCTGGCCGCAGACACCTGAGATGCAGTTTGGTGCAAGTAAACGCACAATTTATTTCCAATTTCCTGCAGTCATTTCAGAGTAAATGCACTGAAATTGTGGCCGACCTCTCGCAGGGCCTCGGCGTAGGAGCTCATATCAGTGAGGATGACGAGGACGTGCTTCTCACACTGATAGGCCAGATACTCTGCTGATGTCAGAGCTAAACGAGGCGTGATGATTCGCTCGATGCTGCAATAAAGAAGACAGTTTAACCACCTTCTGCACTGGTCATTTTGGGCCTATTTCTGCCTGTTTTTATATAAATTAATGCTCAATATCTTCTGATGTAAACATGGTTAATGTGTTACACTGAAGAGGACTGAGTAATAATTAGGGCAGTGAATACACAGTTTCCATTAAATAGTTTCTTAGAGTGAACCTCCTCATACATGACTTATAAAACTCAATCAGAAACTTTCCACAAGTGTATCAGATCTGAAGTTGATATGGAAAAGTACTCAGGTGTTACAAGGCATTTAGTAAGAAGTGTACCTAGGTGCCAAATCTATCTGAAACCTCTCCGAAATGGCTAAATTGTGCTTTTCAATAGTTCAAGAAAGAATCTTTTTGTCAACAGAACAACCACAAAATAACTGAATTTTTTTAATTACACATAGAAAATGGAACATGGGGATACACTCCATCATAGTTTTTGAAGTGAAAGGAAGGTGATGAGTGAAAGGTCATACATACGTGGGGTCGTTGGCCAGGTTGAGGAATAAACAGACGTTATCCATAGAACCGTTCTCCTCAAAGTCAGACTTAAAGAACCTGGCTGTCTCCATGTTCACCTGGTGAGAGAGAAGACAAACTGACCTTTAATATAACAGTTTTTAATGGTTCACTCAGGCTCCATTTCCTCTGTTACTATGATCTCTTTTCCTGTTCTCCCAGCGCTCACTCTTCATGAAGCTCCATCATTTCAAATGTTCTGGATTTACACTCACGCCCTTTTTTAATATCTAGGCATTTAAACACATGACGTGTAGAAAGTCGTGGGGAAACAGAGGAACACCGGAGCAACAGTCTGACAGTGTGACTCTCTCGTCTGAACGCATGTCAGAGGCGAGTTTGAGCTAAAACGCGGCCTTCAAAGTGCCAGAATGTGCTGATTCTCACCCCCATGGCTGCAAATACGATGGCAAAGTTGTCCTCGCTGTAGTCCATCACGTCCTTGGACTTCCTCACCAAACCGGCCTGCCGACAGATCTGAGCTGCGATCTGACGGGCGGAGGGAACGAAGGAGGACAAACACGAAGGACATCACACAAACCAAAGTCGTTTATTCACCTGCAGCCTCATTTAAGACAAATCTCAGAAGCTTTTTATTTTAATTAAATCCAACTAATTAAAGGGAAGCGATACAGTTAATTAATACATTTATGTAATTAATAAAATCTCATTAAGACTCAGCCCTGAGGGTGTGACACAGAACAGGAAACGAACAGACATGTTGATGTGTGTGTGTGGACCTCATTGTGTGGCAGTCCTGCAGCAGAGAAGATAGGTATTTTCTGCCCTCTGGCGATGCTGTTCATGCCATCGATGGCAGATATGCCAGTCTGGATCATCTCCTCGGGGTAGATGCGACACTGAGGGTTTATAGGCTGGCCTACAATATGAAAAGAGCTTTGATAGAATCACACAGATGGGTGAAATATTCATGATACACCAACATGAAGTGTGTTAGAGAGACAGTGTTCTGCTTCCATTTTTCCATTTCATAAGAAGATCCTTGAGTATATTTTTGCAGGCTGAGTGTGCACTAACACTGTACTTCTGCAGCCCTTCTTCCATGCAGCTGCATGTAACTGTGTTGAGCCACTGCTCACGCAAACCGGATACTTCCTGCTGCTGCACATCAACGTACCCATGATGTCCAAGAAGTCCTCGGCCAGGACTGCTGGTCCTCTGTCGATAGGTTTACCAGATCCATTAAACACACGACCTGCAAAAACACACACACACTTTATCACGTCTCCAGACAAACACACCTACATTCAGTTATTTTAAGGAGTTTCTGTAGAGCTGCAGCGCCTCAGTCTGACCCTACACAGCCTGGACATATTTACTGTGCTGTGCGTCGTACCCAACATGTCCTCGGAGACGGGCGTCCGTAAGATGTCTCCTGTAAACTCACAGCTGGTCTTCTTGGCGTCGATACCTGAAGTCCCCTCAAACACCTGCAGGGGGCCGAGAGGAGGCACAACAGGAAACCTCAGCCGTGCATTAATCTCAGGCGATCGCGTCACTGGAGCAGGAGGTTAACATGTGTACACGTGTTCTCTTTCATAATTTACATGTTTCTGTTTAATGTCCATTTTAAGTCTGTGCATGTGAACCTATGAGGATGGGAGCTTAAAGAAAGTTTTATATTCTTTACTGTGATTTTATTTCAACCCCCAAAAAATCAAACTGGAACAAATTAGCATGAAGTCTTAATTTCACTTTAAAACACGTGTTAGAACCGGACGAGCCCCCAGTGCTGAGGCGGCGGTGTTGAGATTACCTGCACCACGGCTTTGGAGCCGGTGACCTCCAGCACCTGCCCACTCCTCTTGGTGCCGTCGGGCAGGGTGAGGTGGACGATCTCCGCGTACTTCGGGAACTGTTGGAGTGAAGCAGGAACACGAGCGTCGGTTCGGGGAAGAACTGAGTCATTCTACATGTTCCGAACGTGTGTCGGCCATGTTTTCAGAGGATGTGTCGGGAATATGGAGCTATTTCAACAAACATAACAGGGCAATTCGATTCTTTCGGTTGTTCATTAGTATGCAGCGGTTGTGGCAGTTAATGAGGCTGAACTCCTGAGATGAGAGTCAGCATGGGGAGCCTGTGTAACAGCCATCAGGGCTGCTGGTAAAATATTTCATTGGGTTTTTCTATATAATCCATCCAGAGCTCCGTCTGTGCTGCTGAAAATAAGATCAAAGTGGAATATTTGCACTTTCATCTTAACTTTCTGTCAGTTTTTGAAGTCATTTTAATCCATAGAAAGAGTTCAGGGAAGTAAACAGACGTGAGTCGCCTGAGAGGTCCGGCTGTTCTTACCTTCACCTGGTCCAGAATCACCAGCGGACCGTTGACTCCAGACACCGTTTTATAGGCTGCGGGCGCAAACACACAGTGAACTGACACAACCTGAACGGAGTCTTAGTCAGAGCTTTAAATACAAACACACGAGTCAGCAGACGGCTGGATCGATACGCTGATGAACCGAAAATGAATCAGTTACTATTTTAGAAAATCAAAGTCATTTTCAAGCAAAAAACTCCAAATATTCTCTGATGTGAGGAAAGATTTGCTGCTTTTCTCTGTTGAACAACAGTAAACTGAACATTTGAAGACGTCACTGTGGAACTGTGACAGACATTTTTCATTATTTACTGAAGATTTATGAACCAAACAGTTAATCAACTTATCAAGAAAATAATCAGCGTTTCTCTCGGGCTCAGTGATGCAAATTCTACTCGTGATGCTTGTCATCACAATATCTGAGCCTCAGACAGCCTCGGCCTCAGGCTGGAGGAGGAGGGAGCTGCAGAGGGAACATGTGAGCGTCCCGCTGAGGCCCACACACTTTAACACAACACAGGAAATCAGCAGCCTGAGCTTCAGATCAGTGCAGGGCTGCACCTGTGGATTACTGTCAGTATAATCATCACAAATCCTGTTAAAAGTTTACATCTTGTTTTGTTGGATCAGTCCAACCCAAATGATTCGGTTTAATATCACAGCAGATTGAAGAAACTGCTGATATTCACATCTGAGAAGCTCAAACTCTGATGTTTTGCTTTTAAAATGGATAATTATTCCCCAGTGAATCCGCTGAGCTTCACTGCCTCCCGGGAATTGATGCCCACCTTTAAGAAACAAACAAACAGTCATGTTTGCATGCTGCAGGACTCCTGCTCAGCTGGTGCATGCAGGAGGACAGTAGGGGGACTCACTGAGGCGGGGCTGGGAGATGTAATCCCGGCTCACGGCCATCACATGCTCCCGGGAGGCGGCGGCCGGAGCGGCGGCCGACGGCTTGGTCCCGCTGACGGCGGAGGAGAGCTCGCTCATGGCCCCGTTCACCATCCCTCGGAGCGCCTTCATCGCCATGTTTCCACCTGCTGCAGCGTGCGAGTCGTGACAGCCTCGGCGCATGCGCGGTGGGGGGGCAGCAGCCGCATCCTGAGGGATGCTGAAGCTGAGAGAAGTTTCACCTGCTGCAGAGTCAAACACACGACCTGCCTCTTACAGCCGAGAAATATGAGGGATATGGGAAAATATTTCATTTAGAGGATTAACAGGAAGCTTAAAGACACATTTCCAAACAGGTGGGGAGGTGAATGTCAAGGGTTAAAGGTTAAAAAATAAGTTGAATTTTAAAGTGCAGGATCACACCCTGCTGTGAAGTTTAGATTCATTTATACTCCAGAAGTTGTCTTTAGTGTTTATATAACTAAATTAATTATGCAAATGAGCGAGTGTTTGTGTCAGTCAGTTCAGCCCAGAACGTGTGTGTAAAGTGTAAAAATCTCCAGGGACAGTTTGAAACAGTATCTACTGAGCTTTTTGATAAATTCTGTGAGCATCTCAACGTTTGCATCTCTTTTCATCTACAAACATACAAAACCTGGACAAAAAACCCAAACACACTACCTGGATTGATCGATACCACAATCGGCTATAATTAGGGTGAACTGCCCCTTTAGGGAGAAGAGTCTGATGTAAGAAATTTAAACATATAAGAGTCCAATAAAAACTAATATACTTACACTGAAATCACTTTAAGAAGACACTCTGGTTTGTTTGATCCTGATCAGAGTCCTTTAATATTGATTGTCTGCTGATAGTCAGATCTGATATTTTATTTTATGATATTTCACCTAAATGTTAATTAAATATGAATCTGACACATTGAAATAACAGCTGTAGAGTTTTCAGTTTAAATTATTGTGTTGTTAAGTCACAAAATTAACCTAATCACCAAAGTGACGTCAGCACCGGATAACACTGAGAAGCTGCTGCCTGAATGTTTTCTACACGGAGCTTTATTAATGCGTAAGAGAAGAGAAATGACATTCGTGACCATCGGAGCTTTTTAATTTAGTCAAAGCAGAGTCGATCACCACTGCAACCAAATACATTCACAAGCACTGCAGCACCGGCAGGCTGAGGAGGACAAACACACCAGAGTCGGACTTTGATCAGCTTTATTTCAGCCGATACAGATCCGTGAAAATATTCCGATACTTTGGATCGGCTCGGGACATCTCAACGACCAAAAACCATCTGGGAACGTGAGGACTGTTTTAAAACACTTAAAAACATGTTGTAATTTCAGTAAATTGTGCCTTTAAACATGTAGCTGAATGAGAGCAGTACATTCAGTGTAAACCTGAATAAAAAGTATACTTTCCCATCGACAGACCCATAAAGGCGTCTGTTCTGCGCTGCGGTCGTCACACTGCAGCGTGTTTCAGTGTCCTGGCAGACTAGTAGTCGTCATACGTGTTGACTCTGTGTTGGTGTGTATATCTGTGCTGGTGTCTCATTTTGGGACCGGCCCAGTCCTCCTCAGGTCCGTCACGCTGGCTGGACTCTTTGGCCCAGCGGGGGGAGTACCGGGGGAGGGGAGGAAGGGAAGGAGGACGAGGAGGAGGACGAGGAGGACGAGGAGGAGGAGGACCTCTCCTTCTGTCTTCCTGCCAGCGGGAGGATGAACTCCATGCCGGCTCTGCTGGGGGATATCTGGGCCTGCTCTCCTCTGAGCGGGGGGGCCTCCTCCACTGACTGTCTGGATAAGGGGGGGTCCATCGGTGCTGCTGGTGGGGAGGGGGTGGGCAGAAAGGAGATGTTGGTAGTAATGGTGGACTGTGGAGGACGCCGTCGTGTGGGTGGCGGTGATGTGAGCGGTGGTTTATTCCTCTTGGAGGGAAAGACCTGCTGAACGACAGAGAGGAAGTTAGAAATATTTAAAGGATCGGACACGTGAACGAGTTGACCTGATGATGGCGCCAGAGGAAAACTCAGAGGATCAATAAAGTTATAGTTCATCCTGCAGGGAACATGAAGGACAGCGTACAGAGACGTGGACTGTGGTCTGCAGACTCTGGGAGTAACGGCTCCTGTCTTTCGTTTAGTTTTTTTTATTAAGACTTTGTAGATGTGTGAACATTTTCTATCCTTTAACTTTCATTTCTGCCATTAGAAACCAGACAGTATCCAAAACTAATCAAATCCCACAACAGTAGTGTATAAACACTGCATAAACACCCCCCAGGTGACCCCTGGCCTGGTGAAATACTGTCTGCACACTGGGGGTGTCGCTACGTTTGGAGAGGGTGTCCCAGAAGGTTAAAGGCGTCCCTTTTGGTCCTGATGTGCTGGTTCTCCTCCCTACCTGTGGTACCAGGAGTCACTGAGGTGTGGTCGTCTCTCCTCTCTGCTGTCACAGTCTAACGGCCGATGTGCAGCGAGACCTTTCATTGGCTCCTGCTCAGGCTCCTCCATCCCATCGTTACTGTTTAAAAAAAGATCACAAGGGACAGATCAATATAAACGTCCTGGATAGTCTAATCAGACTGGAGTCTGAAATCTAAAGTTCCCATGATGCTTAGAGGAGAGGAGGCTATGGATTCAGTGAGTGAACCGCCGGCTACAACTTCAGCCCTGTTTTTTAGCCTATATTTGTTCACATTTTGGCACATTAGCAGCATTAGAGTGAGCTGAACCAGCAGTCAGCAGCTCCTGTCTGCAGTGAACCCAGTGATGTACAGACAGCTGTATCTGGATCACTTTCATACTGAAGAAAACTTAAAAACATCAAGATTCTAAGGCAGGTTCTGCTGCTATAAGGAGAGTCTTTTTTTTCTATGATTTCAAAGCCAATGAATGGACATTTATCAGTGATGGACTCAGAGATAATGAGAAATTAAGTCACACTGAATCAAAACACACAAGTATGATGTCTGTGCAGTTTGTGACACAAATTGCAGTAATTAAGTTTTAAAGTATGTTAATATCTTTCATTGACATAAAGTGAATTAAATAAGACATGTGCTGTGCAAAGTGCACTTAACCATATAAAAAGACACTATGGAAGTATTCTAAGTAACTATGACTCTGTTCACCTCCTCTTCGGTCCACATTGTAGATCTTCTAGATAGTTCTGTCTTTCTATAGCGTAGCCCCGCGAGGATTCGAACACTGAGAGCAAAAGAAAAAACATGTAAGATGCTTTACTTTCATTCAGAAATGAGCCCGACACACATCAAAATAAGAGAGAATATAAGATGAGTACTCACACGCTACAGCCTCTTTAGGATCCATCCCATCAACATCTATGAGATACCTGCAGGTCAGACACAGCTGTTAAACACCGTCTCACCTGCTGTTCAAACTACCACAGAAAGCTTTGAACTGTACACACCTGCAGATCAGGTAGCCGGTGCGATTCAGACCGTGGGTACAGTGGACGCCGATCAGCTTGTCTGTAAAGGAGATGCCAGTTAACAGGTGTATCTGATGTACAAGCAGTGAGTGTAGTTCCTTTCTTTCATCAGTCACATACAGTGTTGAACCCTCCCTCGCAGCGCAGACGAGTGCATCAACACTGTTTACAGGGACTCGAGTAGGCACAGATTATGAGAAGTGAGGGGGACAGCGGGGGTCTTCCCCTGCCCCCTTTAAGTACTTCTCCTAGCACGTTGTACACAGAGTCACGCAGCAGAACTTCATCACCAGAGTATTTCTCACCGTTGTCTGCGTTGTCTCGTAGAAACCTGCGTACGACACGTTTGAAACTCAGGATGGTTTTGTCAGTGGGAACCTCGTGACCGGCTGTGAAGATCTTCACAAACAGCAGTGACTCCGGTACGTCCTGCACACAGAAACACAGGGCAGAATTTAGTTTATATGCCTTTACATTGAAAAAGAAGACTCATTAAAACATGTATCTGTGTTTTTTGGTTGCTTACATGCAGTTTATAGTAGCGTGTGGTGAAGGTCAAGTCGACGATCAAACCGAGTTCTTGGTTTTCTTTGTTCAAAGTGTCCAGCAGCTCCCAGGGACCAAAGACATCAGGACGTGGAAGCTGATGGTTCAAAGACTGAAGAAAAACACACAGATTTTCATCAGCACCCGCAAAATCTCACAAACACAATTTTTAAAAGAAGCTCTCTGTCAAAATCAGCCATGAACAGACTTCAGCTGAAACTCCTGACCTGTTTCAGAGGCACTTTGAAGGCAATGAAACGAGTCCCGTGAAGTCTTTTCCCAACAGCTTTGTAATCCAGCCATCTATTGGGAAGAAAAACATCAGGTGACATACAGATGTGAGTGATTTAATCACTTTAACAAGGATGATTCTGGTGATATTCTATATTTTTCTTCATGTGCACAGTCAACCAACAGTGAATGTATCCACTAACAAATGCTGTGTGAGTATCACAGCCTGATGGATCATCTTCCTCTGAGCTACACAGCTCCATCGTTGTCTAGAAAAACTATTAAAAGCTCATCGGTGACACATTCCTTCATCACTATGAACACACACACTGAAGTTTACCCCCCACACACCGTCCTGCTGCCCCAAACACTCACTACAGCACCTGTGGATTCTTCCACCGCGGAAAATAGACCCCAACAAATGCACTATTTCGTCCTGTTTGTTTGATTCACTATAACTTCATATTTGTGAGACGTCTTTTTAAAGATGTCCATCTTCAGGAGGAACCAATGTGCTCAGAGCTGAGAGCCAGAGACAGGTAGTCAGACACAGAGACGCACCAACACATTACTGGTCCTGGTGTGTACCGGACATCTGTTAACAGTAAGAAAAACACGGTCTGTGTCTCTATCACCAACACTACAGATCAGGTTTGTTTTATTGTGGAGGGATCCGTATGAAAAGTATTTGTGTGTTAAATAAGAAATATTATCAACACGTCGGCAACTCTCGGTATCAGCTGAGCTCCAGTTTGTGGGGCGATCATGTTATCATGGAGCCGTTTTACCTGGTGAACAGTTTGTTTTACACCATCTACAGTACAACAGCTCTCTGTGTGTTCCCAGTCTGACTTTCCACAGTAAGATAAACGCAGTTTCTGCCTACAGACACTCAGCAGGCGTTAACGGCCGCAGGTCCCAGGTTAGCTCAACATTACTGACATTTTAACAGATGAAACCGGTCTTACCTGTCCGGGATCCCGTTTTTCTTACTGTGTCTGGACATTTTCAAAGAGCTGCTCTCTCGCTGGTTGTTTCTCTTCGGCTGTTTTAATCAAATTATCTAAAAAAACTCCTAAAAACCGGACCGGTAGCACGTGCAGCCAGCTGTTTCCAGCTGAATATAACTCCCGCCGGCGGCTGCTCACACTTTAAAGACTTTATAAACACCGACTAACTGTACACAAGTTCCTCTCATCGTGTAAAAACGCTGTGAACTGTCTCAGTTTACCCGTCCCCATGTTATAAAGCGACCCGCCGTCTTCAAACCTTCTGCTCGACCACAAACAGAAAGCAGCTGTCCGCGGCGCATCTGGATGACGTCAAAGAGCGGGCGTCACGTGACTGCCAGCCAGCGGCGCAGCTGCAGTACGTCACTGTGTTTCCTCTGCACGTGTCACAGTTATTATTGTACTTTTTACTTCATCACATTATCTGGAGATTTTACTACAAAACACATGAACTTATAAAACAATACAACAATACACCCACACAGTATGTAAAACAGTTCAAATCAGCTCAGCAGTAAAATGATCATTACACATTAATGTGTCATTTATAATAATCTAAAATATAATAGTAAAACATTTTTTAGCATTATGAGCACTTTTACTTTTGATACTTTAAGTACATTTTCTTGATTATAGCCTACTTACATACTTAAGTAACATCTTCAGTGCAGGACTTTTACTTGTAACAGAGTATTTTTACAGTGTGGTATTAGTACTTTTCTTGAAGTAAAGGATCTGAGTGTACTGAGTCTGTGCTGATACCATTCAAAGGAAAACAGTCCAAACTGAAATATACACTAATATACAATGAAGTATTGGAATATTTGAATATTATTGTACACATTTAGGTGGTAGAAAGTAACTAATTACATGTATTCAAGTGCTGTACTTGTATTTTACTCAAGCATTTTCACGTTGTGTTTCTACTCCACTACATCACAGAGGGAAATAGTAATAATAATTGACTTAATTTATTTGAAAGCTGTAGTTACTTTTCAGATTAAGATTTTACATTAAAAACATATGTAGGCCTTCTTCTGTAGTTTTACTTTAATTTACTAAAATTTAAACTTCAGGTCTTTACTTGTAATGAAGTATATTTACATTGTTTTATTGGTACTTTTACTTTAGTTAAAGAGACTTCTGGAGCAGAAGTCAGCTGATCTAAACAAGACAAATATAGAAAGACGACTGACTCACAAAGTGGAAACTTACTAATGACTGTTGTTCAGTCTACTGCAACCTGTGGGACTTGACTGGTAACTCTACTTCTTTTAGCAGGTTCACATTTACTTTTATGTGTTTACTCCTGTAAGTCCTGTATTTTAAATGTCTGGGCTTCCGTGTCCTCCCATAACTTCAAACCAAGTTTTCATTACTAAGGAATACTCTAAATGATCCATTAAATTACTGTATAATCGTATCCTTTTGTGTTATCTCATTATGGTATCTTTATAGTACTTTTTTAAGGCATGAATTCAACAAAGTCCTTCGCAGGATTAAAAAGAATAAACACAGTAAATCTAAAACAATAAGAGTAAAAATAAGGACAGAAAATGCATGTATGTATTTTATTGAAGCTTTGCTGTATGTGAGTCCTCACTGTGTGTATTGTGTGTGCTGTATGTACATGCATGTGCTTTTTTTGTCTCTGTACTATTGTGTCAGTGTCTAATAATGCAGCACAATGTTTCTTATTTAGCGCATATCTTTATTAACATGAATATTCCATATTTCCCTGCTTGCATGTTGAATTTTTCAACTAGCACCTGACCATGTGTGATGTTTTTACTCACATTAATATTCTGTTCTCTTTTTATTATTGCTTGGCAGGCGTTTAAACGATTTCATTAACTTTTGTCATTATAATTCTGTTTTTAGGTTGAATTTGTGTCCAAACAGCCGTTTGTCTAACTTTGGCACATTTACTACAGTGTTCATTAACATGCATCCATGGGAAGTAATCCAATACATAAATAAATGAAATCAACGCAGAAACAGATGACTAAAACCATGAAGGGAGTAAGATCAAATAATCAAATCCTTTCAAACATAACTTGAATAGACTAAACAAGAATGTTGTTACCACCTGGATCTTGGATCTAGATCTAGTTTTTCTTTAGCTTATACTTTTCTAGACCAGCTTTCTTCAGCCTGGAACACTGTGTTCTTTAAGCTGAATGAGTAGATCCATTCATCTTCTGTCAGTAAAAGGTGGTTATTTGTTTGAATAAGTCCAGTGTTGGCATGTAGATCTGCTCCTCTTTAACAGAACTGATTTCATTTGGGTTGTAGTTCTCAAGTTTCCTCCTGGCTTCATGAAGTTCAGGGAAACTGGTCGTGACTCTGAAAACCCTTTAATATGCTCAGCAGACGAGTGCTGCCTCGTCTGTTTCACAGGCCAGAGCGGCAAACACCTGAGGGGAAACACACCTGAGGAAGACGTGCAGAGGAATTACACGCCGATGTTTCCCGGCACACAGAGCAAAAAGACAAAGTTACGCAACACTCTGTGACAACCTGAAGAGGAAGTTTCATATATGGTCAGACAGACATAGTTAAAAGGTACGCCTACAACTTTACAGCAGTGCTGGGAGTGTCTGAAGTGGACTGCAGTGCAGAGTCAGACACTGTCAGAGACACATCCAGCAGTTCTTTTACTTTCTTCATTCACTTATTGGATCTCCACCATCCACTAGGTGCAACCAAGTAAACTAAAATAACCGCATTTAGTATTCAGATTAATTGTCTTTGCATGCTGTCAGAAGGAAACACAGATCGTGTGTTTGCTTCTTTGTATTTAGCATCAGGACCAACACCCACAAATCAAACAGACTGAAAGTTCATGTGGAGTTTTACAGCTGTTTATCACTAATAGATAAAACTGTCGTATACTGCATGTGATTATTGGTCACGTTATGGAGTTCTGATGGAGGCGTTTCTGACTCTCTGAAAAACAAACTAATAAAACAGGACTGAAGAGGAAGTCACACTAACATGAAGTGTTGATGGAGGGACTCCTGTCACAGAGCGCTTGAGGGTTTCTGAGTAAACAAGCAGCTCAGACACAATGTTCACTCACCTGTACACTGTTCGTTCGCAGAGCCGGGGAAAGACGGCGGGGCCGCGGGGCTCTCAGCCACCTCGCTGGTCGCCACTGGAAACGTCCATCACTTAGACTGCCGCACGCAGCTGTACGTGGCAGCGTGTGAATGTATGAAAACAATACTTATCAGCAGCAATGTAGATGGATGAGATGAGATAATAAGATCCCAAACCAAAAGCTGACGTCTGTGTATCTTCTTCACGCTGTCTCACTTCCTGCAGGAAATATTCTGCATATTGTACATAACTCTGCAGTAGACTGTCATTTATTTATATGTGAAATGTAAAGCTTTATTTAAAGTGTGAGGATGTGTATGTTCATAAACTAACAATAAATTAATTGACTGTTTTAACTCAAATCTTTACACATCATCACCTGTTCATATGTTAATTTAAGAAAACTGGACACTGACTTGAACATGTTTCTGTGTCTCTGCGTCTTCTCTGTTAAATGTCAAACATATTGTTTGAAAATCCAAACAATAAAGGATAAATCCAACCTGTATTGCACGTCCAAGTATGTTTTCTGTAGCATCCAAACAGTTATGTTGGTCTGATATTATATTAAACTGTTAAGGCAAAATAATTAGGGCCAAATCTGAAGTAAATCTGTGAACCTTCGGTGAGGAGTGGAGTCACTGCTGACCAGCAGAGCTAAAAACTTTGCAAGGCGACGAACAGATGAACAATGAATGAATACAAGACAGAATCACAGGGTGATCCTGTCATGTATTTGTTAAATACAATCCAGAAACGTCTCACTTTGTTAATAACTTTAACACCCAAGCCTGGTGAGACTTTTGTATGTTGAACGTTGCCAGCATAAGAAACACAGTTCAATACCAGTGACATGTTACTGATACCAAGCATCATGTCATGTATTTATCAAATGTTAAGCCTGTATTTGTATGTTATTAAAGAAGAGTCATGTTTTAACTTTACTGGAGCAGAACAACATGCTTTTATCTTTAAGGCAGCATGAAGAAATTCACTGGTCTTGCCCTTTATTTATTTAACATTGAATGTTTTGGAGCCCCATAATTATTCAGTGATCAGTATTGAAACCTGTTGTGACTAGTTAAAGAATGATTCATTGTGCAAAGTTAATCATGGGGTGGAACATTAACTAATTAGTGTCTGCAGTAAATAAGGATCCGGGTGTGTATTGAACATCTCAGTCTGAATGTGTTTAAGAATCATAAATTCATCAGGAAGCTAAACAGAACTGAAAGTAGATCAAGGATCTATTTTACAGAAAACACAACCGATAACACAAGTCTTCAAAAAAGTATTTGCAGAAAGGATGACACATGACCTCCCGGTGAAACGCTCACACGTTGGCACACATTTAGTTGTTTCATTGCATCATAGTCTGCTAAGTCACGGGATCCCATCAGCATGAGTCAGTAAGACCAATTATCCAGAGTGAAAATACTGTTATTGTTATTTAAGAAACCAGAAAAGGACGCAGAGTCGGACATTATGCTTCTCAGAAAGCTGAAAAGAAATGAGTGAAAATAAGTTACTTACAGATTCTGTTTACTTATTCATTTTTTCTGGTTTCCATCCAGTTGTGGATTGCACAGATCATGTGAAACCACAGCTTTACATTGACGATCATGTATTTAACTCATATTCCTTATCCAAACTGTGTGCATTTCCACCAGGAAACTCAATGTTCAGTATCAGCTCATTCAGTGTAAACATACAGAGTCTCTCTGAGCTTTGACTGAAGTAAAATGCAGAAGAAACTGTAGAAAATGACTAAACAAAAGCTGATATTGTTAATTTCTCTCTCGTGTACAATGATGGCTGTGAACAAACAGAAAACTGCAGCTCAGAAACGCTGCGGCATCAACGAGAAAGTGACTTACCCAATCACAGTGACTGGTTTTCAGTCCGCTTTTTGGATTGATTGGTTGCTCTATTTTGTTTCCTGGCAATAAAACGAGCAGATTTCCTTCAGGACTTCTGTATGTGTGACATTAGTGCTACATCAAACTGCTCAGGTCAGTTCTAAAGAAAACTCAAATCTACAACTTAGACATTCATAATTTTACATGATGCTTGGTATTAAAACCTTGACTAATGAATAAACATCAGAAAGTATTACACGTGGACTGAACATGTTACTGGTATTGAACTGTGTTTCTTATGTTTTTAAGTTTTTAGCTCTGCTGGTCAGCAGTGACTCCACTCCTCACCGAAAGTTCACAGATTTACTTCAGATTTGGCCCTAATTATTTTGCCTTCACTGTTGCTACACCTCAATACGTCAAACTTTACATTTAAGCGCAGCACAAAATTCCTTTTTTAAACAATGGGTCCTTGATTTCAGACACGAGTGGACAAAAGCATCTTTTCATTTAATTAACATGAGCTCTGTGAGTTGAAAACCAGCTGAATTTCTAATGTTTTAATGTTTCCTAATAACTTCATATGTCTCCTCATCAGATGAGGATCCATGTAGAAGACACAGGGATAAAGAAACAGGGATGTTCTGTGGTGTACAGACAGTTTAACAGTTTAATATAATATCAGACCAACATAACTGTTTGGATGCTACAGAAAACATACTTGGACGTGCAACACAGGTTGGATTTATCCTTTATTGTTTGGATTTTCAAACAATATGTTTGACATTTAACAGAGAAGACGCAGAGACACAGAAACATGTTCAAGTCAGTGTCCAGTTTTCTTAAATTAACATATGAACAGGTGATGATGTGTAAAGATTTGAGTTAAAACAGTCAATTAATTTATTGTTAGTTTATGAACATACACATCCTCACACTTTAAATAAAGCTTTACATTTCACATATAAATAAATGACAGTCTACTGCAGAGTTATGTACAATATGCAGAATATTTCCTGCAGGAAGTGAGACAGCGTGAAGAAGATACACAGACGTCAGCTTTTGGTTTGGGATCTTATTATCTCATCTCATCCTTCTACATTGCTGCTGATAAGTATTGTTTTCATACATTCACACGCTGCCACGTACAGCTGCGTGCGGCAGTCTAAGTGATGGAAGGAGTCCGCGTCCGGACGTTTCCAGTGGCGACCAGCGAGGTGGCCGAGAGCCCCGCGGCCCCGCCGTCTTTCCCCGGCTCTGCGAACGGGAACACCTCTCTGGTCAGTCGCGTCAGGAGGCACGGCATCTCCTTCTTCCCGCCCAATATGGCGCCTTTGGCCTGGAAGGTGTAGGCCACGCGGTGGGAGAGGCGGGTCATGAGGCGAGTCAGCTCCAGGTTACGATTGCCTTCCTCCTTTAATAAAGTGCAGAACGTCTGGAGGAAGACTGATCCCAGAGGGTGCATGAAAGCCCCGTAACCTGAGGAGAGGACGGGGGGAAGAGCACAAGATGATCTCATCCACCTTCCTTTTTTGGTATGTAGAGGCTTCTGAAGAAATGGAGCCACAACACACGGAGAAGTTTAACAGTAGAGAAATAATAAAGAGTAATGCAGGAGTGCTGACCTGGTGCCGTGGCGTACATCACAGCTGTGTCTACAGGAACAGAGAGATGCTGTGACACGCTGCAGTCTGTGGCGTCTCCAGCTGAATCCACCTCCACACCATCATCCAGACCGTCTCCCCGACAAGCCTGCAGAGACACAACGAGACAGAGTCCTCAGTGGTCCTGAAGACAAACCAGCGCTTCATCACCTCCACGTGAACCCAACTCACCACAACACGAGAGAGTCTGAGAGACCAAAGATGCATTAACATGAACACAAGAACCGTAAGATGGCCGACCTGTATGAGGAACACTTTGGCCTTTTTCTCCATGAGTTCGTTGTCGAAACACGTGAAGACGCGTGACAGGAAGACGGGTCTCCCATCGGCCCCGAACACGCAGCCCTCCTCCCCGTGAGACGACAGGACGGCCAGGAAACAGTCCTTCACGGGCCGCCGGCTCTCTGCAGCACAAACACACACACACACACACACACGCTCATCAGTCACACACGTCACTCAGCCTTCATCAGTCACATGCGGGGGGGGGGGGGGGGGGGGGGGTTTACAGTAGGTCACCTGACATCAGTACAGTTTTATTAGTTTGTTTTCCTGAGAGATTCTAATCACACACAGTATACGATGTCCTACAGTTTTATCTCGCAGCTGTAAAACTGCATGAACTTTCAGTCTGTCTGATATCTGGTGTCTGAATACAAAGAAGCAAACACACAACAGTTTTATTATATAAAGATGAAGGCAGTATATCAGTAGAGGCATAAAAAGGCCCCAAAGTGTCACATGGGCTACAGATAAGTCCTGGGCTCTGGCAGGTGACGGATTAAAGGACGCGGGTCAAGGTTTACTGACACACTTTATGTTGAGTTTTACTTTTGTTTCATTCACCTGATCACCTACATTATTCTGAGAATCACTGAAGAGCACACTTTCTCTGACACTAACACTTTAAACTGTTGTTTCCTTTTGTTTGACCCCCGTCTGTATCTTTACTAACACTCTGCATGTTCTGATGGAGATCCAATCAGTGAATAAATACAAAGCATGTGTTCTCTGCACAGTAAGGGAATATCTACGTTCCTGCACAGTATTTATTCTGTGTGTTGAAGTGTAAAGACAGTGCTGGTATCATAATAAGTCATTACACATATGAACACACACAGACGGTGTGTGTGAGGCCCTGGAGAGTGTGTGTTGTGAGCTACCTTTCACAAACAGCTGGTAGATCTCGTCACTGCTGAGGTCGGAGTGGACGTCCACCTTGAAGCCCAGTCTGCTGAGGGTCCGGTGGAGTTCCTTGGTGTCCTTGTGGGCCCCGGGCCTCCTCCCCAGCTGCACCCCGGGGTCGAACTGTGCCACAGACACCAACACCGCCCTGTTACACTCCCCCCGGTGGTCCATCCGTCCTCTCCGCTGCAACATCGCTCCTCAAAGACTCTTGGTGTCTGTGGAGGACGAGGTCTGAGTGCCTCTGTATGTATCTGTGGAAGAACTGCTGGATGTGTCTCTGACAGTGTCTGCCTCTGCACTGCAGTCCACTTCAGACACTCCCACCACTGCTGTAAAGTTGTAGGCGTACCTTTTAACTATGTCTGTCTGACCATATATGAAACTTCCTCTTCAGGTTGTCACAGAGTGTTGCGTAACTTTTTGCTCTGTGTGCCGGGAAACATCGGCGTGTAATTCCTCTGCACGTCTTCCTCAGGTGTGTTTCCCCTCAGGTGTTTGCCGCTCTGGCCTGTGAAACAGACGAGGCAGCACTCGTCTGCTGAGCATATTAAAGGGTTTTCAGAGTCACGACCAGTTTCCCTGAACTTCATGAGGCCAGGAGGAAACTTGAGAACTACAACCCAAATGAAACATAAATCAGTTCTGTTAAAGAGGAGCAGATCTACATGCCAACACTGGACTCTACCAACATCTTCTCCACAGGAACACACTATTTAAACCTTAGCTTTCAACTTACGAGAAGACATTGAAATGGCATTTAAAAAGCAGGACTTCATGGTCAGGGAGTGAACTTGTAGTAGTTTTACTTTAATAATTAACACACAGGTTGCAGGAGAACAGCAGTTATCAGGAACTTTCCACTCCTGGTTCGTCTTTGTTTTGTCAAATCCAAATTTAATTTGCTTCATCAAACACTGAAACTCTGCATTCACCGATAATCAAACCCGTCAGTCAAACCTGTCAGTGTCTGATGTGCACAAACCAACCAACTCACACACTGTGATTATATTTACAAAGCTGACTGACGCACTGTCTGCCATGACTCAGACTGAAGAATTGATAACAACCACTACATCACTTAAAACCTTTTTTCCTGCTTCCCTGTTTTTATTGTGAAGGTCATCTATATTTCAGACGAGCCTTAGTTTGAAATTATAGTGTGTGTATATATATATATGTACATATATATATAAATAATTCTGTACTATTCTGTATCGGACTGCAGCTGATGATTATTTTCATTCTGGATCCATCTGCTGATTATTTTCTCCATTGATCCATTGATCGTTTGCTTTGTAAAAATAGAGAAAATAGTGAGAAATGGCGTCACGATGAGCCAGAGCCCAAAGTGACACCTTCACAATGCTTGTTGTGTCCAACCAACAGTCCAAAGCTCAACATTATTAAAACACATTCACATGATTCAAATCATTCAAAGGAAAAGCAGCAAATCTTCACATCTGAGAAGCTGCAGCCAGGAAATGATTTTACAGGGAAAGTGAGTCCAACCATCATCACAAGAGTTCAGCTTCATGTTCTGTCAGTTCACTCACTGATTAATGACTGATGCTGTCAGCTGGACAAAACACGTTTTATAAACTTTTAGATTTTGCGTTTCATAAAACTCCTCACAATTTAAATGAATATAATGTTAACAATTATCATAGAAACTATTATATAAAGAAATTATACTTTCTATGATAATTGTTTCTTCTGGGTGATTAATGTGATTTAATATATATCTGAGTTAAGTTTGATGCATTGGATTTAATATGTGCCTGTATAATATTTATCCAGAGGTTTATTTTGACCCTTTGCACAGAGGCGTGTTTGACTGGTCCAGCCTGAGAGCAGATTGACTCTGCTTCATGCTGCCTGAGGAATATCTTTGTTAGATCAAACCTTGCATTCGATTAAAATTGCTGGGAGCTATCAGTTCAGTGTGCAGAGCTGGAGTCTACATTTTTACCTGTAGAAGTAGAAAGGAACATAAATGTTCATAAATGTAAATTCTTAAATAAAGGTCAAGTACCTCAAATGTATACTTAAGTATAGCACTTGAGTAAATGTACTTCCCACCACTTAAAGTACTTTATCTGAGTAAAAGTACATTAGTATTATCAGCAAAATGAACTCCTCACTCCTCATCATGCAGAAAGGCTCCTGTTAGAGTTTTGTATTTTTCTGACTATTATATATATTATTGCAGAAATTAACAAGAAAGCAGCATGTTAATGATTATTCTATTGTATGTACTGTTGGTTATTTTAATCTAGAATAATGCATAATATTGTGACTACACTACGGCTGTGAACAGTGGAGTAAAAGTAGAATTCTACTGTGAAGTGCAGTAACAGGAGATTGTTCAGCTTTACAGGAACAAAAGAGGCAGCGGCTCACAGGTGATTTTACTTATGTGGCTGACGAGCTGGAAGGTGTCAGCCTGACCTCTGAGAACATGCTGCATCTGATCCTCACTGCTCTGCTGTTTATTCACTCCCCTGAACACGGTAAGAAATCCACTTCAACATGTTTGATTTTACTCTCCGGAAAAACACACGTGTGATTTCTGTCTCATCTGTTGTGTTTCAGTCGACTCCGGTCCGATACGGGAAGCTGAAAAAGGTACAGCTTCGTCTGACTGAAGCCTGGATCGATCCGCCTGTTCATCAGATTTGTGTGTTTCTTTGATGTACGTGTGTGTGTGTGTGTGTGTGTGTGTGTGTGTGTGTGTGTGTGTGTGTGTGTGTTTACAGCACCTGAGGAAGGCTGGTTCACCAGGCATTACATGGAGTCTAACCCAGAGACGTTATTAGGTGAGTATTTCTGCCAGCATGTGTTTAAATTTGCAGTTGAGAAGAAAAGGGCTGATCAAAGAAGGAAAAGCTGTTTTAATATTATTGTTTGATCACATTTCTGACAGAGCTGGTGTCCACGGACCACGCACTGCTGCAGGGAGACATGATGCTGTCTGTGAGTAGATCTACTTCCTTCAGCTTATTTCCAGAAGTGTTTTAGTCAAAATGTATTATTGCACAAAGTTGGGAGACAGATAAAAATTGGTCTCTCAGCAGCGGCTGAGGGATCCTGACTTTTAGCTCCAATAATGCTGGATTCTACATTTCCCATCATGCCACTCCTCCCTGCTAGATCTGAAAGATCCCTTATAGAGAAGAACACCAAGAGCATTTTAGTTTTATGGCCACTTCTTCATACTCCAACTGCTGCATAACAATTTCCCTTGGGATAAATAAAGTTCTACTTGGTCTCATCATGTTGTAGCACATTTTAGTGAGTATTTTTGTTTTACTATTTGCTTTAACACTCATCACCCTGTTTTAAGAGAAAAGGCTGTAAAAAGTCACTGAACACGACAGACTCAGTCAGAGAGCAGCTGGTGAACAGCATTCAGCAGCTACAGAGGCAGATATTCCCCTCAGGAGCAGGTGGAGACCAAATACTGGACGCGAACACGACTCCAGGAAGGATCATGTTGCTCAGCTGGATGTGTTTCCATCATCTCACTCCTGTAACACTGTCAGACTCTCGATGGACACTTCAAAACAGAGAGATCAAAATCGACACAGCAGAACCAAAGATGTCCTTTTTTTAATTTTTTTATTCCATATTCTTCCTTCTTGTCAAAATCTGGTTCCTACATTACCCACAATGCAATTTTGACTTCATTGTTTGCAATTCATCTCAACCCCACTGACTCTCTTCATGTGAAGTGAGGAACACAGTGAACCCACACCTGTACCTGAGTGTTTCCTAGTGACCGCACACACTTTAAGATTATTATTATCATCATCATCATCATCATCATCATCACTACAGAGCGACAGGAACGCAGTGGAGAGCAGGTGGCCGACACTGGAGATACCGTACGTCGTCAGCCCAGAGTTAGGTAAGCAGCCTGACACCGGCTCACTGGTCCGTGTCTTTACTCTCAGGAATCTTTGTTTCACTGTCTTTGTGTTCACGTTTTCCAGCCAGTCGCACAGACGACATCCTCTCTGCTATGGCGATGGTGTCCGAACACACCTGCGTGTCCTTCCACCAGCGAACCTTTGAGACAAACTACCTGCTCTTCCAAAACAGCAGAGGGTGTGTGAAGTTTTAATACTGCATAATGAACGTAGGTCTGTGACCAATCTTTTATTATTAAAGGTAGGGGAGGCAATTTGACTTGGAAACATTTTTTGTTATATTTGTTGAGATTTCTTCAAATCAAATGCTCTGACATACAAAATAAGGAAAACCTGGTATCTATGGCTGTCGCAGGCCTGTATTTCAGTTGGCCCGTATGAAATGACTGGACGGTCCACCTGCCTGCGTACCTGCACACAGTCTGTCCATGCACTCATTGCTCATGAGTCTAAAAGTCAGATTGTTTCAGTTCTTAATGAATGTCTCCAGGTATGTTTAGGTGAAACAAAAACCTGCATCTACTGTCCTGTTCTAGCTGTGCGTCATATGTGGGTTTCATCGGCGGTGAGCAGCCCGTGTTCATCGGGCCCCCGTGCATCGTGGGTAACATCGTCCATGAGATTCTTCACGCTCTGGGCTTCCACCACGAGCACACGAGGACAGACCGCGAACAGTACATTAAAATTCTTCCACAGAATATCATGGCAGGTAATGTTTCTATGCTCGTGTCTAATTTGGGTCAAAGATCATCTCTAGATGTTTTAAGGCTTAAACACTCTGCTGTGATAGTTTCTGATGTTGTTTTTTCAAAAAAATAAATTAATTGGTTGGAAATTCCTTCTCCGATTCGAAACTGTGTAAATATGCAAATATCTTCAGTTTCAAAAGCCCCATTCAGACAGAATTAACAAGTTTCCACATCACTTGTGTAAGCTTCATACCGGACCCTAATTGGCTATAAACCAGTTGTGATGTCACAAATCCTGCAGGTACATAAAGGTGTTAAACTGAGGTTTCAGGTGAGCTCTGAGCAACGTTCCTCCTTCAGCAGAGGAACATGAAAACAAACAGAAGCTCAAACCCCACAGTGAAGGAACAAGAAGAAGAACTTGTTTTTGACTGGAATGTAACAGAGATGTGTTTCAGGGATGGAGAAAAACTTCAAAAAGCATCAAGGCCAAACCTTCGATCTTCGTTATGACATACAGTCTATCATGCACTACGGAAGGTAAAGGGTCCAAAATACAAAAGAGTGTAGTTTGTTTTCTTTGTAAAAAGGTTATTGTGTGACTTCTTATTCCTGTTTTAGTGGTTTTTTCTCAGCAAACGGCCTGCCCACCATTGTTCCCAGTGGTGATGTGAAGAACATGGGACAGAGAGTTAAAATGACACAGACGGACATCGAGAGAGTTCACCATCTCTACAGCTGTGGTGTGTTCAGGCTGTATACTCTAGACATAGATTTCCCTGTGTATTGATTCTTGGTGCACTGTTTTTAAAGTTTTATTGCAAAGTAGGAATTTTCTTTGGTATTTTGGTGCATAACAATGAACGCAGAAAAAGTCAAGAATCACAAATATAAAATAGTTTTGTTCTATGTGCAGAGAGAAGTTTTAAACCAGGACGTGTGTCATTTCACCTTTTTACCAGACTCCACAAAGAAGGAGGGCAAGAAGGAGAACGGTGGTGTTGAAAAGGAGGAGGATACGAACAAGCACGTACTGGTCCGGAATGGGCTGGACGGAGGTTGTGTTTCTGCCGACCAACCTTAGGATGAACACACATCATCTGGAAGTGTCTCCCTGCAGCTCCTGCCTGCTGCCGCTGGAGGGCACAACAGCACCAGCACAGAAACAGCCTTAGACTGAAATGTTCCTGAATAAAACCCAAATCTATGAAAGTACACACGAGATGACTTTGTCTTCGCTGGCATGTGTCACATGACATCTGGTAGTTTAAAAAAATGTGTTTTCCAAATGCTGAGAGTTTAATGAATTAGTCAGTGCAGTAAAAGTATCTCACATCAGTCATTTGTGGATCTTGAAAGATGAGGCAGGTTGCTGCAAAAGAATGAAGAACAATTCTTTTTTTTTTTGAAAAACTCCATTACAGGAAAAAAAAATCCTACCTAACAATCATCACCTAATAAGAATCATCTTGAAACATAAACCATTAATATTTCAATATGCCAACTTAGTTCTTCTCACGTCATTTTCTACTTCTACTCCACATCTCAGAAGGGAATACTGAACTTTTTACTTCACTACATTTATCTGACAGCTGTAGTTACTACTTCTCACTATTGTTACAAAGGATCAATGGATTAATGGAGAAAATAATCAGCAGATGGATCCAGAATGAAAATAATCATCAGCTGCAGTCCGATACAAAACAGTTCGAAATGAGCTCCAACAGTAAAATCCTGCTTTTCCATGAATGATGAGGAATAATAATCTAATGATAGAATATATAATAGTACAACAGGCACAGTAAAGTGGAAATGTCAGAAATGTATTGAATAACATAATGGAACGGAAATGTCAGGAACTTCTCTGTGGGCGGAAACGTGCAGGAGACACAGGATTTGAGTTTTAGTAACTGCTTTGTTATATTCAGCAGTGGTGGAATGTAACTAAGTACTGGGACTCGTACTTCAGTCTTTTCTTTTTCTGCCACTTTCTACTTTTACTCCACTACATTCATTTGACATCTTTAATTACTTCACAAATTAAGATTTTTACAAAAAAGTTTATAAAATCTGATGTTTTACTATAAATTAAACTCCCCAACAGAAACATTTTTCTGCACCGAGTACTTTTACTGTTAATACTTGTAATAGAGTATTTTTACAGTGTGGTATTAGTACTTTTACTGAGGTAAAGTATCTGAATACTGAAGTGAAGTAATAAGTACACTAGTCCCCTCTAATATGTAGTGGAGTCGAAGCAGAAAGTGGCATGAAAGGAAATAACTCAAGTAAAGTGCAAGTACCTCAAATTTGTACTGAGGAAATTAAGTGTACTTCTTTACTTTGCACGGCTGCTTCTGCTCAGTATAAACTGAATTTAAAGATGTTCACAAAGAGAAACACGGTGTTGGATAAAGGTTTTACTAAAGTTTTCTTCTTCATGGGGTCGCTGACAGGTTGCAGGTTCAGCTTATCTTCTCAGACCAGGTAGAAACTCATTTCCAGAGGGGTCACTGTTAAACCCTGTATCCTCCTCAGGTGACTCCAGATACTGAGGAAACTCAGTGTTTTCCACTTTAAATTAAAAGTTTCCTTTACTGACCCTAAAAAAAGCTTTACAGCAGGAAAGGTTTGAAACACAGCTCTCCTGTAGTCTCAGCTCGCTGCCAGATATTTATCTGCAGCTCTGTTTGTTGTCATGCAGGTCGGCTGGCGGAAAATTACTCTGACATTTACACTTGACACATAATATTATACAGCAGTCAGAGAGTGAAGAGGCCATTACTGTGTGGACGGGCCGAGGACGTACAACATGAAACTACACACTGTACACACTGTACACACACTGTACATATACTGTACACACTACACATACTGTACACACACTATGTACACACTGTACACACTGTACACACTGTAGTTTTTACCTGCTGCTTCTGTTCCTACATGTTGTAATGATGGAGGACAATTTAAAGCAGGTCCAAGACAACATGGGTCATATTGTCATGATCTGTTCCTCTTTGTCTTTTGTCACCTTCTAGTCCCAGCTGTCTGCGTCACTGTGTTCCCTGTCTCCACGTCTGCTCCCTGCCCTGGGCCATGGACTTCTTCTCTGTTCCCCTGACCTGCCCTCCCCTCACCTTCCACCAGGTGCCCCCTGGACTCTCCTTCCTTTCCCCATCACCTGACTGCCCCCCCCCCCCCATCTACACACCTGTCTCCTCCTCTCTGCCTGTCAGCCACTCCTTCCTCATCAGTCCAACTCCCTTCACCTGTTCACTCACCTGCCTCTGATCATAATCAGTCACTTATATATACCGGTGCACTTTCTTTGTTTAGTTGTCAGATCCTTGTTTCTTGTTTCTGTGTTGGTTCTGGATACCCTGCTACCTGATTATTCACCTCAGGCAGGTGACTTATCTTTTGTCATTTTTGGAGTAAACTCTTTGTACCAAACCTGCCGGTCTCCTCTCCTCTCTGTGATTAGATCCTACCCCTGCCAACCCGCTACTCCCCGTGACACATATACAGTAATATATTAATAAGACTGACAAGCAAATCAGTCAATCAATCAATCAAGACATTGATATTAAATGAAGGCTTAAATATAGAATATTAAGAAATTACATGAAGCTGAGAATACTTCTTTCAAATATTGATTTTTTTACTTTTTCAGATAAAAGTAGTGAAGTAGAGTAATATATAATATAACATAATATAATATAATATAATATATCAAGTGTCATGAAATGGGACTACTCAAGTAAAGTACTTATACAGCAAATGTGTACTTACTACAGTACTTGAGTAAATGTACTTGGTTACTTCCCGTCCCCTTGCCTCCCACATGTGATGCTGACAGTCGTGTTTCACCTTTAACCGGACTCCCGGTGGGGAAATGAAGCGCACCGCCGGTCTGTGGACCGTTTGGAGTCCAGCAGAAGCTGCGCGTAAAAAAGCGCATCCTCGTTGATCCGGTAACATCCGCATCAGTTCCTCCACGTCTCCCTCTGCCAGCAGAGTCTGTCTCCAGCGGCCGGACTGAGAGCACAAACCGGGACATAGAGAGGAGCTTCACGCGCGGATATATCAGCTTTTTAATCCTGTATCCAAATCTACTTTGTGACAGAAGTTCAGGATCGATCTGAACATCATCGCAGATCTAAACTGGATATTTTCCTGCTCTGCTCTTCACTCCTGACCCAGGCTGTGGAGATCTTTCTGCCTCGGTTTGTTGGACATCCAGTGGTTTGAGTTCCCTTTATATTCTGCATATGTGTGCAAGAAAATACACTTTTAAAGTTCTTGGCACAGAATGACGCACTGACGCAGCTGAAGTGGAGATCTACATTTTACAGTAAGTCTAGATTTGACATGTATTGATATTTATTTTCAAGCTGGAGCATGACATTATTGCTGTGTTATTTCCTGTGTTGAGGTTGGCACTCTCATGTCAGCATCAGAGGTTCTGGAAAAAAGTAATTTGTTTACTGTCATCCATGTTAAATGTCCAGATTCACTTCGGTCCAGCCACATGTTGACTGTGAAAACATCTGTATGTCTGCCTGTCAAATGAACTAAACATAGAAATGTGACTGGCACAGTTTGGATCACTGGTTTAAAGAATATATAATGGAGCAGGCAGCTTTTATCCTGCAACAAAATCACACTGACCCGTATAACCAATAGACAGATCTGCAGAAATGGACATATAGAACATATGATGAAGAAGGATCTGGACACGTCAATCAAGAAAATAAAATCTGGGCTGCAAATAATAACATTTAAAGAACACATGCAGACAGAAGTTTAGTCAACTTTATTTGCTTTATAATAACAAATCATAAATTTGCCTCAGTGAGCCTCACAATCACCCTCCTGAAGGTGTATTCACATTACAGCAGAGAAACAGGAGTCCTGTGCTGTATCACTATCTACCGCCAACACTGTACCAAACGGCAAGCAATGTTCATGTTGGTGGCAGTAGATCACAATGTTTCACACACTCAAACTGGGTTTTTGTAACAAACCTGGTAGCGAATATCCTTTGTGTCTCAATATGAGGCCATTTTGTTATTTAAAAGTGCATCTGTCAGTCTCAGCAGTGATGTCGGGTCAGGGTTCAACAAATTTAAACTGTCGGTGCACGGCGGACATCCACACAGCCGTCAAAGCAAAAGCTGATAAGGTGAATTCGTCTACACCCCCCCCCCCCAAAAAAAAACCTTCATTTGCAGTAGTAGTAGTATATAGTTCTTCACACACACACACACACACACACACACACTCTCACTCACCACGCAGCTTCCTAGTACAATGTTTCCCTCTGATGAGATGTAGTGGATTAGAAATCTAAAGAAGAATAAAATGAAAATACTCAAGTACAAGTACCTTTAAATGCACACTGAGTACTTGAGTAAATGTACTTAGGTACTTTCCACCACTGGATGTAACGTGTGTGTGTGTGTGTGTGTGTGTGTGTGTGAGAGTGGGGAGAGAGCAGTGAGCATGACGGTCCATCAGCTCAGCCTGAAGCGAGGCTCAATACTGCCCAAAATAGTCCCGGCCCGCTGGGAATTCCCCCAGTCCTCCCAGTTGCCACTCAGACGCTGCGTGTGTGTGTGTGTGTGTGTGTGTGTGTGTGTGTGTGTGTGTGTGTGTGTGTACTGTGCGTCCTGAATGGTCACATTTGTTTATACGTTGGAAACATATCAAGTGTTGTTGCTTATTGTCAGTCAAAATAAAAATAGAAAACAAGACTGAATTCATGCAAAAATAACATGGATTAAAGTCATATCTTATCTCCTCACAGTGCAAAGATCACATGGCTTCACCCTGACTGACAACCATTCGGCCCTTCCGCCTCTCCTCTCACTGGGGAAATCCTGTTTCTCAATGGTTAACCACAGAAACAGCCTCCCGCCACCTCTCGATCTGTAAGACACCATTCATAAAGTTTATTCATCGCCATGGCAGCTGCTCCAGATGCGCCCTGCCTGTCTGAGCTCGGCGGACTACCCAACAGGAACATCAGCCTCGTCTCCGGCACCCGACCCTGCAACCGGAGCGCAGTCAGGACCTCGCCTTACACCCCGCAAGCCACCGCAGCCTTCGCCATCGCCATCACCTCCATGATGCTCCTGACCATCGTCGGGAACATCCTGGTCATCATCGCCGTCCTGACGTCCCGATCCCTCAAGGGGGCTCAGAACCTCTTCCTGGTGTCACTGGCTGCAGCAGATATTTTAGTGGCCACGCTTATTATTCCCTTCTCGTTGGCCAATGAGCTGCAGGGCTACTGGGCGTTCAGCTCCCTTTGGTGTGAAATCTACCTGGCGCTGGATGTTCTCTTCTGCACCTCCTCCATTGTGCACCTGTGTGCGATAGCACTGGACCGCTACCTGTCGATCTCTCGGCCCGTGACCTACGGCGCCAAACGCACTCCTGTACGCATCAAGGCGGCCATTATCGTAGTCTGGCTGATCTCTGCGGTCATCTCTTTCCCGCCTCTTCTCAGCCTGGACAAGAGTGAAGGAGGTGAAGAGGTGTGTGAACTAAACAACGAGCGCTGGTATATTCTCTATTCCACCATTGGTTCGTTCTTCGCCCCGTGTGTGATAATGATTCTGGTGTATGTGAGGATTTATCAGATCGCTAAGAAGCATACACGCCACCCTCCCGGACAGAAGCATAAAGCGGCGGCAGGAGGAAACGCCAGCGTGGCAACCGGTGAGCCTCTGGCGAAGTTACCCGAACAGAACGGAGATCAAGGAGGTATGACTGCCAGCCAACAAGAAAAAGTCCTAACCAAAATGTCTGGCTCGGATTCCACCCCGTCATCACTTCAAAAGCCGCCTGATAATACCCCGAGCCAGGACACTCAGCACTACCCTCCTAATTCGAGTACCGCTCCAGTCCAAAAATCCACTTCCTCCCCCTTAATCCTCCAACACGACAGCCAAATCCTCTCAGCTGCTCCCCACAAAGAGTCCCAGACACATCCTAATGAAGCGCTCCCCGACAACACCTCCAGCTCTGGCTCTGACGCCGAGCTGGAAATGGACGAGGACGGCAAAGAAGAGACGAACAAGACTGATGGGAAAACTCTGGATATGTCCCAAAGCAAAGGGTTCAAAGTTCAGATGCTCAATCTGGCCTGCAGATACAAAAACACTATGGCCACATCATCTGGCACCAAACTGGTACCCGAGGAAACCCCTAAGAGTCAGGGGACGCCCATATCTCGGCGCAAGGCCATGGTGAACAGGGAGAAGAGGTTCACCTTCGTCTTGGCTGTAGTGATGGGAGTGTTTGTGATCTGCTGGTTCCCCTTCTTCTTGTCTTACTCTCTTCAGGCGGTGTGCCCTGAGACTTGCAGCATCCCCAACCCCTTGTTTAAATTCTTCTTTTGGATCGGCTACTGCAATTCCTGCCTCAACCCGGTCATCTACACCATCTTCAACAACGATTTCAGGAAGGCCTTCAAGAGGATACTGTGCAGGGACACAAAGGGTACGTTCTTCTAGAGAGGAAAGTAATATGTTTTGAACTGCCGGAGAACAGAATGACCATTTATCTGAAGATAAAGATGATTTTTCTTTCTTGACTGGGATCGACCTCCTTCAGCGCCAACATTAACACTTGTACATTAAGGAGGAAATAGCGTCCATTTTGTCATCTCCTTGTGATTGTCTGAAAGCTGTTGGCTGAGTCAGAGCTGCACTGAGAAAGAGGGCGATTTCAGAAAGCCACAGTCTAGTGGCTGAATCAATTATCTTTAATGTTATTTAAGAAAACAGTGTAATTGTATATTCAATGACAAGGAGAGTGATTTGATTTTACTTTGAAACGGAAGTCAAGAGGATACAGGGTCTGTGTTCAGTAATTTAAAGTAGAAACAGGACTATGATGTGTTTTTGTGTGAGTGCGTTTGCAGGAGTAGAGGAGGGTTGCCTGAGGGTCTTACTGGAAGAGAACAAATATCACTAAGTGTCCTTTATCGGAGATAAAATGGGCACTCAAGGAACAAAGGATCAGGGAAAATGTGAACCTCCTCCTCTCTGTGCCTCCTCTTCTCACTTTTTTCCTTCTCTGTTTCTTCCTCCATCCGAAGCTGTAACTAAGGACGTGTATATTATGATGGATGGAGCTTTTTTTCCCTGTGTATTCCCTAGTCTCTGGAGCGTTGGATGTTACACCTCTCCCTGGGAATAGCTCATTAAGGTGATTGCCAGAGGCTTTCACGGGGAAAAACTAGAGCAGGCGAGCCGAGAATCAGCAGAGGCTGCATGAAAGATGGAAACTCTACATGTGAATGTGAAACTTGAAGGCAGCGCGAGCTAAGTTGTTCATTCCCCCCCAACTCTGTTTAATCTTTTCTCCCCTTTAATGTTATTTTTTCCCCCACTCAACTAAAACTGACGCAGGGAGTCCGTGCATGTGTTCTACGTAGGACTAAGCTGCTGCAGCTCAAGGGGTGTTTTCACTGAGATTTTGATTTATTTGCAATATTTAATGAACATGATGGACAGCGAGCTTCGTACCCTTTTCAGCGCGCTCTCTGCCAAAGCAATAGACTGTATCTGAACTCGGCGCTGACCCCGACGATGAGCAGAATCCCTGATGAAGACGCTCCTCCTCACTCTGGACTGATCTGATTTTGTGTGTGTGTGACTGAGTTTACAGCTGCATGTTTTTCAAAAATGCACTTCTTATCTTCTGAAAGCCAATAGAAATTTGTTTGACTGAAGCATCCAGTACTGTATACACATGTTAAGATTACACTGGTGTTGGAATCAGCTTTTGTACAGTATTAGCTTAAATATAAAAACAGTATTCCTTGTTTATTATTTTAAAGTCCAACTGAAATTAAATTGCATGCTTTTTCTGCTACAGATCTGCTCCAATAATAACGCACGTCCTGTGCTCTGTTTTAAGAAACCAGACTAAGAGTTTACATGACAAGTTGTTGAGAGATTTCCATCAAAACCTTTTTTAGGGTAAAAGTGACCTGTTAAAGTCAGTTTAAATGTGTTGGTTCTTACTCTGCAACACCTCTGCTAACAAAACATTGTCTGTCGCTGGCTTGTACGGTTATCAGCGCAGGTTTGTTTTTTCTCTTCCACATTGTGTCCTTCTGCACATGCTCATTGGTGTCTCTTTGTCAGCCTGTCCCTTACATTTATATACAGGTGATGCCACAGGTTTAAAAATTCATAATGAAGTGTAAATGATCACCTAAAGGCCCGGTCAGACCAGAAAGTGCCATCTAACATGCTTTCTAGCAGTGAACATGCCACTGCCTGTCTGTCACAATCATTGTCACCATAGCTCTTTAAGCGACTTCTGTCTCATAACGCCTAAAAAAAAGTAATGTCTGTATCTGGTTTTAATGAGCAATAGCCTCCTCTGTGTGAATGCTGAGATACAGCTGAGATTCCTTTTTGTTGTTTTAAATCCTCCATGGTGTCGATGTCCTCCATCAGTCACAAACACTAGCTCACAATACAAATATTAGAAACACATTTTAAAAACTCTTATTTTTTACATTTTGTGATTTCAGCTGGACTTTAAGTTTAGAACAGTGATCGTAAGAGCCGCTCAGTATTGCCTTGTATCTACTTGTATCCTCTATCTCTGCTCCTGTGTTGTTGTGTCCCAGTGCTCTGCTTTTATTTTGAAGTCGCTTCATATTAAGGCTTGAATAAAGGACATGGTGAGACTCTTTAAACGCTGCTTGTTGTTTCAGAGGAGGAGGGTGGGATCAATTGTGAGCACTTACAGAGCAAAGAATAATGGAATCAGACAATTTACTGTTGCTGCTTTCTATCCGAGTGTTTTGGGAGAATTATCTTTGTCTGCTTCAATGACCTTTGACCATGAATATAACATACTGACATGAACATGGAAAAATGGAAAAATAGGCACATCAGACCTAAAGTAATAGATCCTGTGTGCTTTTAGACAAGCAGTCAGCACCATATTATCACATACACACCTGGTAATATACCAATAAATACGACACATCCTAAAAATAAACGTACAAATCTGTGATATTAAATTGATGGTTAACTGAAGACTCATATTAGGTCACTGCATGTGAAAACTGTCGCTGGTCCAGTTGCATTGGGGGTAATGTAGGCACCAAGTTTTGATAAAGAAGAATAATGCGGAATTTATATTATTATTAATACGATATCTCTGGTTCTGCTGCATCAAAAATCTTTTTTTTTTACTGTCCATCTGAGTTTGACAATGTTATAAATTATAAATCAGTGGAATACTCCTTTAAAGGGTTTGGAAAACTCAAGGGTATGGGCGTCACTCGTGGTGGAAAATCCCTATTAGGCTGCATTTTCACCAGGACAAACAGAAGCTTTGAGATTTAAAGTTAAATCTCTTCACTTAATCTAAGACTCAGAAAAAAGCTTATTCCCCAAAATGTTGACCTATTCCTTTAAAGCTGCAGCATCTGTGTGCATCTAAACGTGTGTACCTTTTAGTGTGTGCATGGCTGGAGGTGAGCTGGCTTATGGAAATTTCTGTTTAAAGGAAAGTTATTGAACTTTCCACCAATCCTGACAGCAGCTCAACTCTTGGTGAGAATGTCCAAACATCATAAAGTCCATTCGGTGTCAAATGATCTCATACTGCGCCAGAGAAATTTTAAAAGAGCAGAATGTTATATTCATTTCTGTATATTTATGACTTTTTATAGCTCCAAGGTATTATGGTATTGGATTTTTAATGTCTTTTTTATGATGGCATATTAAGCCTCTGCCATGACATCGTTTGTTTCTGTCAGTTACGATGTTCAGCGAAGCTTCATAAATCAAGTTAACGTCACCGTACGGCAGCTGGAAACAGCTCAGTGTGACATGTAAACTACACATCGTACTAACACCTTCAGGCACTCATGCTGTAAAATACAGATTCTACTTTATGTATTGTATGTGTATCTTATTGCCTGAACAAAAACATCAATATTGGACAACTCCTCAAGACCCCTAATTATAATGACAATGATTTAAAAATCATCTGGACAAAGTGTATACAGTATGGTTAGGGAAAGATCATGGTTATGGTTAAAGGATAAGTCTGGTAAAACCAACACTGACCAAGGGGATGAGGATTTGACCATCTCAATCAATTTAACCTATACAATATGAAGGAGATAGCTAAGTTTCCAAAGGGAAGAACAATTCTGTTTGTTACAAAGTACGGTGAAAATACACTGAAAATACAGCATTGGGACCTCTACAAAAGAAATAAAGAAAAATACAAAACTCTTATTTTCCCTGGTAACACATTGAAATTAGTTTGGAAGCTCCAAACACACATGTAGAAATCAAATCAACAGTCTTTAACATTTTTAACAAACACAGTTTCCTACCGACTTTCAAAGGTAATGAGCTCCTGTGGCAAACAGCATGTTGTAGTATTGTGCAGTATATTCCCTTTACAAAAGGAAAAGTATATTTATCACCATTGTCATTGGCAGCATCCCTTTTTGTCGTGTGGTTTTATAACAACTGAACATAGTTTCTGAGGATACTGGTCCATGGAGAGGCTCTATCTGTCTGATAATATTAGTTTCAGTGCCTTCACTTAATGCCACAGTTAATGTTACCATCACACAAACAGGCGCCATCATTGTGTCTACTGTATGTGCGTGTCAGTGACACAGATTCGGTCACTTTACATTAACTCTGAGTGAACTCATGATCACTTCAGGGGGGAAAAAGTGCTGTGAATAATTCAGCCAGATTACATATTGATGCTGCTCGGTCATGTAAATATTGCAATGCATGTGTGGGCATTATTTAAAATAGTATAACGGAAAACTGAGTCCCTCGTGTGAAATCCCAGGCTGAGCTGAGATCAGTGCGAGTCACAACAATGCAGCACATATTTGCCTCTGTGGCGTTCACGTATCAAAGTGTTTGTGTTTGGACTCTTTGTATTTCATAAAAAATTAAGTTCGACATGAACACAAAGAAAAGCAGAAAGTCTTGTTACACTCCAGATACACAGAAGGTTTAATCAAACAGAAGAAGACAAAAGACATCTCAACGTGGGTGCGTTTATCATCGTTTCACTCAATTATTTCATTCAATAGGAAAAAAATAATAATTTGTTTGAATTTAGTTGTTTTCCACCTTTTTTGTGGACAATAAGTGTTTTGCTGTTTTTATGCTGAAGTGGGTAATCAAAGCAAATAGAAAAAAAAAAGAAGATACAGATTTCTGACTTTTCTTCAACAGGACCTGGCAGAGTGAAAAAGTGGAATTATATCTATTTTTAATTTAAAGATTTCTTAGTAGATTCCATGTTTATAGATAAACAGATATTAACCTTTACTATCGGGTTCACCAGTGTTTACTGACAGCCTCATATTGGCATTATTAGACCAGAAGTATCCCGAGGTGTCGGCCCCAGCAGGCTGAACTTTGGAATGATTAGCAGTATTTAGATATCCCAGAGGCCTTCCTTCCTTAAATAGTCCCCATACTGATCACTACTAAGTGTAATTTACATAATCCCTATGCATTAATGTGTTCATCACCTTAATGTTGCAGCTTTAATGTTTCCCCCCTGCTTCCAGTCTTTATGCTAAGCTAAGAAAACCACGTCCTGACTCCCTTTAAAGCTGCAGCGTCCGACTACCTGACTTTTGAATGAGATCTCAGCATCAGCACCTTGTTGCTGTGGCCACAGGTGAGGGGGCTTGTGGGCAGCAGCCGCTCCACGGGAGAGCCACTGCACTAACAAAGAGAAACCATGGCCGCCGGCCTTCTTTTTGTTTTTCTTTGTGTTTTTCCAGCCCGGATGTTTTTCTCTCTGCTCCGTCGTTGCCTGTGGTGCTTTGATGGCGGCTGCCTCGGCCTCAGGCGACAGCTCGCTCTGCAGACGGCTTTTCAAGATAAGTGACAGGAGTCAACGGGAGGCAGCTGAGGGGGGAGGACGGCCTAACGTGGTGTAGCTGTAACTGCCAGGTGACTCCAGGGTGACACGCTGTGATTAGCTGACACGAGTCACAGAGCTACTGTAACATGGATAATGTACTGTCGTACAGAGTCGTAGTGCCGGCAAATACAGATGTGTAAAATGATTTATAGTGGAAAGATACAGATGTTTTTTAATACAATTTACAAATACTGCAACTGGTATTATTACTGTGGGAGTAGAAGTAAAAGAAGTAGTAACATATCTATAACACTGTTCACTTTACATTTCCATTATCTCACTTACATCACTATACAACCAGTGGTGGAAAGTAACTTAACACATTTTCTCAAGTACTGTACATAAGTACAAGTTAGTTCACTACATTTATCTGATACATTTACAGATTCAGAAAAAAATATGACGAATTAATAAAGATTTAGCTATCCAGCTGTATATAAAGTAGTTAAAATCAGCCTTTTATTATCAATAATTATCATCCAATAATATAATATATATTATTCTGAATTGGGCCTTTTTTTCTTCAGTACTTTTACTTTTGGTACTTCAGGTATATTATGATGCTCATTTGATGCTCATATATAACAATGCTATATCACTACTGCATTGTTATTGTGCTTTTATGTTGGTATATTATGAGTTACGTCATAGTATTCTCTGAATAGTGTGTGTATATTACATATACTGCACACAGATTATACATAATATACACACACACACGTATGTATGTATGTATATGTGTGTGTGTGTGTGTGTGTATATATATATATATATATATATATATATTATGTGTATTGTATTTATTAATTATACCCATATACTTATATACACATATCATGGATGCCAGAGTTGCAATGCTGGACTTCTTTTTGCACAAATATTAGCACAATTCACTTACATAATCGAAGGTATTGTAATGTGTATATAAATATATTGTATATATTTATATCTTTTCACTATCATCTCCTGATTTCATTTAAATAGTTTCTTCTCTGTGCTGCTGTAACATGAACTTCCCCTCAGGTATCAATAAAGTTTTATCTCATTGTATTGAATGTAAAGATACGTGTGAGATAGACAGAAAAGCACCAAGCAGAGCGAGAGAAGTGTGTGTGTGTGTGTGTGTGTGTGTGTGTGTGTGTTAATCCAATTGTGTGCGGTTCAAACAAATAAGGATGTTATCCTGTTAGAAAGTAGCCGCTGTGCTTGGGGGTCTGCTGTGACATGGTTAAATGTCAGACCCCATCTCTGCAGAGACTAATAGGATAAGAGTGGACGAACACACACACTCTCTCACACACACACACACACACTCTCTCACACACACAAACGGTATATTTAGTCATTTTAATTCATTTTTACTTTAGATACTTCAGAAATAGATCTTTTCTTACTATACTTCATCATTGTGAAGTAAATGTTGATTGCACCGTGTGATGGCTGGAGGAGGATGAGGATTGGTTCCTCATGAGCAGGAGGACATTTGTTTTCCTGATGGGAGCAGCACGCCGCAGCAGCACCGCTTCGATCCCCAAATCTCGCCTTTTCCTCGCTCCAACTGCAAAACAAAAGGTGGCTGCACCTGTTTTAGCCCCGACCCTCAGATCTACTGAATCTGTGGACTGTTGGAGCTCCATACCTGTCTCATCTGTTTCCTTTGGTCTGTCCTTCATTATGCTGTGTTGACATATATTTGTACTTTTAATTATTTATTTGTATGCTTTTTAAAAAAGTGCAAAACATAGATAACAAGAGATAGATAAAGAAGATTATTGCTGCAGCTTTCTTTAACCGGTGCAGAGAGCAGAGGAGAATGTGGTCGGCTCTCAGTAGCTTTAATGTCTCCCTGAGGGGTTTTTAAGAGCGACTCAGAGATAAACTCTCCTTGTCTCAGCTGCTTATCACACATCTCCATCTACACATATTCATGAATTTACTTCACTCGTCTCTGCAGCTGCTCGGACCGCCAGGCGTTAAATAACAGATTTGGGAAGTTCACAACATGCAGGACACCACTAGAGAATATTTTTAGTTGAGCGGTGAATGAGTTTCTCGAAAACCTGGCGAGTGGTTGGAGAGTGTGCTGGAGAGCGCACCTTCAGGACGAGCTGGAGGGCCGTTCAGCAGCACCACGAGCACATAATTGATTTTGGGACGTGGATATTTACACGAGCGGCTGCTCTCAGAGAGCTCAGGGTTACGAGTTGTTAGTCATGCATTTATGCTGCTGGCGAGTCGTGCTGCGAGGCGCTTTCTGCTGACGCTGCTCTTCTTTGGGGTCACGGAGGCTCGCTTTGCTTACACATTTCTCTGGAGGTTTTTCTGGATGTTTGGCAGTTTTTCAGCTTGACTGGTTGTCATCGGTGTTCACTCTGCTTCCCTCTGCCATCTGTCCGAAGCAGCAGAATAAAGGAAGTCAGCTGCAGTAAACTGTACCGAGGAAACCTCATAACTCCACCAGATCTGGAGGTTGCGGAGGACTTTTACTTGTGGGTATTTCTACACTGACTTTCACAGATAGGAAACGAAAGCCAGTGTGTTTCTTTAACTACTGCTTCAACTATGAGGTTTCTTTGGAACGCAAAGAAACAATCATTCAGGTTTGGGGATTTGCTGAAACAGAACCTTCAGCCCTGTCTCCTCTCCACCTTCCCATCGGTTTCACATGTGACATCAATCTTTGGCCGTTTTGAAATCAACTCTTCAGATTTTCTCCCTTCAGCCCCGTCCTCCTTCTCTCTGCACCGAGGATTTTATTATCCTCCCTGAGCAGAAGCTGATCACATCTGAGGGCACTTCTCCTCACCACTGATGTCTTCTTATCCTGCCTTCCATCATGCCCCCCCCCCAGGTCACGCTGTGTGACTCCCTGCCTTCAGCTCAGACACAGTTAGACTCCTGAAGGGAAGAGCAGCTCTCTGACTGCAGCTATCAGAGTTTCCAGAGCTCATGAGTGTGCTGCCTTCAAGCTACTTCACCAGTATGTGTCACAGAAGAGCTGTTTTTTTGGGCCAGAAGCAGTCGGACTCCCTGAGCGCTCCCTGATTTTCACGGCCCTTATGCATTTGTCTTCAGCCTTCAGACGCTGTGAACAACCTGTTTTTTTTTTTATTGCTGAGCTTCTGGCTCCAAAAACACACGTCAGAGTCCGTATTTATCAAACTGCTCGAGGGGAAGTTTTGGACTTAAATGAAAGTAAAAAGTTGAAATCCTTCATTTCTTACTTATTTTCAGTTTACAAAATAAAACATTCTTTCTGTTACAAATGAACAGTTGAATTCATGAGCACTTTTTCTCCGTTCAACAGTGGTGGAATGTAAACTAAATACTTTTCACAAACTCCAACAGTTTGTCCAGCTGACAGCATCAGTCATTAATCAGTGAGTGGACTGACAGAACATGAAACTGAACTCTTGTGATGATGGTTGGACTCATTTTTCCTGTAAAATCATTTCCTGGCTGCAGCTTCTCAGATGTGAAGATTTGCTGCTTTTCCTTTGAATGATTTGAATCATGTGAATGTGTTTTAATAATGTTGAGCTTTGGACTGTTGGTTGGACACAACAAGCATTGTGAAGGTGTCACTTTGGGCTCTGGCTCATCGTGACGCCATTTCTCACTATTTTCACTATTTTTACAAAGGAAACTCATACAGTTCAAAATGAGCTCCAACAGTAAAATCCGGCTTTTCCAATGAGGCTCTGACTACTTCCTGCACCACTGCATTACATCGCAGGAGCTTTGCTGCTTCAGCCTTATCTGGTCTGGCTAATGTTAACTAACATAGTGAACATGGTCAACATTATAATCATCAACATGTTCCGCCAGTTATTCAGTGGCTGTTTATCAATATTCTTTCATTAATTAATAAGTATATTAGATGGTTGTTAATTGCTCCTGGGGATATTAAGGATTTCACAAATGAAATTAACTTTTTAAACAAGTAAAATCACACTCTTTTTTCAGAAGAATGTATTGATTTTTTAAAGGGATGAATGGTGTGGCAGATGTACGTTAAATCCTTGGGTCTAATTGGTTGTTCCTGCTTGGAGCATGTGACAAACGTGATGAATCATGTGACTACTCGGGAGCTCGATAAATGTGTTTTATTCTTCAGCTTTCTTACTGTCAAGTTGCCTCTTTAGAGCTTTCTGAAGTTTGATAAATAAGAGCGTTGGGTTCTCCTGCGGTTTACTTCAAACCTCCCAAAGTGTTTTGCAGAGCGTCTGTTTCTCCTCCCTGCAGAACTCTCCAGCTGTCACACAGGAGACACAACTTAACCCCTAATGTCCTTTAAACAAACCATTCCCCGGAGAAAACTCAGCTTTCATCCAAGATTTACTCCTCTCCAGTCTGGACGGTTACGATCCCCCTTCTGAAGAAAACCGTGTTGAGACATTTCAGCTCACCCAGAAATGCTGCAGTGTGCTTCATCTGCTCATCTGTCAGCAGCAGCTTGAATTAAAACTCCCGTCTGGTGTTTGCAGCTCCTGAAGGAGGTGCAGCCTCAGATCTCCGTGACACGGTTCAGATTTGCACTGCTGGCCCTGTGCCTGGACTCTGCTGGAACTAAGGTTTGTTGCAGTTTCTTCACCACTTTGGTCCAGACTGAAATATCTCAACAACTAGTAGGTAGATTGTCATGGAATGCAGATCAGACTAGAGACCCGAACCCGGAGGGCTAACGCTACTTTAGGTAAGACACAATGTTTTGTCATCGTACATGTTGAATACATTTTCTCCAAAGATGGTTTCTGTCACTTTAGGTAGTTCTTAACTTGTGTTAATCAGCATTACCTGCTATCTGATCTATATGTTTCACATGTGAACAACAGCTCAATCTTTGTGTATTATCCATATTTGCTACATCAGTAGAAGTATAATAAAGTTCCCAGTGAAACGGACAATAAAGACAAAATGGAACTTTCTGTATCAAACAGCACGTTTCTCTTTTCCAGACTGACAAACTGTCCAGTTTCACCAGTAAGAGGTGAAACATCAGATCTCAACTTCACACTTTTCTTTTTACATAAATGATATACAACATAATTCATATTTCCTCATCCTAAATGTACGTAGTTGTGGTTTCGTCCCCATATCGTCAGCACGCTGCTCTTCATACTGAGCGAACACAGATTCTCCTTATTGAGGAATGCCTCGACAGACTCAGAGTTATAGAACAACCATCTCTTGACCAAGAGCCAAACATTTGTTTATCCCACATAAAATCCCTTCTCATCAGCTTCCTCCCAACCCAGCTGACTATTATATTGTATCATTATAAGCTTGTGATGTAAATATAAATTATATTTGTCAGATGCAAGTTATTTATTTAACACAGAGGCACCAGAATATAAAGGCGACCTCAGCTTCGGGATGCACATGTTCAGAATATAAAAGAGAAAGAACAGGAAAATAAACAGATTCAGCATCATGCAAAGGGGTAATCGATCTGTAACAGAAATACCCCCCCACCCAACCACAACAGAGACACACTGGCAAACTAAAAGCTTTAAATGATGATAGCCATTAATTTGAGATTACTGTACAGAGCACATAAAAGTCATCCATTAAGGTTAGCCAACACCAGGGCGGAAATGAAAGCGGTCGGCAGTATTATTAACCACAGTGAGATCTATCAAAGAGAGGAAATGCCAGCTCCCAACACTAACTGACACACAATTCATTTCTGTTCAGACCCACTGATAAAGATGAAACACATGTAAACACACTGACTTCTATCAACCTCATCCAATCCAATGTAATCTGGAGGTTGTAATTATTATAAACCTGCATGTTTTCTCACACCTGAAATACTTTTTCTGTCGAGCTTCTGTGCAAAAAAATAAAAAATACTAATAAATCACAAAGTAAAAAAACATTAGTTTCAGCCCGGTCCATTAGATGGAGAGGAGGAGGTGATCCAGTCGGAGGAAGAGGCGGGGAAGGGAAAAGAGAGGTGAAACATGGGGGAGTCAGCTGTGAAAAATGACTGAAAATTGGACCTAAAATAAGAGGATGAAAGGTAGGTGGTGCGGTATGGATCTAATAGGACGCTGCAGCAGATAGAGAGTGTAATGAAATGCAGGAAACTGAAGAATTAATGGAAAACATTTGCTCTGATTTGTCTTCATGTAGCAGAGTGAAGGTCGGAGGTCCTGCAGGTAATTTTATTAGACCAGAGCTCAGCACAATGAACTGCAGGAGACTGAAGGATTCACTCCACGATAAGTCCTGGATGGATGTGATGATGATATCAGTTAGCAGTCCTCACCGTAATTAAAGATCCACTTACTGTCTTTTGATTTTCAGTCTTCTTCAGCTATACCAGCACCAGAAATGTCATGGCATCTTTAAAGGACTAGTGCAGCAAATTAATATTTCACTTCTATAAAGTAGTTTGACCCCTGAACCGTGGAGCACTTTGTAAAGTCTGTTTCAATATGAGATCTATAAATAATCATTGATCGTCCTTCTGATGTTTATCGTTGATGATTCTGATATCACAGCTGATGATGGTTTACAGATACATGTAATAAATTAACAGTGTGCAGGCTTTAAATAAGCACAGTGTAATGACAGCTGTTGTCGGTGAAACTGCTCTTCTTCTTCTTCTTCTCCTCAGTAACAGAGAGCAGACACGAGGGTCCATATGCAAACAGATGTTTCACAGCATGTCCGTCTAACTGTGAGAGTGGATGAAGAGAATCCGTGTGCATATTTCTGTCTTTGTGCAAACATACAGATTCAGTCGGGGTTTTGCAGAATCGTCCAATATCAGCGTTCCTCTCTGCTGGTGTGTTTGTGTTGTCAGGCTCACTAATCCGTTCGTCCAATATTTTTGTTGCTTTTATTAAAAGTATAAATCCGCTGTGAGGTGTAGTGGGCGGAGGGTACGAGGGTTGTCCACTTCACAACTTTAACGCAACACAACAGTCACACTTTCTCCTCTGAGTCAAGTTTATGAGGAGAGGTTTGGCTTCATGCTTCGCAAATCTGAAATTTAAATGAATACACAAGAGCCTGTTGGAGTGTAAACAGAGGAGCACTCCGGATAGTTGTGGGAATTTATGCGCAGAAAAGCAGCTTTACCCTATGAAGCCTCTTCATGAGAGATTCGAGGACACTGTCCTCTGAGAATGTTCTCTGAGTTTTTGAATACTTCCCGTCAGACGTTCATTTATCTAAATCGATTTATGAATTATGTATAATGGAGGTAATCTTCGTTGCTCGTCTCTCCTCTCTCGGGAAGCTGAAGCTCACAAATGTCCTTATTTTTTCTGACACCATCAGACAAATGATTCACCCATCAGGAAGATGGGCGCGATTTTTAATATGGCACCATTAAGAGCACTGCTCACACCCGCCTCTGGAGGACTCCTACATTGTGAGCTTCTCCCCTGTGGGACCTTACGTGGGTGCTATTAATTCTGCTTCACAGTGTGAAGCCTTTGTGCTGCTGTCTTTCACTGTCACTCCTGATTGTTTCCACTCGAAGCAGGCGAACGCAGCGCAGGAGTCATAAAGCTGCCGTCGGATACACACCTGCAGACACAGCGGCACTTTCAGGTTCATCAGACGTGACGCCAACACCTCAGCTCTTAATGTGAACAGCAGTGTAGAAGAGTCTTTGTGTGGCCTCTCTGAACAGTTATTGAGATGAAACCTTGTGAGACCTTTAGAGGAAAACTGCTCACTGATTTTCAGAGGTGGGAAGTAAAGAAGTAAAAATACTTTGTTACTGTCCTTCAGTAGAGTTTTAGGGTAATTATTGATTATTTGTGTGTTGCATCACTGTGCGCTGCCTTCCCAACATCAAGATTTAATCTAAATGGACAAAAACACTTCCAAAGAATTCCTGGTGTTTCCATCAGTGCAGATCACACAGGACAGACGTAACAAGACGAAACAGACGAGAGAGACTCGACCGAACTGGTGGATGTGATGTTGGACAGGGAGACGACATCTACAACTACTCTTTACTCTTATACTCTGAGGACATTTCCGAACCTGAACTGTTTCACTTTTACCTGAGTAAAGAAGTTGAATCAGTGTCTGATCTTCTGATGGAGTAAACAGTGTGTGGACCTCTGCCTCCTCTGCTGATTTTATATAAGAGGTTGAAACCACTGATTTAAGCTTCATCAATGTGTTGTATTTTACAAATATATCTGTACCTTAGTAGAGTACTTGAGTATATGTACTGAGCGTTAACTTAGCTCGGCCCCTAACAGGACAGAAAGTGTCTCAGCCTGCCGTCCTCCCGTCTCCTCGCTGTGTGTGAACCAGTTTACTCTCTGACAGAGGAGCTTTAATGAATCTGGATGGTGACAGAGTTTAGTGAAGCGCAGGCGAATGAATGTGCTATGTGGTAGCCGTGGTGTTAGACTCACCGCTGCTGACCTCTCTCTCACTCTCTCTCTCTCTCTCTCTCTCTCTCTCACTCTCTCGTAAATTTGCCTGCTGCCCTTTGGACCCTTTCTGGAACAAAAAAAAGACAGCAATCGCAGCTCAAAGGGGATAATTCATGCTGGATGTTTCTTCCCTCTGTGAAGTCTGAGTGCTTCTAACCAGAAAAACCTTCTCTCACCACTTCCATTTGATTTTTATTGTCCCTGCCTTCATATCACACAAGATTTCAGTTAATGTTCCAGCAGGAAAAACAGAGCTTCTGTTGATGAACTCTGCAGATGCATAAAGTGAACTTGTGTTGGGTATCTTCTCTGTTCACATTCAAGTTTATTGTAACATGTACAAATACAGTGAAGTGCTTGTTTCCACGGTTCTCTCTTACTTAAATACAGACCATATATATTTCATATTTTGATACATGTTTTCTATGTCGTGATTGGAGATGGAACATTATCTATTGATAGTTCCATAAATAATGTGCCATAGAGCTACCAGTCCTTCTCTTCAAAGTGAAGCTTATATCCCAAACTTAATATGTGATGTTCAGGTGGGTTCTGGGTGAAACATGCCGAGAGGAAGAAGCTTTTTCCTGATGTAAAGTATATTTCCCACATTTCTGGCAGAATGATTAAACTAAGCACGACAGTCTGTGTTGCTTTCAAGTCGCTGGGAATGTGATAAAAGCATGTATAAAAAAAATATATATATTTCCCTTCTGGGTGAGGACCGCCAGCCCATCACATGTAACACTGCATACATATTTACAAAAAGGAATCAGTGCATGGGGGAACCTGTCTGTTGGAAAAACTGTAACTGAGACAAAAATGTATGTGTGAATGTTGCCTGAGAGGTGAAACCCAGGGCCCATGCAAACCAGGTACACCTCCAACTTTATTTAACCTCGATACAAACTATTTCATAAAGCTGTTGAGCTAATCACTGCTCATGACTTGGCTTTTGTTTTTTCCAGAACACTATCCAACAGTTTTCACCCTAAATGGTTGCAAATTGAGCATCTAAATAAATAACAAACAAGCAGGACTGGCAGTTTAATACTCGGTCTGTCCTCACTGAGACTGAGAGCATCCCGAGGATGACTCATCGTCCACATCTCTGATTTATTACATCACGGCTGTAATATAAATGATTACATGGAACATTGCTATCAAAAATATGCAGTGCTGAAATCAAATGCAGGACATGTAATGAGACAGATGTTCACTTTATAAACCCGTCTATCTGGATTCACTGTGCATGTAGCCGACCATCCTGCAGCTTTGCATGAACGCTGGAACCTTTTCTTAAAGCCACTAAAGACGTTTTACACATCATGAATAAATGACAGGACCATGAAACCCTGCCAGTGTTTGGATTATTTCCATTATTGGCAGTGACATTCGTACATCTCAGGCTCCCTTTAACTGTGCTCATGCAAATAAATACAAAATCATATGTATTCTAAAATGAAGGTTGTGCAGTAATGTAGTAAACGATAAAGCCATAAATAACCATAAAACTCCACCTGTCAGTCTCTGACCGGACGTCCTGCAGTGTGTTTGAATTCTGTAATCAGCTGTAGTTTCTAACAACAGGTGAGGGCTGCTTCAAACAACCGTTCAGACCGGTGAGACTCCCAAAGGTGAACCGTGTTTTTCAGTAAATATAAGTGAGTATGGCACTAAGTATAAAGTAGTAATGTAAAGGAAGATCCACGTATAAGTGCAGTGGGAGTAAAAGCTCAAGAGTTCAACAGTCTTATGGCCTGCAGGATGAAGGCTTTCAACCATGTCACATAGTCTTCAGACTGAGACGGGCAATGCAGTCGCACGCAAAAAAACTATCAGACATTGGAATGATTTCTATGGCAATGTGATGTTTAAAAACGATATAATCTTCTTTGGATGTTCATCGGTGATGAGAAATGATCTGACGTCTACAGTACGTGAAGGTTTAAAGGCATCAGTGGCCTCAGTAGCAGCAGCAGGATACGACTAGTCTAAAATGTATCTGTCAATATTTCTGAAAGCGAACTCATTGGTGTTTTTAAATGCTGAAAAATGTCATACTCGATCAAATAAATGATGGGCTGATAGCATCATTTTATTCCTATCAGTTTGATTTGAAGTGTCCTTCAGAGTGTTCAGGGCTGAATGCATCATTCGGCAGAACTGATTGTGGCTCTGAAGTAATGCACCCTGTTATTTCAGCTCGGGTCATTATATGACCTGATATTCACACTGGCGAGCACAAAAGTATTTGCTGATGAAACCGTTTGGTTCTGTAGATCTCTAGAAATAAAGTTGCAGTGTGGATGCATAATTCTGCATGTATTTTATTATGTAAGTCAATTTAACTTTTTCATGAGTAGGTTGCAGCTGTTTGCAGCAGCATTGACTTGTTTCATTTAAGAAAGAAAGACCCAGTAAACCACTTTTTAATAACAAACGCAATTTTATTCACTGAATAAGTGACCGCTTTGACCTTGGTACAGACATCCCCAGAGGATGAACCATAATACATTTGGAGATCCTTTGATTGTTCCTCTGACGCCACCGTGAGGTTGAACTTTTCAATTTTTATTGAAATAGCTCAACAACTTTTGGATGGATTGTCATGAAATTCAGACAATCCTCTGGTTTATGAGCAAATTTCATGGTGACACACAATAGTTACTGACATATTTGTCTCGACACCACAAATGTCGACGTCATGGTGGAATTAGAGAAAAAGTCAGAGGATCACCAAGGTATTATCACCTCTGGGGGAAATGCAACCCATCCATCCAGGAGCTGTTGAGATATTTCAGTCTGGACTAAAGTGGTGGACCGACTGAGGACTTTGAGTCTCAGGAACTACCGAACGATGACCAGTGTTAAAGGGTATCAGTAAATCAACCAGGATCTCTGGTGTGTGTGTGTGTGTGTGTGTGTGTGTGTGTGTGTGTACAGGACAGGATGCTGGACAACTAATTGTGATATTTGTGTGACATATAAAGATATATTATGGACTTGAAGACACAAGACGACCCAGCGCCCCGGGCTGCTACCAGCCCGATCGGAGGAAGAATTAAAGATGGCGATCCACGGGAGATTACCCTCCTGTACTTTATCACTGCCAACACAAATCCCCATTATAACACAGAGGACGATTTAGGGCCAAATGTAGAGCAATTACCCAACCCCAACACCGCCTCACCACCCAGCTAGAGGCTAATATTCCTCCTCCAACTGAGTGTGTGAAATGTGAAAATGCATGAAGAAAGAAAGCAACATGAAAAATGATCAGAAATATCCATTCATTACAGAGACTGCTGACCGAAGTAGCAGAACCATACAGCGAAGAAAATCACTGAAGAATAGATTCAATCTCCCTTTATCCTCCTTCAGCCCTCTTCTTCAATCTTTTGCAATCTTTACAATCCATTTCTCTCCCACTGATTCCTCTATTTGAGTTATTCTTTCATCCTTCTTCGTGATCATTCTTCTATGAGTCAGTGATAAGGTGCCGTAAAATAAGGTTTCCTCCTCATTCCCACTTCTCGACTGGTTAATCGACTGTCATCATGGGTGCAGCTCACACACGGCTGACGGTACGTTTTTCGATTTTGCTCTGCAGGATTTTATGATTTTTATAGCTTGGAATAATCTAAAACTCCTCTTTTTTTAATACCACAAATCACACGTGCAACCTTGCCTTATTCATTCACCTCACAGAGGTACCAGCAAAATGCAGCGACACACAGCAATGTTGACAATTTCCACTCAATTATCTTGGCTTTTGAGAGAAGGGTACAAGCTGGCATTTCTGTGGCTTTCAAAGAGCGCAGTGAGCTGGCTGAAGGCTTTATTGTGTGCCGGCTTTTCTGAGTCCAAAAGGTGAGACTGATTAGAGGTTCCTGCTGACCTGCTGTCGCTGCCGAGCTGCTGACTGCTCTCAGCGGTGTTTAGGCGACAGACATGTGTCAGGATTTTGGGTCCATATAAATGCTTATCAGTTAAACTTTACAATTCAAAAATTTTAATAACCAATTTATTGAATTCACTTCTAACCCTGACTGTTAATTACCGCTTATGCCTGTAAATCTGTCACACGTGCAGTTAACAGTGATAACAGTGGCAGATATGATACAACTTTGTTGTCACTTTACACTGAAATTCACTTTGCATCTAGAGGCAGTTCCATTCAAGAAATGTTTGCACAGGTTGAACATACAATGACACAGAGCCGATATAATGCCATCACATTATAACGGTGGGCCTACTAAGTATGTAGAAACGTGTTCTTTAGGGCGCTGCTGTATTCTGACTGAAGGACAGGTGTGTTCGGGTTTGAGCTCATCTTTTTTTGTTTTTAATTAATTCTCAACGAAAAGAAAGCTGAGATTGACCGCAACTTCTCATCGCTCTTGATAGAAAGTGCAACGGCTGCAATGATGTTACTCAAAGCCCGGCCCGCGCGGAGGCAGGAAGCGCGGCCGCTGTGGCCCAGCCCGAGGCTACGATGAGGAGAAAGAAGAAGATGTGTCAGATCAATACCTGACTGATGGACAGAGGTGCAGGAGGAGGAGGAGGAGGAGGTGTGCACACTTCAGCTCGCCCTCGGAGGGCGTAGGTGTCGGTCATCATTAGATCCGTGCTGACGGGTGAGGAGGTGATGGAGGCACAAAGAGCAGAAAGTAAAGTGGAAGAGCCAGAGAAGTTTAGTTTTACCAAAATAAAGTTGGTGTCTCTGCCTCCCTCTTTGTGTTTGTGTATTCTGCACGAGCTCTCTGTTTGCATGAGTCATGACTATTGTCATCATCTGTGAATGATGAAATGAAGGAAGGTTTGTGCCTGTCAGCCTGTCTACTTGTTACAAATCTTGTTGGGAAATCTGGTCACCCATATTCTGCCCTCCTGGAACACATATATTACCTCTGTTCCATTTATTCATGACTGCTCTGCGGCCCCAGACATACAGCATGTCACCCCGAGAGATGGAGGCACAAAGCCATTTTAGATCAGCCTATGTGCTCTCACACTCCCCTCATTCTCCACAAGAAATAAGGAATACAAATATAAGGACAGATGTGAGCACAAAGAAAATACGTCAACTCCCCTCCGCCTTTTACTTTGCTGCTCCTCTGCTCTCTTTCAGCAGAGGTGTCATTTACAGAGATGGAGTTTTCTGTGTGACCATGTTTTCCCATCGTATCGCCCAAACAGACACTGTGGATGAGCCTGTGGCATACTGTTTATCTGTTTTAATAAAAAATCCCATCTCAAAGTGTCAGAACATATGCAAACATTGTCGCCTTTTTGGTGTGAAGCAGCAGTCCTGCTCAGGAAAGTCAAAGGCAGAAATAACACATCTACTCAACTGTCCCTACTGCTGTGTTGTCGGGACTTGAATGAAATGAAGAGTCTACAGCCACGTAGCGGCCCTGTGAGGTTTTACTTTCCCTGTAGCGCCATCATCAGGTCAACATGTCCAACACGTCAGCCTCACGCTAAACACCAGCGTGTTAACGTTGAACGACTCTTAGTCTGTTCGTCTTCTCTGTCAGGATTGAAATACCAAGTTCAACTTTTACATGACCAAGTCCTCAACGTTTCTGGAATAATGGAAACATGTGGATCTGACGAGCAGCATTTATCCACTTCTACTTGATCTGATTTTGGATCTGCAGGTGTTGTTTGCAGATTTGGCTGCTTGACCCCCCCGTCCTCCAGCAGCGAGGGGAAGTTGGGGGGTTTCTCCCAGATGTGGGTCCAGCGGTCAGCGTCTGACACCTCAGTGATTCACAGCGAACAGGCTGTCTGCTGGTTCAGGTGAACCCTGCTGATTACTACTGAATGAGCCCTGCTGTAAGAGTTCTAAAGGGACCAAAGTACTGATGGAGGCACACAGAGTTCATTATTAAATATTTCCCATTAACTCTTCTGCTGGAGAGGTGTAACGGAGCGACATATAAAACACAGATCACATATTCAATCCCAAGGTAACTGCTGTTGAATCATTAATGCTGAGGTGCAGCGAGTTTGAGCCGAGGGTCGGACAAATCCCACCAGTGTGACTGCAGTCACTGAACCCTCTGAATACTGCATGTCCACGTTCTCATTTATTCTGGGAGGTCGCCATATTAGGTCTCTATTTAGCTCCCTCCACTTGTTCTCTCTCCATTTGTGTCCCACACATTCACAAAGATGGATTTATAGCAATAAAAAGGCACTTAACACAGTCAGATATACAGTATTTAGTTTGGCAATTAAACTTTTCCTCTGTGTATAAAACTTTTATGGAACATTTTATGCGTATTAATGCTCTAAATCCCCATTATACCCACTCACCCTGTCATCTTCTGCTTTCATTAACCTTGTCTCATAAAGAGCTGGGAGAAGATGCAATACGACAAGGAGACAATGAGAGAAGTCTGCGTCGTGATGGAGGAAGGCAGCATAAAATTCTGCTGGTGAGATATTGCAGCCAAACTTTATAAGCTCTGTTTAATATTAATATACATGCTGCAGTTTGTTGACGCCCACACAGACACGTTTATGAGGACAGAAAGATATTCATTAAAAATATGATGATTTAGGCTTTTATCTGCTGTATGTCTCTCCTCATTTTGGATACGGTGTTCTTGTTTGTGTATCGGAGAGACGACATGTGCTGACAAACCCACCTGGATGTTAACGCGTCTCTCATCATAACTGCCGGCTAAAAGCAAGCAGTTCTGTTTGCGTTACAAATGTGCAAACACAGTAAGAACTGCATCCTCCATTACAGTGCTGTCTGCACACTGTCTGTTCTCTCATTGACGCACTTAGCGAGGATTTTTGATTCATATTTTAACGTGTAGTTTGTTCACGGCTCATCTGCAAACATTTAGATGAGCGACACCTATGAAGGTGGCACTTTAGTAGTCATCATAAAGTACTCAGATCTTGTATAGCACAATGAAATACTACAAGTAAAAAGGCGTTAATTCAAAATGTTACTCAACTAAAAGCACAGAAGTATCAACATCAAAAATGTACTTAAAATAGCAAAAGTAAAAGTACTCAATAATATATTTTAAATAGCTGGACTGTAATTATTGAACACTTAAATGTTAAATGACATTTTATAGAATGAGAGCTCAAATCAAGCAATCTGATTGATTGTCAGCCGTGGTATAATAACCGTACACAAGAAGTTACAAAAGTACAAAACAGAAACCTTTAGGGTCAACTTAAGACACCGTGCAGAAATTTGTTAAAAGGAGGTCGACAAACTGGATGAAAACAAAATGAACAGAACGCCGTTGAGCGCCACCTGAAGACCTGTGTAAGGAGGCAACCACGTGTTCCCGCCATTCAACGGCATCGTGAAAGGTCTGACACGACAGTTCATCATGCGTCAATATCAGAAGATGACTTGAAAGCGGTAGAGACGTGCAGGATCGGGGCCCTCCAGAGGGGCGTGTAAGCACAGTGAGGTTTGAAGTTTCAACTACAAATGAGGCCAATCTGCAGCTCAAACCTTTGTCATTCACCATCAGAAGAGAGGAACATGGGTTTAAGTATGCACCACTGGCCTTCAACGAGCATACGAGGAATCACAATGACCCACAGGAGAAGAATTAAGAGCACAAGGGGATTCATGTATGAACAGCCTGACGATCCTCTCTGCCCCGTTTCATCTGCAGAGACAAACCTGCCATCGCACCTTTTATCTTCACCCAAACAGAAAATCGATCTGTGGCGTCGATGTGCATATTCTCAGGGTACCATAGTGTTCCTAAAACACTACATTTAACTAAATGTAAGGTAATACACAATAAAAAGGCAACATGCAAATTAATAAAAATATATAGCCAAATGATGAAATGAATCTGTGATTTAAAAAAAGATAAGTTAGTATGTTGCATAACAACAGGAGGTTGTATTTCCTTGTAAAAACAATTCTTTATGAACATATTAATAAAAACGGCTTAAACTGGAGAGTGTCTATAACTTTCACATTGTCATACTTGGTAATTGTTTTATAGAAGCCTTAGCTCACTCCAGGCTGTGATATATTATTGTCATGATCTGTTCCTCTTTGTCTTTTGTCACCTTCTAGTCCCAGCTGTCTGCGTCACTGTGTTCCCTGTCCCCACGTCTGCTCCCTGCCCTGGGCCATGGACTTCTTCTCTGTTCCCCTGACCTGCCCTCCCCTCACCTTCCACCAGGTGCCCCCTGGACTCTCCTTCCTTTCCCCATCACCTGACTGCCCCCCCCATCTACACACCTGTCTCCTCCTCTCTGCCTGTCAGCCACTCCTTCCTCCTCAGTCCAACTCCCTTCACCTGTTCACTCACCTGCCTCTGATCACAATCAGTCACTTATATATACCGGTGCACTTTCTTTGTTTGGCTGTCAGATCCTTGTTTCTGTATCTCTGTATTTGCTCTGGGTCCCCTGTTACCTAACCCTGCTTTGGACTTTTGTCATTTTTGATTTTCTGTTTGTCTCACCACCCAGTAAGTTTTTGTCTGTTTTTTGGAATAAACTCTTTGTTCCAAACCTGCCGGTCTCCTCTCCTCTCTGCGATTAGATCCTACCCCTGCCAACCTGCTACTCCCTGTGACAATTATATCTGAACACCCCTTAGCTGTGATAAAATCGCAATATACTGCAGCCTGTCGTGAGCTATTGTGTAAATATACTGCTTGGTAAGTTGTGAATTCCCCCCTGGAGATCAATTATACATTTTTATGGGTTATTTTATTCATGTGTTGATTATATTTTGCATTATTAATCTGAATGTGCAAACTAACAGTAATTATCAAATAAATGTAGTTCAGTAAAAAGTATTCCTCTCTCAGAATAAAGTAGCTCAGTGAACCTCAGCGAATGTATAATTAAAGTATAAATTAAAATACCCAACAGTTTAAAGAAGCACAGCTGAAACCATTAGTCCCATTTTCAGTGCAGGACTTCTTGTAACAGAGTATTGTCATAAGTGGCTTTATTAGATGTGCAGCTCCATCCAGAATCCGAACTGGAGGCTTTCATTCCTTAGACTAATGAAACAACATGCTGAAATATATAAATATACTCTGTGATAACCTCAGTTCTGCTCTAGAGACCAAGGCAGGTTCAAATCATTTGAGGAATGTGTTTTCACCTCCACCACAGAATCTCACTCATAAAAAAAAAAAAAAAACTAAACATCAGATAGTAAGAGTCACATCTGATGAAGATGGCTGCCGGATACCCGGTGGATCAAACAAGAGAGGCGAGTTCGAAACGGATTCCTGGTGCATGAACGTTTTAAAAAACAAGTGAGTGTGTGGAAAGTGAGTCCCATTTTCTAATTCTCCATGAAATGATGCGACTAAACCCCGAAATAACTAGAAACGGCTGTTTCATTTTGACATGTTTAAGTTTGTTGTAAAAGCCTATAAAACAAGGCAAGATGGACTAATGGACTGTGTCCAGTATTATACAGTCAATGTTTTGTGATTTATGAATTTTGTTGTAGACAGTGAAGGTCTTTCTCTGTTGTGTCAAATGCACATGCAGCACTCTGCTCCTGTCTTGTCTGAACTTATGATGTCTTGTATATAGTTAATGCAGTAAGTGACACAATAATTGAAAACTTCTTTCTTCTAATGATCATTATCTACAGAGAACATACCAGCAGGACTCGTGGGCCCCGCACAAGAGCTACTAAATGGTTTCCTGTACTTTCAGCTGTCACACAGAACTAATAGAGCTGCAGCTGCTCAGATAAAACAAGGCCAACAGTTCAGCAGTGAAATGATTGTATCTGCTTGTTGTTTAGAAGTGACGTGGCCGGTGCATTGCTCAGTGCACAGCTCCAGCCTCACAGCCTCTATCGGTCTCTGGCTCATCGTGACGCCATTTCTCACTATTTTCACTATTTTTACAAAGCAAACGATCAATGGATTAATGGACAAAATAATCAGCAGATGGATCCAGAATGAAAATAATCATCAGCTGCAGTCCGATACAAAACAGTTCAAAATGAACTCCAACAGTAAAATCCTGCTTTTCCATGAATGCTGAGGAATAATAATCTAATGATAGAATATATAATAGTACAACAGGCACAGGGGACATTTTACTGTGGAAATACTTTAACTACATGCAACTGATTATACTCAGACGTTTACTGCAGGAACATTTGACTTGTAATGGAGTACTGTTATACTGCAGGATCTCAGTACTTCCTTTACCCCTGATGAGCACACACTGCGCTGCTGCAGCTGCCATTTTTAATTAACATTTATGTCCAGCTCATCATGTCGACTTTTGATCCCAGAGTTCGTCCTCTCCCAGAGCTAGGCTCCATTTTATGTGGGTACTTGCGTTGCCTGAGAGGAGCACTGCCTTACAGGCTGAAGTCAGGGAATAAAAGTCCACTGTATGGAGTTAATGCCACAAATTACACAAATCTGGGCCCTCAGCGCGCAGTGGGTGGGCTGGGGTGTCTGGTGTGACCAGGTCCTGGATGTAGGATGGGCCCGAGCCATTCACAGCACGGTGGGCAACTACCAGTGACTTGAATAGATTTCGAGCAGCCACCTGCCGCCAGTGCAGGACGCGGAGGAGCGGTGCAGTCTGGGAAAACTTGGACAGGTTGAAGACCAGCCGGGCTGCTGCGCTCTGGATGAGCTGCAGGAGTTGTAATGTTGTAAACCAGCAAGCACCTGAAGACACTGACTTTGTTTACAGCACATATTAATTAACATTAATGTAAATTTGACCAAATTAAAGGCTCATTTTCACTGAGCAGGTTGATGTTACGCATTTCAACTACAATTTACTCCCGCAAGTCTGTTATAAATAACACATCAAACATTTGTTAGCTTCAGTGTGAAGTTTGTAGAAGTGGTTGTACTGGTGGATTCTGGGACGTCATCAAACATGAACAGATATCAAGAAGCACTCGGTTTGTTGGTGTTCTCCGTGTTCTGCAGCGCCACAAAGAACCTTTGGAGTATCAATCATCAGCAGTTTGTCTGACAACATCAGGAAACACCTCCAAAGTTTCCTTCGCAGGATCTCCAAAGGAGGAAGGAGAGCGCAGGAAGGGTTCGCATGGAGGACCTTGAAGTAATTCTTAGAGATTCTGTTGCAATTTTGAGGTACTTGTACTTAACTTAAGTATTTCTATGTTCTGCTACTTTATACTTCTACTCCACCACATTTCAGAGATATTAAAATATGAAAATAATATACATTATACTGCACTAGATTTTTCTGACAGCTTCATTTTGCAGATTTAGATTAATGTTACAAAGCAGCCAACAAATAAATGATGATGTTTTATTACAAATGAAACTACCAGCAGAATATAAAGTCATTAAAATGAGCTCCACCTTCAGCAGCTGCAACATTAAAGTGATGAACACATTCAGGATCAATAATTAGAATCCAGCAATATTATTCTGAAATGGGCCACTCTGCATAATGAGCACATTTACTTTTGGTACTTTAAGTGTATTTTAAATCCAATACTTTTGTACTTTTAAGAGAGTATTTCTACACTGTGGTATTGCTACTTTAACTTAAGTACAAGATCTAAATTCTTCTGACGTGCTGAAGGGAACATTAGAAAGGTGTGAAATCATGAATTATTCAGATTCAAGTTTTCCTTATAAAAGTGGGAAAAGTGGAAAAGTTTCCCGTTCACAGGTTGTTTATGTGGCAGTGACACAGAGGTCATCATCATCATCACCTCTTCCTGGATGTGATGCTCGCCTCACCTTAATCTTGTTCATCTCTTCCAAGTGAGATTGATGTCATGGGAAAAGCAAATCAATATCCACGTTCCCCTGGGGAGGGAGATTAATGTGGGACGAGGAGCCGCTTGAAAGGCGGTTAAGTAGAACACTCCCCCCCGAGGAGATCATTCACGTCTTAATTAGCTGCTAATGGGACAGAAAGTGACATAATGTGTGTGCATGTTCAAGTGCGTGCATGTGTGCTTCTGTCATATCAGCATTTAATAAGATGGAAAATCTCTGTATGAACTCTCAAGTGGGCGAAGAAGACGCCCCTGTCACTGAGAATCATTAATTAATGATGGTTCACATCTCAGTGTTAAACGATGACAGTATTAGTAAGCCTATTTGCACTCTGCAGGAGGAAGTTACTCAGCCGTCACAAAATAAAACCACGTGCTTACATCGCAGCCAAGTCGAGCGTCTCACATTTTACTGATCAATAATCACCCTCATCCTCTATCACCGTCTGCTTTCTCTCCGCCTCCTCCTCTGCAGAGGATAGTCTCTGGCTGTGTGCCGTCTGCACTGCTGAGTGAATGAAAAAAGAAGTTGGAGAACTGCACCCAAATCTGCAGCAACAGTTTAAATTTAGTGTTTTAGTGAGAGGCAGATTCAACAAGATTCAAGAAATAACAGAAATATACATATATATTCTCCTTATAACTGCAGAGGCTGCCTGAGAATCTTCTTGTTTTTAAGTTTTCTTCAGTATCAGAGGGATCCAGTGCTAGTTGTCTGTACACCTGTGGGGACACTGCAGACAGGAGCTGATTCGTCACACTTGTATGGTGCTAATTGCAGCCCACGCTGTAACTGAATCCATGGTAACGTTACACTTCCTGTTTACATCCCGGAAAGCATTATAGGAATTTAAATTTAAAATATGAGCGCATAACCCCAAATATTGTCTTACTTATATCCCTCAAATAAAAGTAAAACAAAGAACAAAAATGAGTGACAAAATTTTTTTAATTGCAACTTTTTTGTGCTGGACTATCTATATATCTATATATCTATATTATTTAGACATTAATGAGTCTCAGAATGTCCCATCAACATGGTTTTCATTTCCCTGAAACACAGAGACTCTCCTCCGTCCAGTCAAAGACACATATACACTGTGTGTTAAACACACGGACTAAAAACTGAAATAATTAAGTGTTGCAGTTTGTCTAAACCGCTGCTCTCGACCCACAGAAGACATTACACAACTGTTTTAACATCATATGTAAATTGTCAATGCGTCCGTGCATCAGGATACTATTTTTACACTGTGATTCTCATTCTGCACCAAATTCACCTGCATAACCGATTACCAAACAGTTTGCTTCCTGTGGAAACGAGAAGAGCTGCCACGTACATCTCTGAAGTGGCCCACTCATATAATATACAGTACTCCACGGTATTGTCAGGAATGTGAGTCATACGCTTACACAACATCTAGTCCTACAGAATCATTAATGTGTAAATCTGGATGAAAAGGGACTGTCTTCCTGTCTTTGTGAACGCGCCATTGTTGCTCTCTCTGTAGGCCCGAGCTGGTGGTTGTTGGGGCAAAGCAGCAAAAAAACCGACCGAGCTCCGATTGAACAGATCAGGCTGCAGAGAAAGAGTGGGAGGACACTGCATTGTTTTCTGAAACAGAGTTTGTCAGACGGTGTGAGTCAGCTGCTCCTGTCATGTAACGGTTAAAAAAGAGCTTTGTTTTTTTCCCCCCACACCGAGGCGATGTTTATGAAGGTTATTAACACCAATTAATGCTCAGGGGAGAGGACGAATGGCATCACACTTCTTTGTGACGGAGGGCAGCTGTTTTATCCAGCTGGCCTATTTCTACATTACTGAGAAAATACACAGCGGGCCACTACGGCTGAAAAAAAAATGTTCTGCCAATATAAAAAAAAAAGGAACACTGATTTGTAGTAATGATATGAGCTTGGCGCCAGGTCCCCACGACTACCAGTGCATATCAATCTGTGTGAGTGTGTCCATTTGGATGACTTATTTACATTATTATGAATCCTTCCAGTTTCTTCCATTTATTATGTGCTCCAGATATCCTGTGAGCACCGAAATCGGATTAAACCAGATCAAAAGGTTAATTGAGGGTGAAATCATAGCTTGTTACAGCCGGGGAGAGACGTAATAAGACTGTCAACTGATATTTTACACCACAACTTAATCCTTGATCGTAGCTCCTTATCCATGTGTCCTGCTCCCGAGCAGATGGGGCTCTGAAAGTGAACACTGATTACTTCCTTCACTGTTGATCTGGACAATATGAAGTCAAGTGTGCAGGAGAAACCTCAAGTTCATAAATGACGTCTATGATTATACGCATGTGGCTCCATGAATGGCAGTGTTGCTCAACTCAACAACTATCAGATGGATCGCCATGAAATTTGGTACAAACATTTCAGGTCTCACTTATCCAATGAAATATCCCAACATCTACCTGATGGATCGGCACAACATTTTGTTCATGGTCCCCAGAGGACGAATAAGACGATAATAAGATCAGGTGCTTATCGGTGAAAGCTGCAACTTCAGGTCTCCAAACACTCATTTGACAGATAAGACAGACTGCTCTCATCTGTTGACTATGACTATATATAATAATATGATATAACATTATTACAACTTTATTCTTGAAATCTCCAACCTCCCTAATGCTCCGTCGTCCTGCTGAGTTCTGCATTTGGAAAGCCTCCACCCAAACCTCCCTTCGACTTGTGTGCAATACAAACATGTAGCACAGGCAGCAATTATGTTTCCCGTCACAATGTAATTGGAACAACAAATAAGTCGTATATAAATGTAATTTCAGTGTTGGCAAGAGACATACTGCATGTGGGGTCTCTTATAGTAATCACAGACAATTTCCTTTCCTACCTTTAGGAAGAACAACTCTGAAAGACAGAGATGAAAAACAGTCTCTCATTTAACAGGAAATTAGGAGGAAAAAGGAAGAAAAAAACCTGATATACAAACAGCTCCACAACCCAAATAAGTTGGACAGAATGATTTTATTCAAGGGAAGCTCACAGAGGGTCCAAAAGGGAAACGTTTCATGCCAGTCTGCACATCATATTTTGATATTTCTAGCGAACATGTGGGAGTTTTGGCCTGATGGGGATGCGAGAGGAAGGTCACCAAAACCTGAGGATCGATCCTTTGGGGAACAGGAACATCCACAGCAAAACACATGGAAATTTGGCCATTAAATTCCATGATACCTTTAAATGGACCAGAGTGTCCGAGGCTCGGGGGGAAACCTTGACACGACAGTCACATGGGTTACCAAAATGATTTGGTATTCTCCTCTGGGGACCATGAATATTTATACTGCACTTCATGGCTCTCTGGCCTGTAGCTGTGGAGATCACATCAAGTATAAGCACTTCTGCCTTTAGATGTGAGGCGAGGATATCCTACCTACGCTGTTTCCTGTCGGCTGCTTTCAACCAGGAAAAACAGTCTGAAGGACAACATGGGACGAGACAAATGAAACCAGACATAAAGGATAAGCTTGTAAGGGTACAGATATAAATACAAATGGAGGGGGAGTTGAGAGGATATTCGCCGCTTCATTAAAGTTTTTAGTGAGACAAACTTGTCTCGTGAGGCACATCGTGGAAGGTTTATCAAAGGGGTCACAGAATTAGAATAACTGAATAAATTCACTAGAATAAATCTTCAAAATAATTACAATAAACGTATCAAGCGGACATCTGGTTCCCAGCTATTTGGTTACATATAAATTAGTATTCAGTTTCTTAAATGAGCCTCCATCACTGCAGAGACCTTTAACAATGTGGACTGACCTGATGCGCCTTGTGTGTTGGAGGAGAAACTCAGACTCTTGTGTCCAGCTCGTGTCGTCTACTCAATGAAATGAGTTATTTCTTTTCTCTCCAGCATTAATCATGAAAGATTACCAATTTAGCTACAAAGAGGTTTTTTTGCCCCCATTTGCATTCTTGCTTTTTGGCCTGTTTCCATTTTCCTCCCACCTCATTCATCATTTTATATCAGCTTTGTACTTATTTGTTCTTGTACTATACATTCAGTCAGCACATCTTTCCATGGGGTAACGTACTGAGGGAAAGAGTGCGTGGGGTGAAAGGGACGAACCTGTGTGTCCGTACATGTCGCAGTTAGTCTTACTGTTCGTCCAGCGGTCCTGAACAGCTTATTAAGCTCTGCTCTTATCAGCGGGCCCATGTGTTGTGTTTACTGCCACTGCAGAGGAATAAATCTTCTTCATGTACGATGTCCTTTTTATCAGGCTGATTTCGACATTGTGGGAAATGCGATTATTCACTTTTTGGCGTTCAAACACTTTTTGGCCCTTAAACACTTTAAAACACCTTAACACCTTAAACTACTTCCAGCAGCTGCTTAGCTTAGCTTAGCACAAAGACTGGAAACAGCTATCCTGGCACTTTGTAATGGTAACTAACCAACAGCCCCTGAAATACAGTGGATTGACGTTTTCTACGCTTCGGGTTTCTGTACTGATTAAACAAATGAAATATAACGTGTTAATTAGTGGGATTTAAAAGGTGCCAGAAAGCGATTAAGCGTATTTCCCAAAATATCAAACTTCATCACGCCAATGCAAACGCTACCGGCAGCTATGTGTGAGAGCCACAAACTGGAGCTACAGGTAACTTGGTGCGTCAGCTGTCCATTGGCCGCCCCGTCAAACAAATCTGAACACACAGACGTGATACAGTTATTCTCAGATTCTGTGTGACTTCAACTTTCTGAGGATATCATTATCTCTAACGTCCATCGCAAATATGGATGTTTTTAAGTTTTCTTCAGTCTCACATTAATCCAGTGAAAGTTGTCTGTACATCCGCTGGTTCACTGCAAACAGGAGCTGCTCAGAGATCATTTGGGGGGTTGCAGTTGTCTTGATTTTGTCTGGTCTGGCCCTCAGTGTCAGAAAACTTAAGATTGAGTGTCCAAAATCCTGTTCTTCCTCCTGTCAGTCCATCACAAATCAACCTCTTATTGTGTCCAATTTCTTAAATTTCTAAATCAAGATCAATCAATCATCAAGAAGTTGTAGAGGCGAAATGCTGAGAGGTCTTTTAAGCTTCCTTTTTACATGACACTCTAAATGTACTTTCCCCTGATGTTTTCACATTAAAAACCTCCTGCTACACTTTTTCCCATATGTCCAGGTACAAAAAGTACACAATCACATTCCCTTTCATTTTTCACACACACACACACACACCTTCTTTTCCATCATATTAATGCTTGCAGTTTGGTTTGTTTTGGAGGCTCATCACAGAAATTGATGGCTTTCAGTATCAGCCAAAAATGCAGTCGGCCCAAGCAATTAGCTTAGTCCCCAAAGGTTTGATCTTACTAATTGAGTTGGCAGCCAGACATTCATGCTTATTTCAAACAATGCATGCAGTGCAGTATGTGCCAGAACTGGTAATCCAGATAAAACTGTAATCAAAGAGTACTCTGGTTTTTCATTAGAAGTATTCAGTTATTTGTTGTCTCTGTAATCACACTAACAGGATTCTCAGTGATTTATCTCAGGCTGATGACAGAATAAATCTGTATGTTTTACTGGAGGTCTGCGCCACTAGAGCACCATCTTCTGGCCTATATTCTCTTATTTCAACCATTTTACCAGAAAGTGGCACAAAGTTTGTCCTGGACCATAAACTCATTAGGAAAATGTTTCCTGAGGTAATAAATCAGGTGAGAAGTCGGCTCATTTTCTCATTGACTTCTATACAATCTGACTTCTGTTAGCAGCCGGTGGAGTCGCCCCCTGCTGGCTGTTAGAGAGAACGCAGGTTTCAGGCACTGCAGCACTGGCTTCACTCTTCAGACCCGGAGGTTGCCGCTTGGCAGGAGCAGTTCCTCGAATGGCCACTCGAGGCTCCAAAAGTGACTCATTCCCCGTAGACCCCCATGTTACAATGTCCAACTTTACAGCAGACATAAATGTTGTAAATAAATAAATAAATGTTTACAGTGAGGCATAAAAAACTGTTTGGGTCACTATAGCTAATTTCCAACTGTACAGGGGGGAATTTTTATATAACTCACCTGTTTGAATTATATATACGCTTAAAGTTATGCATTTTAAGGCAGGGCCGTAAACTTGCATTCTTTCTATTGGCCAGCAGGGGGCGACTCCACTGGCTCCTAAAAACCAAGATGGCAAAGGCCAAAATGCCAAATTTAAGGGCTCTAAAACAGTAGTTCACAAACCAATGGGTGACGCCATGGTAGGTACGGTTGGATAGATAAATACAGTGGATGACACGTCCAGTTTGTGCGTTGCATCTCTACTGCCACCATCTTGCAGCAGGTTCTGACCCATTCATTTAGTAGAAAATATCACTTTTGTGCTTCTTTTAGATGTTCTAATGAAAGAAATGCCAAAATGAAACAACAGGGACATTTCACAGGTGAGAAATTATTTAACAATATTTTACTGTTACAGACGTGTTCAATTTGATATATCACAATGCTTCTTTTACATTTACTTATGTACTTGCTGCATTTAAAGCAGTTAAAACCCTAAAACATGAATTAACGTAGCCAACACATATTAAGACTGAAGTACAGACTAATGAAAACAAATCTGCAGAAAATTCTGACGAACGACAACCTCAACCGTTTCTCAGATCATCATAAAGCCCATATACATCAACACAGCTTTAACTGGATCCCACATGAACCATAAACACAAGGACATGATCTGAGTGTCAAATACAACTCAAGGTTAGGACTCAAAGAACTGAGGGACGGTTAAAAGAAAAACAGTTTTTGTAGTCAGTGGACGTCCTGAAACATGCAATAAATGGGACAGAGTGGAGGGGGCTGGATTCTCCTGTTTTCTGTATTTATTACTTGCTTCATTATCAGAGACTGTACACATTAATCATTACTGTACATGTTAATTAACACATGCTGTGACAATTACAAATACAGGAATTATGTTTTAAACAAGCATTAAAAACAACAGGAACCGTGTTTCAATCCAAATGTATCGCAAACTTTAACTGAATTTTTGGGAAAATCTGCAAAAGAAAATGCGAATGAATGCTCAAATATGTTATAATGGCTGGATTATAAACTGCTTACAAACTGTTATTAAACAGTATTTATTACATAAATGTGGATATTGTTTCAATATGTTTTCAAAGGCAACATGCAACCATTTATCCATTAGCTATTTTACGAAGAGCCTGAAAAGAATCATTCAAGGTGATTAAACCCCAATTTTACGTGCTGTATTATCAATGCACAGTATTTCCAACCCGCATTGAAGAGATTCTGTAATCATTCAACCATTTTAAGTTGTCCTATGAAGTGAAGACGCTGCATTAGACAGACGTTCTTTACTCGAGCAGCAGTACAGATACATGTGTAAAAAAAGACTTGTGACGTGTAAAAGTATGAAAGTAAACAGTAGTTCTAGTTCTCCTTCTTCTGTCACGGACATCAGATTCACCAGACGGTCGAGTCTCTCGTCTGTTTCATCTCGTTGTGTCTATCCTGTGTAATCTGCACTGATGGAAACACCAAGAATCCTCTTTTCTATGTGTTTTTTTCCATTTAGGTTAAAATCTTGAAGTTGCAAAGGCGGTGCACAGTGATGCAACATAAAAATAATCAATCATTCCCCTTAAACGTTTTAAAACTAAAGTAAGGAGCCTGTTTTGAAAATGTGAGGAGCAGAAAGTTCAGATATTTGTTTTCAAATGTAGAAAACTAAATACTCAGGTAAAGTACGGACACCTGAAAACTCAACTGAAGGACAGTAACAAAGTATTTGTACTTTGTTGCTTCTCACCTCTGTCCATCTGCAACACAACACCAGTCAGCGAGGACACAAAGTGATGACGATATGAAATCGATGTTTTCCCGTGTCTAAACATGTCAGCTTGCCTAAAGCGTACGCTCCAACTCTGTCTTGTGTCACTGAATTGATTTGTCCGGTTTTCTTCTGATTTAAATATAGTTTTTATGGTCAGGAGTCGGTCCAGAGTTCATGAACAAAGGCTTCCCTGAGTACCTCCGTGCTTATAATAAACGAGGAGAAAAGGCTAAGCATGCAAGAAATGTTCCTGATATTTATCACGGATTTCAATTAGCATGAAACTTCTTTAACCTGAGGACATTTTAATTGGCCTTTTTACAGGAGGTGAAAGAATCTTTACTGGTGCACGAGCAACAGTCTGTAAATATTTCTGACATGGCCCTAAAATAATGGAGATGTTCTGGTAAAACTTTTAATTCCTCGCCTCCCCTGTACAACCTTTCACTCCGTCGAGCTCAGTTTCTGTGTGTGTTTCAGTCCATGTTGAGGAGTAAAGGTTGGAAACGGGTCACACTTAACTGGGAGAGATTTTGGTTCTGTTTGAGCCTCTGACAAACCCACAAACAGGTCAAACGCTCCTTCCTGCTGTTTTCAGCTCCGTACTGTACACACACACTGTTCTGCCACGAGACGTTAAGACAACATGTTCCTGCCATCAAATATCAACAGATCAGCAAATAAGATTAATGAATACAGATGGTACAAACATTTTGTTTTTCTCAGCAGGCCGACGTGGCGTAAACGCTGATTTTTATAGTGAGATTGATAATGATCATGTCAAAAGGTCACGGCTGAGGCCCGATCAGCTAAATAAGGATCAGTGCTGCTGGTCAACAGACAGCAGTGGAAAAAGTACTCAGATCCTTTACTTAAGTAAATACGAGGAGAAAGTAGAAATACAATAGTCTAAAAATACTCCATTACAAGTAAAAGTTCTGCATTCACAATGTTACTTGAGTAAAAGTACAGAAATATCAGCAAAATGTAATTAAAGTATCAAAAGTAAAAGTGCTCATTAAGCAGAATTGCTCCTTTCACACTGTGATATATTTATATATATATATATATATATATATATATATATATATATATAAAATATTATATTATTCTGTTTTTATCACTAATGAATACATGTAAAAGCATTTTAATGTTGTAGTTCATCAACGTGGAGCTAATCGTATATCCGTCATATTATAGAAGCATATCATATGTTTTTTCATGTAACAACAGTATTTGCTTCTATTCTGGTTTTTATTGCTTATTATTTTGAATGTCACTTTGAATTGCCTTCATGTTTGAACTTTGCTGTATAAATAAAGCTGCTTTGTCTAGTTTTACGCAATCTGTTTCCATCTACATATTACATTTCTGTTCCCTATAGGACTTTATGTCGGTAATAAATCCAGAGAAAGAGGGAGGAAACAGTATTTTATCATATTAATAGTTCATCTTAACGCCGCTCACTCAAATAGACACACAGACACAGACACACACACACAGACACACACACACATTTGTATGTTCTCTTCAAAGAATAGCATTGCTCACTAATATTGTGAAGGTGGAAACAGACCTAATTAACAAAATGTGGCACATTGTGCACACTGTCTTTCTCTCTCTGGATCTGACTCAGCTGCTGCATTGAAACCACTTTTACAAAGAACTCCTTCAGTTGTTTCCCTGACTGCTTCTGTCAGCCAAGAAGTACGAAAAGGCGATGTTTGTTAGGCATTTTTCCTTTATTTGAGAGTTGACTGTGTGGAGATTAAGAGGAGCATGGTGATAACTGAACCAAGCTGTTGTAGTTATATGGAATATTATATTAACCATGAGGCAGTGGTGGAAGGTACATTTACTCAAGTACTGTACAAATTCAAGATACTTGTACTTTACTTGAGTATTTCCAATTTAGCAGCTCAATAAACTGTTTCAAACCCTCTGGGATCAGCTGGAAAAAGTATCGTCACAAAGCTGAAAACAGGCTGTTTTTAGAGATACGTGGTTCTCACAGGACGGCGACGCTACAAACATGTGATGATCTTATAGACCATGATGCATTGCTGCAGATTAAACTACCCAGCAGGATATAAAGGAGTTAAAATGAGCTCAACCTGAAACATCTACAGCAGTAAAATGCAACAGACACATGAATGCAGCAGGAATATTAATCCAGAAACATCAGAGATAATAAAACACTGACAGGAACTGACAGGAGTATTTTCACGGTGTGGTATTAATACTTTTACTTCAGTAAAGTTTAGAGCGTCCCAGGTTTCTGTAGGTTTCTGCAACACCCATTGTCAGCTTAATTTCAAAAGTGACTTTAGACTTTAGGTAAGGAGTTTTATTTTCTCATGAGATATTCACGGATGTTTTTAAGACATACTTTTTAGATTGGAAAAGATGTTTTTTATTGCTTATTTCATCTCATCTGTTTCTCATCTTAATAACAATGTGAGAAAGATTTTTTCTTATTCATGCATTTTATTGATGCCATAAGAATATTAATTTACTATGGCAGCACTGCATTTTGTAAAATATAACCTTGTAAGAGGCAAGAAGCTTGAATATAAAAAAAAATAAAATAAAATATGTAAAAGTTATTTCTAAAATAATGTTTGTCGGGTCAGTTATCTGTATATTTAAGTTATTATATATTTTTTTATTATTAGAATTTCTTTCTTATTTCTTTGATTTTGTTTTGCGCGAACCGGAAGCGGAACAAAACCGGAAGCACGTGTCGTCTACGTCACAGCAGGAAAAACAACAACAACACTCGTCGTCTTGCGACATCTCTGCCCTTGTTGTTGTTGTTGTTGTCGTCGTCGTCGTTGTTTCACGCTGTTCGTCCTGTTCGCCGCTCTGAACGCCTCCACCTCGGCTCCAGTCTTCGTGTTCATGGTGAGACTTCACGTTTTTAAATGTCGACCTAACAACGCGACGCGTTTTAACTGATGCTAACGTGTTAGCTCCCCGAAGCTAACGCACCAGCAGCAGCAGCTGTCGGCTCGGGACGTCCGGAGGAAATCAGCCGTCCTGTGTTTCTGTCCCCTGCCACAGGTCGTCCGCTGGGTCCGGCCGGAGCGGTAGTTCACCGGTAGGCTCACGGTAACGGCAGGTAGCAGCCATGGCTCAGCAGAGAGGAGTCAACAGCCTGCAGTTCAACCAGGACCAGAGTAAGACGGCGGCCGACATGCTGAGCAAACCGCAGCTCAACAGACTCAGGTGTGTTTTAATCTTCTCTCTCTTCTGTCAATCAGGCTGTTTCTGCTGCGCCATGGAGACCGGAGTCCGGATCTACAATGTGGAGCCGCTGATGGAGAAAGGACACCTGGGTGGGTGTTAATATAATATACTTTACTGCAGTAAGAGTACTGATACACACTGTAAATACTGTGTCACAGTAAAAGTCCTGCAGTGAAACTGTTCCTCAGTAAAAGTCTGTGAGTATAATCAGTTGCATGTAGTTAAAGTATTTCCACAGTAAAATGTCCCCTGTGCCTGTTGTACTATTATATATTCTATCATTAGAAAAAAACATTTCTATACACAACACCCCATAATGACACAGTGATTATATATTGGCCAGGTGATGGCTGGTGCCTGGTTTCCTCCAGACATGACGCTTGGCATTCAGGCCAAAGAGTTCAATCTTTGTTTCATCAGACCAGTTGTTTGTCATGGTCTGAGAGTCCTTCAGGTGCCTTTTACTGAGGAGTGGCTTCCGTCTGGACTCTTTACCATACAGGCCTGCTTGGTGGAGTGCTGCAGAGATGTTTGTCCTTCTGGGAGGTTCTTCTCTCTTCACAGAGCAACACTGGAGCTCTGTCAGAGTGACCATCGGGTTCTTAGTCACCTCCCCGATCGCTCAGTTTTGAGTGTCATGGCAAAGGCTGTGAATACTTAATCCATTTTGGAATAAAGCTGTAACATAACAAAATGTGGAAATAGTGAAGCGTTGTGAATACTTTCTGGATGCACTGTACGTTCATAGATAGACTACATTAATAATACTAGTATGGAAAACAACTCTAAGCAGGTGGTGAAGGTTCCTGCAGTGTATCATAGAGGCTAAAATACCGTCCAGAATGGGACTTTTATTACAAGAGAAGAGGTAAAATACCTTATTATCAAACTCCACCTGTAATATTATGACATAAGACTTATTCCTGTGTGTTTGTGTGTTTTCCCAGACCATGAGCAGGTAGGCAGCGTGGCCCTGTGCTCCATGCTGCATCGATCCAACCTGCTGGCCGTCGTTGGAGGAGGAGTCAATCCCAAGTTCTCCGAAATATCTGGTGAGTGAGATGAATTCACTTATTATTATTTAAGGCCTGGTTCTGTTTTTCAAGTTTATCTTAATACAGCACACACACGTCACATATACTGGACACTGAAAAACATACAGCAAAAGTTTAAGTTCCTTATTGGGCTTGTGCACAATTTTTTTTAAATCTCAGGCCCCCTCCAACAGAGCTCAATATAATAATATAATAAAAGAAGAATATAATATTATTAAGAAGAGAAACATGGACTAAAAGTAAAAAAAAATTAAGACAAAAATAGTGCAGAAGTTAAGAATACAGGAATAAAATATAGGATGTATAGAATAGAATACTTTGTTAAGAAAGCTGTGCAGTAATGTATATAACAGGAGGTAGACAGGTAGTGCACTAAGAAATGAATATATGTACTGTTGTGATGGTTAAACTGCCTGTGAACAGGGTAGTAAAATAAATATATTATGTGTACTGTGCAGGAACAAACAGTAGTACAAGCAAAGTTGATAAGGAGCTCAAGACACGGCAGCCGTCTCTGGCGCCATCTTCTCCTGTAGATCAAACATGATAAAGTGCCGTCTGCGGTGGCCCAGTGTGCAAGAAAACATGATTTCAGTGGAGACAGTGTGATGTGCAAGTTGTAGTGAAAAATTTGATGAAAAAATGATTTTTAAAACAGCCTAATATGATAACTGTTTGATTCCAGTGCTGATCTGGGACGATGCTCGGGAGTCACGAGACCCCAAAGACAAGCTGGTGCTGGAGTTCACCTTCACCAAACCTGTTCTAGCTGTTCGCATGAGGCACGACAAGTGAGTTTACCGTCACCGCTCGCTCCACCTGTAGTTTGTCCCTGTGCAGCTACGAGAAATAGAGTATCAAGTATCATTTAAGTTTAATAAATGTTTTTCTTTTTCAGGATCATCATTGTATTAAAGAACAGGATCTATGTGTACAGTTTTCCAGATAACCCTGTCAAACTTTTTGAGTTTGACACCAGAGATAACCCCAAAGGTAAAGAGTCCTCCTCGTGTTCTGTGTATTTTTTCCTCCATCATGGCCGACTGTTGAATAATAACTTTCATCTTTTCTCCAGGCCTGTGTGATTTATGTCCCAGTCTGGAGAAACAGCTGCTGGTCTTTCCAGGTCATAAATGCGGCAGCTTGCAGCTCGTTGTAAGTTACAAACCCACAGAAACACAGAACTTACTGCTAAAGAAAATATATTGGTTGTTTAAATTAAAGGTAATATTACAAAAAAAATGTTTCTTTAGGACTTGTCCAACACCAAACCTGGTACATCATCGGCACCTTTTACCATCAACGCCCATCAGAGTGAGATCGCCTGCGTGGCGCTGAATCAGCCTGGCAGCGTGGCGGCTTCGGCCTCTCGCAAAGGGACGCTGATCCGGCTGTTTGACACGACGACCAGAGACAAGCTGGTGGAGCTGCGCAGAGGAACCGACCCGGCCACACTCTACTGGTACTCACTCGAGAAGTGATGGATAGTATGTGTGTTTAAGGTGTACGCTCTTTCTCAACACACCTTTCCTACGTTGAAAATGTTCTGACTTTCCAAAACCAACAATTCGACAATCACAATCACGTCCACCAGCCAGGTGTGTGGAGGTGTGAAAGTTGGTGGGATTGACATGTTGACCTGATGGTGGCACTGGATGAAAAGTCAGAGGATCAATAAGGTTATTACAGTTCATCCTGAGGGGAACATGAATGTTTCATCCAAATCCATCCAACAGTTGAGATGTTTCAGTCCCTCCAGAGCCTCAGAAGACTTTATACAGCCTGAGGCTTTTATTGTGCAGCAGCTGAGTGAACAGGGTTTGTTAGTGGTGCCTGGACAGTGTGATCAGTGCACAGTGAGTGCTTTCAGAGTTAGTGAGTAAAATTCAATACGACAAAGTACAACAGCTGTTTCAGGTCTAACAGACATGAAACCACTAGAGTAATGACTTACAGTGATGGTGGCTACTCATAGTACTGATAAAACTTTATTTATAAGCACCTTTCAAAGCAAAGCTAGAGTCTTTTATATTAAAATCTAATAATTAATATATACAATCCAAAATAAAGATACTAAACAGGATAAATTGATATAAATAATTACAATTTCTTATTTCCAGCATCAACTTCAGCCACGACTCGTCCTTCCTGTGTGCCTCCAGTGATAAAGGCACAGTTCACATCTTTGCTCTCAAGGACACCAAACTCAACCGCCGCTCCGCGTAAGACCAACACCCCCTAATCCCGTCTCTTTTACCCACAGACTGCTCTTTAAGAGTTTTATTGGTTGACGTGTCTCTTCGCTCCTCCCACAGCCTGGCCCGGGTTGGGAAGGTGGGCCCTGTGATTGGTCAGTATGTGGACAGCCAGTGGTCGCTGGCCAGCTTCACTGTGCCGGCTGAGTGTGCCTGCATCTGTGCTTTTGGAAAGAACACGTCCAAGAATGTCAACTCTGTCATCGGTGAGTAAAATGTTTCTGTCTCTGGACTGACGTGATGCATGTATAGCAGAAACATTTATTACTGAGTCATCATATTGTTTTTCTTAAAAATATCACCATAAATATTGATTTATTATTGCTTTATTTAAAAATAGTATAGGGTATACCATACAGTAAATTCTCAGATACTTACATATTTATTTGAAACAGGTGTATGATTCATATTTTAGATGGTGACAGATCAAACAGATGAAACGTGCAGGAGTGCTGAGGTGGTAGTAGTAGTGACTGAGACTCTGTTGTTATACTGATGAAATGTACATTATACTGAATGTCCCAAGTGAACTCCAGTATTATAAAACATTATAGTGGACTATTATAAAACAGAGAATTACACCCCCTCAATGCTTTTTACCTGCTCTTTATTATCAGCCTTTATTTTTTTGTGCCGGAGAATTTACAGTATGAACTCACAGCTTCATATTTTTACACGCTGCAGGTTTAGTTTGAATCAGAGTAAAGTCTCAAAGCATTAGACTTAGATGACATCTCCCTCATCATATCATCATCTTCTTCTTCTTCTTCTTCTTCTTCTTCTTCTTGAAAAGCTGTTAAATCTGTTTAACACCAAATGATCTTTAATTAGTGTTTGTTTCCACATTACTTGTATCACACTTCAGACGGTGCTGTTCACTCCTCACAGGGCCAATCACAGCGCTGCACGCCAGCAAGTGGCGTTGTTTGTGTCCTACAGAGACATGAGAAGAATATTTTCTTCACATTGTTGTATCGCAGGCTCAGTGTGAAACCTCAAAGATGTGCTTTAACTGGGTTTCTCCTCTCCTGCAGCCATATGTGTGGACGGGACCTTCCATAAGTACGTGTTCACCCCTGATGGAAACTGCAACCGAGAAGCCTTCGACGTGTATCTGGATATATGTGATGATGACGACTTCTGAGGCCAGCTGAAAAACAATACGGGAAAGGGCGAGGAGTAAACACAAGGACTAACGATGACGAATGGAAATGACTGGAGTTAATGATTATTGTTCTGTTGTGGAGACCGATGGGAAAACGGCCAGAGACGGAGAATCAGATGTGTGGAAGAACACAGACTTTATGCTGAGGCCTGTTTCAGAAAGTTGTTTGTGTGTGTAATAAGTTTATCTACAGTACGTATCAGTGTGAACATCAGTTTCCTATTAGCCTGTAACCTTATGTGCATCATGTCGTGACTGTCACATGACAGACCATAAACCTGGGAAGTGATTTGCTGTATTTATGAGAGCTTTCTAGTTAAAGTCAAACTGAAAATAAAACATTTTTGCTAAGAAATCAGTATATCCCTCCCTGGTGTTGACTTTACCTTACAGAATAAATGTAAGCGTGCGCAGCGACGGGGCCCCCGGAGACGCATGTATACTGTCTAAACAAAAGTGAGCGCTTCTGGATTTCATCCAGATAAAGACACTCAACATGACAAGTGAAGGAATAGTCAGAGTAATAATAATCTTATGATAGAATATGTAATAGTACAAGAGGCACACGGGACATTTTACTGTGGAAAGACTAACTACATTTGTGTGATCGGCTGTATCGAGAGATCTAGAAAGATGTGCAGCGCAACGTAAAGCTGCTGAAACTGAACAATGTTATTTTCCTCCAGAAAGAAAAAGTCCGATCCAGTGTCCCATAAAACCAAAACTGATACAATAATATGGCAACACAGCTCATTAAGCAACAAGCCAAAAAACATGTCAATGTAGTCTGATAATGCCCCAAATCAAAGGGGCAGATTATTTTGTTGTAGAAGTCTGACTGGGAATCTGCAGCATCTTTAGTGTCACTTCAGTAGAAAACTTGACAGTTTCTGAGTGACAGTCAAGACGAGGAAGTGTTGCCTTTAAACCTTCCATCACAAACAATTAAACAGTATTCTGTAGTCCAGTGTTTAGTTGGAGGTGAGAAACAGCTTTGCAGCACTGAATTTCACTGACTTGGCAGGAAAGTTAATGTTAATATATTTAGTTAAACGCCAGCGTGGAAAGATCAGGTCAGAGTATGACTGAGAGAGTTATTACTGCACTGACTGCTTCACTGGCTCTAAATGAATCTGTCTGGCTGCTGCAGGCAGGGATACGGGGGACAGGACCCAAACGTGGTTTAATTACAGGAAGTGGAGGAACAGAGGCTCGGATATCAGGTTACAGTGAGTGTTTATGTGCTGAGAGGCTGATGAGGAGGAGGGGAAGTCCGAGGGCACCTGGTGGACAGGTGGAGGAAGGCAGGCTGGTGGCTGGAGAGGAGAGACAGATCAGACTGTGACAAGAACATGGTGTAATCACAACTCCAACGTTTCATTCATCACATTTTAGTTTTATAGTATAGAGTCTAAAAAGGGATAAGAGGAGATTCCTTTTTTTTCTGCATGTCACCTCTTCAGGGCTAAACAGAAATCCTTCAAATGAAACAATCTCACTTTTCGGTTGAACTCTCAGCGAGAGGTCACAAGCAGACACAAGCCTGGTTTTCTGTTTAATATTCGTGTTAAGCTGCAGCTTTGAGCTGCTGACGCTTCACTCTGCTGAAGTTTAACTGATCATTCGCTCCGCTGGCCTTCGTGTGCAAATCCACAGATTAGAAGAAGTTTCAGTTAAGTTTCTTGATGTTTTTTATGTTCCCGATGTTCGACCGGGCCGAGGCTCCTGCTAATCTGTAATCCCAAAATCCACCAAAATGTGTGAGTCACATTAACTGTGGAGGCTGTTGGTCAGAGAGGATGTTGAGCAGCAGCTGGTACCTGCGAGCGTTCATGCCACTAAATACCAAATCCATAAGAAACGTCCACCTGGGAGCAGGCCATGCACGGAAGATCACATTCTCACAAACTCATTACCAGCTGGGGATAAATCTGTTTTTTTTATGTGCAAACAAACGTACCATGAAGATCAAGTTTTATCTGTTATCTTAAATCCTCAACTTTGGAAAATAAAAGTCATATTCGACTTTGACGCCGACTCAGCAGGTCAGAGAAGAGCACATGAGACTTTATGAGACACGACAGTGAAGAAGAACTCGACTCTTTTACTGCAGTACAAGTAGTCATACCACACATACACTTAAAGTACCAAAAATAAAAGTACTATGTACTTATTATACAGAATGGCTACTTTCAGAATGTTATATATGATATTATTGGATTATAATTATTGATCATTAAGTGATCACTTTAATGTTGCAGCTGCCGAAGCTGGAGCTCATTTTAATGACTTTATACACGACTGGTAGCTTGTGAATTTACCCCTGAGGATAAGTTTTAACATTTACCTACATAAAGGATCTGAATACTTCCTCCATTGCTGATTAATGCTGAGTCATGTTTCAGGGCCTCTAGATGTAGATCCTCAGGATGTTAAGGTAATCTTCAGCTTCACTTTCACTGGGTCACTGGTTTCTAAACTTTTAGTTGGTTTTTGATTATTTACAGTGAAATCCATTTCAGTCTTGTATTCATTAATGTCTAGACTGTTAAAAATGAATTATGAGTCAAACACGGCAGGAAAACATTAAGACTGATGATGAGCGATGCAACAACTAACGGCAGGAGTCCATTCAGAAGAATCAAAAGTTCAACCCAAACAACTTAAAGTAGAAGTAAAGTCTCAGCTTCACAACAGCTGCCACCTTCTACACTTTAACTTGTCAGCTTCCCCTAAACAGGAACTCACCATCTGCTCAGGTAAACAAGGTAAACAGGCGCACGCATTCAAATGTGACATGAGGAACATCCAGATACACCAGAGACTTTCCATTTTATTTATAATGATTTCAAAAAGACTTTTCAGACCACACACCTTAGTGTTTTTTTTATATATATATATAATATATGGTTTAACCTCGGCTGTCCAGTGGTGTCACTCAGTATTCACTATACTGTAAAATATAAGAAATAAGGTCATCAATGTAGAAAAAAAACACAAAACTCGCCTGTCGAATTATTTCATTTTATATCAAAAACACATTATCACAAAGAACACAGGAAGCACAAATATAATAATACGTGGTTTTATTTTATTTTGTATTTTATGAAGTATTTTAAGTATTTTCACATCATGTACTTAAAGTATTAGTAAATACTCCATGTATTAGTACCGATATTATATTCTTATAAAACCTGAATAAATACCTAAAAGTACCTCTTTGCTGTTGTAGAAACTACAGTTTTATTATCCAGCAGCTGATGTTTGTGCTCTGCAGATGTTCCTCCAGATGTACCAGCTCATCTCGACGCCCCCTCGTTCATTAAACCGCCCTGAACCTGTCGAACATGGAGTTGTACATTTGAAACACTAACCCGTGTTCCTGCCCTCACATTTGCTCCGATGGATCTGAGCAGTTTACGTTCGGCTTTTACAGGCACTTGTGATTTGTGGAAGTGGGATGATGTTTAAATGTCAGCGATGATGAGTCACTTGTTTGAAAACAAAACAGAAAAATGCACTTTTAATATGTTGTGTGGCTCCACTGTCATGTTCATGTACTTTACTGCTGAAGAGTCTGTTGATGACGGACCAGCAGGTTTAATATGATAAACTTTACTCTCTTTTCTCGTGTTTTCTTCAGTGGTGCAATGTACCTAAGTACATTTACTGGGGTAAAATGTCATCGCAAACCAACATTTATCAAGATATTTCAGCCGGGATCAAAGGACCAACCAAAGGACGCTGAACACCGGATTGAGTTTTCTATTAACATAACAAGGAAGTGTTGTTCATAAATGCATCTTCCAAGTGGCAAAACTGTTAATCAGTAAAATGTCAACATATTTCATTTGTTTTTTTGCTAAAATATTTGATCTAGAAATACAACACCAATCGAGGGTTGCAGCTTATAGAATTCAATACGTAGATAAGCAAAAGTACATGGTATGATAACTGTCTGTTATCCTTCTGTTTTCATTTCTTAAAGACTCATCGTAACTGATAAAAGTAGTAATAATAACTGTGAGAAACCGTGATATTTTTTGAGACAATTATCACACCATGAAAATCTCCTCATGGTGGCGCTGGATGAAAAGTCAGGGGATCAGAAGGATTCGTCCTCTGGGGACCATGAAAACCTGTTACTTTGTTTGATGGCGATCCAATAGTTGTTGAAATCTTTCAGTCTGGACCAAAGTGGTGGACCGACTCACCGACCAACATTACCGTCCATAGAGCTTATAATACACCGTTTGGTTAAAAGACAGTTTTTTAAGACTAAAAAATAAAGAGTATCTCATCCATTGTGGATGTCAGCATTTTCCCTCCCACAGTTATGTAGTCTGATATCCTGGTTATTTGTCCTGCAGAAGGCTGCTATATTGAACATTAATGCACACATACACACACACTCACACTTATACAAAATGAGAATGCAACTCCTACAACCTGGTTTCTATTCACACAAGTTATTTCTTTGTCATTAAAAACCTCCATTTTGCTTTTCAGGCCATTCACCAGCTTCACAACATAAAGCACATGATGCAGAGCCTCTGTTATAATGGACAATTGTTCAGAGGCACAATGCTCGTCTCTGCTGTAAAAAAACATCTATATAAAACGAACATTTATGAAAGGATGAAGATGTCTGTGGTTTTATAAAAGAAAATGTCCCTGGTTCCTTTCCTTTTGCATTTTAAGATTTTCATGCACATTGCCAGGGACACACACCTGCTAGATTTAAACCTGTGGGCAGTTCAGAACAGGACTGATGTTGTGGTAAATTCAGCTTGCATGTAATCCATCTGCTGAGTCCTCATTCCCATAAACCATCACCTTGTTGGCCTGTTTCATGTTCATCTCTGCCACTGTCTCTGTTGTACCTGAAGAAGTTGATTTTTCAGTGGGGATCTGGTTTGTGTACAGTGCAGCTCCTACTGCTCATCATACGATGAGCAATAAACCAGACTGACAGACGTTGTATTTAGTCGCATCTACATCACATAACAAACAGCTTTTTCTCTTCAGGGAGACGTTAAACCTGTTACTGTAACTAATGGTGATGTACCTGAACGCAACTATTAATAATGTTAACCATTTATTGACAGACTGTCTTTACATGTGCATAAAGAGCATCATGAAGTATGTTACAGTATTTCTTGATTAATTGAGATATACTTCATTCTGTAAAAGATTAAGCTTTGAGTTCATTACTGCTACCGTTTCAGAGTAACCTTCTGTTGTGAAAAAGAAGTGAACAAAGTGAATGTTTCCAGGAGACGTCTGATGGTCTCTCTGAAGTTTCATTATGACTCTGTCAGTCCTGCGGCTCACTGTGGCACTTCATTTCCTTTTCACGGTGAAGTCTTCCCCTCATTATTCTGTCGGTTAGACAAAGATGTGTTTATCTCACTGAGTTTACAGCGAGGACGGACAATAAAGGCTTCTTATTCTGGTTTCACTTGTTACCACATAGTTGAGGGAGAGATGTGACTCCTTCAAGAAAACAAAAAGGCGGAGGAGTCTTTGATCATCCGGCGCCCTCTGCTGGTCTGTCGGTGTGTCAGTGTGTAAAAGCACTAAATCAACAACATAAAAATACTCCACTACAAGTAAAAGTCCTGTTTTTAAAATTCTAAAAAGTTACAACCAGGTGATACACTGTAAAAACAAAAAAACTACACCCAAAAAAGAGTTAAATTAGAAAAACATAAGTCTGAAGCTGGGGAGAGGAAATTCTGAGATCATAATGTCTAAAATGTTTTTATTCTGTCCTCTGGGTGTCGGACTTGAAATTTACCGACTTGTTTAGGATTGAGCCTCCAAACCTTCTGAGGAGCGACTAAACCACTGGAGCCACAGGAACTTTCTATCTAAAAGCTTTGTTAAAAGCTTTAAAGATTTTCAGTGCCATAACCTTAAAATCTTTAAAAAGCCACATGATCATTTTCATTAACTGTCTTTGTCTTCTCTAAGACCACCGACGTGTTGACTTTTCCTTAGGGCTTGAACCCACGTTAAAGTTTTGAAGAGCTTGTTAACTGATTGAGCTTCTTGGAGACATATTATTAAGGTTTCCTCAGGGCCATGGAAGTCTCAGTTTGGGGTTTCAGTCTTCAAAATTGACTTAGATATTTAGGATGAAACCGTAAAACAACTAAGTCACTGTCTAGTACCTGGAGCCACGGGAAACAAGAGGCTGGTAGCCTCTTGTTTCAGCAAGATGTTTCGATGCCTTTTTTTAGCGCGCCACAAATCACAGGACCACCACAAGAAGGCCTCGTCGTGTCATACTTCTATCAGAGAAGTGTCGCGCTGCTTCCAGACACAAGAGCAGTAGTGAGGTCCAACACTCATGCTGGCTGATCAGGTCTGGATCACAGCTGGTGTTCCAGTTCGTCCCAAAGATGTTGGATACGTTCTTCCACACCAAACTGGGAAAACCATTTATTTATACTGTATCTTCTCAGTGATCTCAGTAGTCCTGACCTGACAAAGACAACAAACACACTCTTTGATTATATTGCTTTTATTGTAGCAAGATCCAGAATACATAACATAAGATACAAATTATAGTGTCAAAACCTATTCCCATACAGGAATAGCCACAATGGATGACAGTAAATTAAAGATTGTGACAACACAATCACACAACACAATTGTTCATTCGATTCCTATTTTGCTTAATTTTGATTTTATATCTGCTTTAATATTTTCCTTGAGACGCTTGTCTCCCACAACCACTGCTGAATAATGCTCAGCAATCATGAGCAACTGCTCTTTTGTGCATTCATCCAGGGCGCCCTGAGATGGGAGCAGCAATGAATGCATCGATTTCAGACATTTAAAATATTTACATCAACAACGAACAGACACAACATTTACTCGTACGTACAAAGAGGAATGATCCTTAACCCATTTTGGAGTTCCCCACGATCTAAACACCAATCCCACTAAGTAAGCTTCCCCCTAGTCTTAGTGTGGCTACTTTTGGTGGGTGCTTATGCAGTAAAGGCCGACGGATCAGGAAAGCAACTAGCAAACTAGCAACCCTCCCAAAACCACGGACATGCTCCCAAGCAAAGCTTCAACCATGGTCACCGCAGCACTACACAAAATAAGCTCAAAGAACCCAAAGTGGGAATGTCACCAGAGCCTACAAGGGAAAACTCTGCAAAACTTATTACGAAACAAAAGCCATGCACAAGCCCTGACATGAATCATTCAACTTACCCTGGAAAGCCATCCCAAATGCATTGTCCTTTCCCTAAAACAAACACACACTCACGCACTTGCAGACAATACTGTAGTGCATAGCCACAGGTAAGCAAAGGAACAAAGGATTCAGGTGTGCTGTGAGCAACCCACACACGTGGTTTTATGCACATGTGCAAAAAATCCCAAAATCTGAAGCACAAGAAAGTACGTACAATCCAGAAACGGTCCATCCAAAAGTACAAAACCTCACATTTACAAATCTTACCAAGAAATAGCTGCACAAACGGAAAAAAGACGGATGGATGAGGCTCCATTTTATCATAACCTGGCTCCTATACGGGAATGGACACAATGGACTACAGTTAAATTACTTATTGTCCAAGTGAGAGAGCGAGAGCAATACTGGCAGCAATCACAACCGCATTTCTCTGGTACATTTAAGGACACATAGAAAGAAACAGTAACTAGTAGCACATTAGACAGGGGCCGTACCAATAGCTTCCTTCTTTAAAGGACTGGAAGAGGAAGAAGTTTACAGTGTAAACGAGGAATCATTTTGAAGTATGTTAATTGATGAATTTATAACAATAACCTGAAAGATTTCTGTGACTGTAATCCTGTACAGACTGTTTCTCTAGGAGGAGACTCTCCGTCCTACAGAGGACACAGAGACACTGAGGAACCATGTGACCAGAACCCAAACCCAAACCCAGGATAAAGAGGTTCAGTGAATGTGGTGTTGAAGGTGTGGAGGTGGTTCAGTGTGTCAGAGGAGACTTTGTAGAAGGACAGAGTGCCAGCAGGATAGTCCACATACACTGCTACTCTGTTAGAGACAGAGGAGGTGAAGAAAGAGCACAAAAAGGAGAAGGAGAAGGAGGGAGTGATGGGTGTTTTACTGTTATTGTGACGGACAGAGTAACGACCAGTATCATCAGAGCAGTCCAGACTCCAGGACTGATCATTCCCTCCAAACCCACAGTCAGCTCTATCTCCTTTCCTTCTGATTCCTCTGTAAGCCACTGATATAAAAACGTTTCCTCTCCACTCGACCTCCCAGTAACAGCGACCAGTCAGACCATTTCTACACAGCAGCTGCCTCCAGCAGTCAAATCTGTATGAGTGATCAGGATATGACTGATCTTCTACAACATATGTCACCTTCCTGTTGTTGTCGGACAGTTTGAGGTTTCTGTTTACTGTGTTTATGTCAACTGTGAGTTGACAGGAATCTGATGGAGAGAACAAGACACAATACAACTGCAGTTATTGATCTATCACCTGTTCATCTATTGACAGTTTGATGATGAGATCAGAGATCTGAATGAGGAACGTCACAGTTTGATGATGGTTGAATGTGTGCTGCTTTGTTTTAAGGAATCAAATTAAAAACACACTTACACTTCCTCAGACCTGGTCTCAACCATCGAACTCCAGCAGGCTCCACCCTGAAAGGAGGAGGGGGGTCAGACCAGCACTTCCTCTTTCAGCATCGGAACATGGGCATTATATTACTCTCATACACATAGTCATAAACGGATGAAGGCACAGTCCAACATTTTGAGAAATACACTTCAATGTAGCATCTCAAATGTCCTGTCCTGTGCTAATAATATAACTGATTTTGGAGTTATTGTTCATGTAACACTCATATCCACCGTTAAACAAAGAGACAGAGAAAATGTTTCCAGCTCTTCCTCCTCTTTCAGACTGATTGTCTGTGGCTGCAGCAGGCTTCTTTGTACCTGAGAGTGTCCAGTTTCCAGTGTTGATCCTCTAGTCCAGCAGACAGCAGCTTTACTCCTGAGTCTCCTGGATGATTGTAGCTTAGGTCCAACTCTCTCAGATGGGAAGGGTTGGAGCTCAGAGCTGAGGCCAGAGAAGCACAGCCTTTCTCTGAGACCAGACAGCCTGACAGCCTGCAAACATACAAAACAACAAACATGGCAGATCATCTGAGGATACCGCGTCAGTTAAATACAAGAAGAAGAAAAAACGATACAATGACTGAATCAAGGAGTTCATGCGTCAAGAGTCTACAGCCATGCTAGCAGCTCTGTGAGGCTGTACTTAGACACAGTAATGTTTCGAGCATATTCATATTTAGCATTTATGTTCAGGTATAACTGTTTGATGCTAATTTGCTAATTAGACGTAAACACCAAATACAGCTAAGGCTGCAGGGAAGGTTGTTAGTTTTCCAGGTATTTGGTCATAAACCAAAGTATTGAACACATTAATATCTTGACCTTCACCCTGAACACAAAATTTCATGACGGACGGTCATGAAATTTTGTGTTCAGGGTGAATTGCAATAACTTTGGTGATCCAGCTGTTGATAAATTTCGATCTGGACTAAAGTGATGGATCGACTTATATTATAAGGATTAAAACATTCAAATGTATTTATGAGGAGTGAAGCTTTTGTCCAAAGGGAGAAGAAAGACATCATTTAAGCAGTCACAAAATTAAAATGTGACCTCAAAGTGGTAAATCATAGTAGCCACAAGACAGAGGCAGCTGGTCTGTTCTTTAGCCTGCAACCAGTGCTTGAGGAAGACCCCTGAAAATATTTAGCTGCATGTTTGTTTGTTGTTCAGCTACATTTTGGTCAAGATACAAATTTAGAATAAATCGTGAAAATCATTTTTGATATTAAATAATTCAACAACAAAAGCAAAAACAAGAGAAAAGGATGAAATAAATAAAGGATGGAAATTAATTTTGAGTATGGAAAACTACTGCCAAAGTTTAGTCAAAGGTCTTCTGACAAATGGACACCATTTATATAGTGCCTTACAGTGGTTTACAATTTTGCTTGTCATTCACACACTTCACACACAACTCAAACACAACGGGGGTGGAGCTGACATGGTGTTGCTGGCCATTGGGAGTAATTTGGGTTTGGGTTTAGGTTTAGAAAGACACAATCAAACTACCAACCCTGGGATTAATGGCTGTTTCAACACTTTTTCAACAAACTGTAACTTGATCTGACCTGAGAGTTTCCAGGGTACAGTATTGACTCTCCAGTCCAGCAGACAGCTGTTTCACTCCTGAATCCCGCAGGTCGTTGTTACTCAGGTCCAGCTCTCTCAAACTAGAGGATTCGGAGCTGAGAACTGAGGACAAAGCTTCACAGCTTCTCTCTAAGAGGTTACAGAAACTCAGTCTGGAGAAGAAGTAATGAACAAGAAGACAAATAACATTTGTGTTAAAATATTGAGTCTGGACTATTGGTCATACATTATATACAGTATAGTCTCTGCTCAGCACATGTTAAAATCCTTCTTGTTCAATTCTAAACATGTTGGAGGCATGACAATAAATCAGGAATAAATCAGGAATAAACAGACATCCAGTAATTTAACTCACATGATATCAAAACATAAATGAGTTTCCCTATCTCAGCCAGAGTTCATATTCCGTGCGAATATATGAATCTGAATAGAACAAAATACATTGGACAATTCAGAGATTTTCTGTACTGTTAAATTTGAATTCCTGACAAAAGAGGAGCTGTACAAATTAAAAGGAGTTTCAAATTTTGGAAATCTCAGCTGTAACTTAATCTGACCTGAGGGTTTCCAGTCTGCCGTGTGGACTCCCCAGTTGAGCAGACAGCAGCTTCACTCCTGAATCCTTAAGGTTGTTGTTACTCAAGTCCAGCTCTCTTAGACTGGATGACTCGGAGCTGAGAACTGAGGACAGAGCTTCAACACTCCTTTCTGAGAGGTTACACAGACTCAGTCTGAAGAGGGAGAAAACAAATAGCATTTGTGTTAATATGTACTCACTTTTAATGTTGATAATGAGATAACAAAGATATCAGCTTGTTCTACAGCATTATTCAGTGATTCGGTGATATATAGTGTGTGGTGAACAATTTATGTGGCTAAATCAGAAGAAAAAAGCCAGCGAATTCGAGTTTTTCTATTGTGTGAAATTTAAATTCTTTAAATTTACTTGCTGTAAACTGTCAGAGATTATTGAATGAGAGAGGCTGTTTAAACTGCATAGAGTTTGCATTTTAGAGAAATAATTCCAAATATTTTACAATAAAAACTAAGTTGATCTGACCTGAGAGATTGCAGCGTACAATGTGGACTCCTCAAACCAGTGGACAGTAGCTTCACTCCTGACTCTTGCAGGTTGTTGTTACTCAGGTCCAGCTCTCTCAGGCTAGAGGACTTGGAGCTGAGAGCTTTGGACAGAGCTTCACAGCTTTTCTCTGAAAGGTTACAACCACTCAGTCTAAAGAGGAAATAATGAACAAAACAAAAAATGACATTTGCGTTAAAATGTTGTATACATACAGTACAGTATACAGTATATAATCCATTCACAGCACGTTATAATGATTGCAGTTTTATTCTAAACAAGTAAGAAATGTGACAATGAATCATTCCTTAATCAGTAATAAAATCGCATGCAATGATAATAAGTTGCATGATATGAAAACATAAATAAGGTTCTCCATGTCAGCCAGAGTTTATATTTTCTGCTACAATATGTGAATCAGAGTTAGAACAAAATACATTGGAAAGTTTAAAGATTATATGTACTGGGAAATTTGAAATCCTGACAGAAGAGATTCAGATCCTGAATCTTGATGAGAGAGGCTGTTGAATGTAAAGTGAATGGAGTTAAACTATGACTTGATCTGACCTGAGAGTTTGTAGTGTACAGTGAGTAATCTTCAGTCCAGCGGAGAGCAGCTTCAATCCTGAATCCTGCAGGTTGTTGTTACTCAGGTCCAGCTCTCTCAGACTACAGGACTTACAGCTGAGAACTGAGGACATGGCTCCAAGACTTCTTTCTGAGAGGTTGCATAGACTCAGTCTGGAGATACAAAAGTAATTAAACAATAAGTTATATGTTTTTTCTCTTGTTGGAAGATAGGAGACTATTTAATGATGGACAAATCCCTCTTACAGAGCTTTCCTGGAGGCTTTCACCACTGGCAGCAGCCTCAGAAGAGCCTCCTCTGAAGCAGAGTATTTCTTCAGGTCAAACACCTCCAGATCTTTTTCTGATGACAGTAAGATGAAGACCAGAGCTGACCACTGAGCAGGAGACAGTTTATCTGTGGAGAGACTTCCTGAACTCAGGGACTGTTGGATCTCCTCCACTAGAGAACGATCATTCAGTTCATTCAGACAGTGGAACAAATTGATGCTTTTCTCTGCAGAGGGAGTCTCATTGATCTTCTTCTTGATGTATTCGACTGTTACCTGATTGGTTTTTGAACCAATTCCTGTGTGTGTCAGCAGGCCTCGTAGCAGAATCTGATTCGGCTGCAGTGAAAGACCCAGGAGGAAGCGGAGGAACAAGTCCAGGTGTCCATTTGGACTCTCGAAGGCCTTGTCCAAAGCACTCTGGTAGAATTTTCCTACTGCAGATTCATCTTTTCTTGTTTCAGACTTCTGAGAGGTTGGTTTCCGTTCTGACAGCAGATCAACACCAGAGCTGATGAATGTCAGATGAACATGAAGAGCAGCCAGAAACTCCTGAACACTCAGATGGACGAAGCAGAACACCTTGTCCTGGTACAGTCCTCTCTCCTCTTTAAAGATCTGTGTGAACACTCCTGAGTACACTGAGGCTGCTCTGATATCGATGCCACACTCTGTCAGGTCTGATTCATAGAAGATCAGGTTGCCTTTCTGCAGCTGCTCAAAAGCCAGTTTTCCCAGAGACTCAATCATATTCCTGCTCTCTGGACTCCAGTGTGGATCTGTCTCAGCTCCTCCATCATACTTGATGTTCTTCACTTTGGACTGAACCACCAGGAAGTGGATGTACATCTCAGTCAGGGTCTTGGGCAGCTCTCCTCCCTCTCTGGTTTTCAACACATCCTCCAGAACTGTAGCAGTGATCCAGCAGAAGACTGGGATGTGGCACATGATGTGGAGGCTTCGTGATGTCTTGATGTGGGAGATGATTCTTCTGGCCTGCTTCATATCTCTGAATCTCTTCCTGAAGTACTCCTCCTTCTGTGGGTCAGTGAACCCTCTGACCTCTGTCACCATGTCAACACACTCAGGAGGGATCTGATTGGCTGCTGCAGGTCGTGTGGTTATCCAGAGGCGAGCAGAGGGAAGCAGGTTCCCCCTGATGAGGTTTGTCAGCAGCACATCCACTGAGGTGGACTCTGTAACATCAGTCAGGATCTGATTGTTGTGGAAGTCCAGAGGAAGCCGACACTCATCCAGACCGTCAAAGATGAACACAACCTGGAACTGTTCAAACCTGCAGATTCCTGCTTCTTTGGTTTCAGTAAAGAAGAGATGAACAAGTTCCACCAAGCTGAACTTTCTCTCTTTCAGCACATTCAGCTCTCTGAAAGTGAATGGAAAAGTGAACAGTATGTCCTTGTTGGCTTTGTCTTCAGCCCAGTCCAGAGTGAACTTCTGTGTTAAGACTGTTTTCCCAATGCCAGCCACTCCCTTTGTCATCACTGTTCTGATTGGTTCATCTCTTCCAGGTGAGGCTTTAAAGATGTCTTCTTGTCTGATTGTTGTTTCTGATCTGTCTGGTTTCCTGGATGCTGTTTCGATCTGTCTGACCTCATGTTCATCATTGACCCCTGCAGTCCCTCCCTCTGTGATGTAGAGCTCTGTGTAGATCTGATTCAGAAGGGTTGGGTTTCCTGCTTTAGTGATGCCCTCGAACAGACACTTAAACTTCTTCTGCAGGTTAGATTTTAGTTTAGGCTGACAAACTGCAGCAAAGGTTTCTGTATAAACATACAAGAAATAAGTGAAATCAATGAGTGATTTTTGAAGAAAATACAATTTAATTCCCCTACAGATTGCACATATAAACATATTTTCCTCCATCTCTTGATACATTAGTAACTGTCCAATTTAACCAGCATGTTAAATCTTGAGAGAAATCCTCTTACTGCTCTGCAGACAGTCAGCCAGCTCCTCCTGCTTCATTCTCCTCAGGAAGTGCAGTGTGATCTTCAGAAAAGCCTCCCTGCTGCTCCTCCTCTGCTCTTCCTCCTCACCATCCAACACCTCCTCATCCTCACTCTGACTCTCTGAGCATTCTGGGTAATCTGATCTCAGAACCTTCTGGATCTTCTTCAGCTCGTTCTTCACAAAAGTGACAATGTTCTCCTCCAGCAGCTGGAACAGAAAATTATATGAACGACATGGTATGAATCAAACTAAATTCATATAACCAAACACCAGATCAATGTTGGACAGACTGATAATTTACGGGTCTAAAAAGTGCAGCATGGAGATCATTTCGAACAGATTAGAAGTAGAAGTAGTTGCTCTAAATGTACAGACCATCAAGATGGAGTCCAGGTTTGTTTGATGCTGCTCGGCAGACTGACCACTGGGAACCTCTGAGCTCTGCTGGTCGACTCTGTGGAGGAATCATCAGGAATTAGCTCACATGATGTCTGTCCACACAGACACAAACACAAGGGCCTGGATCATAGCTGTGGAAAAGTAGATGGATGGATGTATAAATATTAGGGGTGTCAGGATTCTCCTAATCCACGATTTGATTTTAAGGTTATAATTAAATTCAGCACTGATGGCTATGCGATTGTTAGACTATCAAGTCTTGATTCGTAAATAACAGATTATTAGTTTTATGCCCTGACAACTGTCATTTACATTTCCAAATTCTTCTTTAAAAAGATAGATTATTTGAAGCTGCCATTCAAAACATTAAATATTTGGGCTTGTATGGGTGGGTTGTTAAGTACCAGTCATTGAGCACAACATTTTTATATCATGTTTTTCTTTCCTCTCTCTTTCTGTCAATGTCAATTTCTACAGTTGTCCTCGCTATCGGAGGGAAGAAAGATAAAATAACTGCTGCCATGAAAACTTTCATAAAATCTTGTCTCAGAGTATTATATACCTCTGTGCATTGCTCTGGCATCTGATTAATAATAATAATAATAATAATAATAATAATAATAATAATAATAGCTTTATTTGTATAGCACTTTTCAACACAGGTAACACAGTGCTTCAATATATAATATAACAGTCAATATGAAAACACTCAACCTTCAATCTCAAGGATCTGTTACTCAGACTGGACTTCCTGGAACAGATTGTATGTCTCACCCGTACTACCAACGCTGCCCTTTGCTGCTGGATGTTTCAGAACAACTCACCTCCTCCTTTTCGTCTCCTTCTGTACACTTTGGATCAGTGGCTGACTTTGGAAAACTATCGGTACCCCCATGGACTGGTCACTCTTGAAGGACACACAGCTGGGTTGAGGGTCAGGGGAGGCTGGTCTCTTATGGATCCTTGTAGACAGAGAAGAAGACCACCAACGTATTTAAGCAAATCTAAATCTATTTGCAGCAGAGCGAGAGGCGAAACAGAAACTATTTGAAGGTTAATTGAGACTCCTTTGGCAACGACTGCATCATGCCGATGAGCAGAAATTGAAATGAACAGCATGGAGTTTGCCAAACACAACAGCACCGCTATGTGGCATTAAATGAACAGAAAAAGTTACAAAAAATAAAAATGTTAAGTTTATTTGTATGACAATTAATCGTCAACTAAAATGCTATGATTGTGACAGCTCTCTCTGAGAATCTGCTGATTTCAAACTGTATGTCGAATGAAACTGAAAAGTTTTCATGAATTCTAACGTTGTAAAATACACTGAAGTTGAATTGAAATAGAGTTCCGTCAGCCAACTAAAACTCATTGTGTACATATTCAGAGTATGCAGACAGTTTGTATTTGGAGTCTCACCAGTTAACTTTGATCAATGAGAATCCTTCAGCCAATCACAGCTGAGCAACACAGAGTTTCAAAATGTGTCAGCCCGACATCAAAACTGTCGTTATTCCATCTTTTACGTGCTGTGACATGTTGGACAACACTTTTCTACTTTAGTATCACCTAAGTTTTAGTGCAGAGTTTCTACTTCAATAAGAAGTAACTGCTCTTCATGAGGAGTTTGTCCTTTCAAATGTTTTCTACTGTTGCTGACATTATAAAGGACCTTGATATGGACTTACTCTGCTTTTGGTAAAGGCTGTTTTTTGAAAACTACCGGTACCCCCATGGACTGGTCACTCTTGAAGGACACGCAGCTGGGTTCAGGATCAGGGGAGGCTGGTCTCCTATGGATCCTGGTAGACAGAGAAGAAGACCACCAGAGGGGGAGATTTACTTATTGATCTTCAGCCACTAAGCGAACCACATGAATCTGCAGCTCATGTTTTATTTGCTCTGGCAGATACGTCTGGCCCCTTTCCCATTCAGACTGATTTCTTTGGGACTGGTATCAGGCGAGGCAATCACAGCTGTTTATCTAATGTGGGGCGGGTTAAATACGATTACTGACAGAGAGGAGCGTTGCTGAGGCATCTTTGTAAATAATCAAGATGGCTGCCACCGATGCAGAGCGTTGCCCGGCCGCCTACAGCGACAGTATTAAACGGACTGGACAGCAAATTTTCTCTAAAAGAAGAACAAACAACTGCAGTTAAAGATTATGTTGATAAGAAATCTGTGTTTGCCGAACTTCTGACAGGACCAACCGTCTGACAGGACAGCATTTTGTCGCTCTGATTGGTTGTATCCACTCGTCGATAACACCCCTTGGAAATCGAAAATTAACTGAGAGGTTCCAGACTTATACGCATTTGCCAATAAGTCTGGCGATGCCAGGCTATAAACCACAGATGCTGCTGGAGAAACTTGCAGCTATCAACAAGAAAATGGTTAACAGAGCAAAGTTGTTCTTTCAAATGTTTTCTACTGTTGCTGACATTATAAAGGACCTTGATATGGACTTACTCTGCTTTTGGTAAAGGCTGTTTTTTGAAAACTACCGGTACCCCCATGGACTGGTCACTCTTGAAGGACACGCAGCTGGGTTCAGGATCAGGGGAGGCTGGTCTCCTATGGATCCTGGTAGACAGAGAAGAAGACCACCAGAGGGGGAGATTTACTTATTGATCTTCCGCCACAGAAGCTGCTGGGGAAACTAGCAGCTATCAACAAGAAAACAGTCAACAGAGCAGTCCAGCAAAGTCTGGTCCCTGCTGCTTCTCTGGGCTTCAACACAACACACACAGAGCTTTGAGTGTGAATAATGATGGTGGAGTGATCTGAGTGGTGGACAGTTAGAGATCCTCATCTCACCTCTGAGCTTCGAGAGAGGTTTTAGAGGGACGGACTCCCTCCTCTCTGTCCTCACACTGATCCATGCTGCTGAACTCACATCCACATCAGCTCACACACACTTTCACCTGGAGAGGAAACACAAATCATTCATCTGCACATCAACTGAAATCCTCCTTTCCATCATTTCTCCTGTAGAAACATCAGCTGCTCCTCCACTGATTGGCTGTTCCATATCAGTGTGAGTTGAATGCAGTCAGACAGCAGTGTGAGGCCGAGGAAGCTGCTGTAGTTCTACTATCAGTCCACTATCAGTCACTTTCTTTAATATTCAGTGACTCCAACACTGATAGTTTCAGTTCTGCACGAATGATCGTTGATGTCACAGGACATTAGGACTTCTTTTACATTTAATTCAAACACAAACAGACTTTAAACAGCTCCAGATGTTAGATCTCAGCTGGTGTGCAGGATGTCACAAAACAAATAAAAGCAAGGTCATTTATTCTGAAATTCAGTTTGTTGTACAAGTGACACTGTTTTTAATCACCAATTTAATTTATTTTGAATGCGGTGAAGAGACACCTGAACTACTGAACATCATTTATGATAGGACAGTGATCGAAAAACATGATTGAAACATTCTTTTTTTTCCTTTACCACTTGTAGCAAGTGAATTGTAGATTTGCTAGTCCAATGTGGCAATTCAAATCAGGCAAGTCTTACTGTTTATATATACATACATACATACATATATGTGTGTGTGTGTGTATATATATACACACACACACATATATATATATGACTAAAACTAATTCACATTTTCGTCAAAAGATCAAAACCGCAAAAATGTTTTTTTACAAGCACTGGCCCGATCAACACCTTGCTGACTGTATTTACTGCAATACCAAAGTCAGATGCATGTAGTGAAGTAAAAAGTACTATATTTCCCTCTGAGATGTGGAGAAGTAGAAGTATAAACAGAAACATTAAAGTAAAGAAATACCTCAAGACTGAGTCTCAGTAAAGCCTGTTCAGAAAATAGCCTAGTCAACCATGAATTTAAAGGAAGTCTCTTTAATTCGATTATTGATCACATTTGAGTAGAAAGTGACTTAAGAAGCGACAGTCGTTGCTCAGGGCTCGGTGGGCCTGGATGTTCCCTGTGACAGCCTCAGTCACAGCACTACCACAGCAGTGACAGGCCGTGCTGCTGACCGTCACTGGGATACTAACAGGCAGCAGAGATCCTGACAGACTCAACTCTGACCTTTCAAAGGACCGATAATGAAATAAGCCCAGCACCTCCTGGTTACTGTAGCAGCCTGTCGGCTACATCCCTGCTCACTGGCGGTAGTTTGTGTTGGGTGGAAATGATACAGCGGTGTGAACCTGAAACTCCTCCACAGATAACACTCACACAGGAGTTTTAATGGCGGCTTTTCGCTTCCTTAGGATACAGTCAGAGTTTCAGAGTCAGATATAGTTTGGAGAGAAGAAGACTGGAGCCGCAGATTTCTTTTGTTTCTGCTGAAACTAAACTAACGACAGCTTCTTTTCACCAGTAAAACACTTGAAACTTGTTACTTTACCTTCAGATGAAGAAACCACGACCCGTCAGAGAGATAATAGAAACTGAAAGTAAACTTCACAGGCAGGCGCGAGGGTCATCGGTAAAAACACAAAGTTCAAAAGTTCTACTTTCATCTAGTTAAAGTACAGAAGTATTCTCAGCTTCATGTAGTTAAAGTATCAGCAGTAAAGTACAGAAGTATTCTCAGCTTCATGTAGTTAAAGTATCAGCAGTAAAGTACAGAAGTATTCTCAGCTTCATGTAGTTAAAGTATCAGCAGTAAAGTACAGAAGTATTCTCAGCTTCATGTAGTTAAAGTATCAGCAGTAAAGTACAGAAGTATTCTCAGCTTCATGTAGTTAAAGTATCAGCAGTAAAGTACAGAAGTATTCTCAGCTTCATGTAGTTAAAGTATCAGTAAAGTACAGAAGTATTCTCAGCTTCCAACCTAGGGGTCGGGGCCCTCCAGAGGGTCAGCAGATAAACCTGAGGGGTCCTCAGAGTATTAATGGGAGAGAAGAAGAAACTCAGTTCTGATACACAAATCTGCTCTCAGTTTTTGGACGTTTAGTGAAATATTGGATATTATACTTCAGTTATTTAAATGAAACCACGTGAGACATTCAGAGACACAACAACCCTGATTTACTGTGAGGTCACAAGTCAGAAAGGTTTTTTAATCTTCAACATTTTATAAAACTCATATTTTCATGTAAAATCTTAATCTGCAAAACAACTAGTAACTGCAGCTGTCAGATAAATATAGTGCAGTGCAATTATAAATTAATGTGTTCAATATAATCCTGTTTTCACTGTCTGGTCAAATAACTTTTTACTGAATCATTGTGAATAATCTTTTCATCGTCATTATACTGAAACTAATCATTCTGATCAACAATAAAAAAATCTTAAAAACTTGATATTCAACCACTTTAATCTTTAATGAAAAACTGCTGTTCGGCACACAAATAGAATTCACTTCACCACCAAACATCTTACTGTGTAGTTAAGTGCTAAATGTAACCCCCTAATCATCAATTATATAAATTGTTTTAGTATGTAAATGTAGTTTTAAGCAGATCTAAGGACATCTTTAAGTGTTCTTATATTATTACAGCTGTGTTTTACTGTATTATCTCTCATTTCTATTTATACAGCAGCCAGTTTTAGTTAACAAATACATCAAGAAACACTTAAAGAAGAATGAATAACTTACAACTACATTAATATGTGTTCTAAACCATTTAGTAGATGTGTATATACTGTTTATCAATGCTGAACAGTGGGGGGTAAAATAAAGCGTATATAAAAAGAAAATAGTGAATAAAGTCCATCAAAGTTTCCCAGAGACTAAAGTGACGTCTTCAGATGATTTGTTCTGTTCGACGTTTGAAAACAGAAAATCCTCACGAGAAGCTGGAACCAGAGTTCAAGTGTTTTTAAAAATGTACAATAAAGCGATAATCAGTCTCCTGCAGATCAGCTCATGGATTCGTCGACTCCTCGTTTTCAGCTCCACTACAGCTGATGTCTGTCTGATCTGCCAGGTACCAGCTGCCTTTTATGTCTTTACTTTTATCAAACTTGTTGCTCAAACGTCTGTTTTCAGTCGTCGCGGTTTCAACAGTTTTTCTTCCAGATGTTGACCGGAAACTCCAAGAGGAGGACGACAGGATCCAAACAGTCCTGAATCACCTGTGAGGCTTCACTGGGTAACGGGGGGGCCGAACATCTCCATGGTCTCCAGAACGAGCGCCAGGTGATCCAGAAACGAGCTCACAGACACCCTGAGGATTCGAGCTTCGTCTGCGCTCCACCTCCTGAAACACACGAAGAAGAGAAGTTCAACAGACGCCGCCGACACTGAGACGGCGGGATGAAGGCTGAATAGGTGCGACGGCGTTTCCTCACACAGACAGCCTGCTGCCGGACACCGCCAGCTCTTTGCTGATGCCGCCTTTCCTCGGCTCGCGGTCCGGCGACAGGGAGCGCAGAGCGACGACGGCCTCGCGGGACGACGGGAAGGGAACGTCCAGAGAGCTGCGGGACGGTCAAGGAGCACATCAAATCTACAGCATGACCCTTTAACTGACCGCAAACAACGCTGACAAGCCACTGTGACGAGTGTTTCTATCAACACAACCGAATAATCCAGAACAGGACGCACAGGATACAAGATACAGCATTTAAGGTTTTTACAATTTTAGTGAATCAGGTTTTAGAGCAGAATATTCTTTTAAATAAGCCAAAAACCAACAGATAGTAGCAGGAGATGGATTCTATCAAACACAGAAATTCATGTAAATGTCCTGGAAAAGGTGAATATATAGTCAGCAGGGGTGGAAAGTAACTAAGTACATTTACTCAGGTACAATCTTAGGTGCTTGCCATTTTCTGCTACTTTCTACTTCTACTCCACTATATTTATTTGACAAGTTTTACTTAATTCGCAGATTCAGTTAATAATAAATTGACAAATAAATGATGAAATGAGTACTTCTCAGTATATTTTGACTTGTAACAGAGTATTTGTACACTGTTAGTTGAGTAGAAGGTTCTTCTCCAGCCTGGTTGTCAGTAATCCTGAAGTAAAACGGTGTGAAACCAGTTTTATCGGCAGCAGACACGAGCAGCATGAAACTAACGGCTTTTTCATTGATAGATAATATAACAACAGGACGTTACAACACAAATACAGTTAAAGATAAATGTCCGAGCTGATATTAAAGGATACAACTCCAGTTTGCCTGTTTCGCGGTTCGTTTCTCCGTCTGTCGCCGCCATCTTGCTTCTTGTTGTGCTCGAGTACATTTAGTTTCCGGAGAAGAAGAAGAAGAAGAAGAAGAAGAAGAAGCACTTCCGGCTCCAACTCCTGAACTAAAAGAGACGCTGATGAGGCGCTGCTGCCCCCAGCGGCGGCCTGAGGTACTACAGCTGTCTCACTGCTGCACTACAGCTGTCTCACCGTCTCACTGCTGTACCACACCTGTCTCACTGCTGCACTACAGCTGTCTCACTGTTGCACTACAGCTGTCTCACTGTCTCACTGCTGTACTACAGCTGTCTCACTGCTGTACTACAACTGTCTCACTGCTGTACTACAACTGTCTCACTGCTGTACCACACCTGTCTCACTGCTGCACTACAGCTGTCTCACTGCTGCACTACAGCTGTCTCACTGCTGTACTACAACTGTCTCACTGCTGTACCACACCTGTCTCACTGCTGCACTACAGCTGTCTCACTGCTGCACTACAGCTGTCTCACTGTCTCACTGCTGTACTACAGCTGTCTCACTGCTGTACTACAACTGTCTCACTGTCTCACTGCAGTACTACACCTGTCTCACTGCAGTACCACACCTGTCTCACTGTCTCACTGCAGTACTACACCTGTCTCACTGTCTCACTGCAGTACTACAGCTGTCTCACTGCTGCACTACACCTGTCTCACTGCAGTACCACACCTGTCTCACTGTCTCACTGCAGTACTACACCTGTCTCACTGTCTCACTGCAGTACTACACCTGTCTCACTGTCTCACTGCAGTACTACAGCTGTCTCACTGCTGCACTACAGCTGTCTCACTGTCTCACTGCTGTACTACACCTGTCTCACTGTAGTACTACACCTGCCTCACTGTCTCACTGCAGTACTACACTTGTCTCACTGTAGTACCACACCTGCCTCACTGTCTCACTGCAGTACTACACCTGTCTCACAGCGATCAATGGATCAATGGAGAAAATAATCAGCAGATGGATCCAGAATGAAAATAATCATCAGCTGCAGTCCGATACAAAACAGTTCAAAATGAGCTCCAACAGTAAAATCCTGCTTTTCCATGAATGATGAGGAATAATAATCTAATGATAGAATATATAATAGTACAACAGGCACAGGGACATTTTACTGTGGAAATACTTTAACTACAGTTAACTGATTATAGGCTACTTTGACTGCGTACTTATACTGCAGCAACAGTAACAGAGTAACAGTGTCTTCTCGGTGTGGTGTTCGTACTGTTGCTGAAGTAAAGGCTCTGGATTCTTCCTCCACCACCGGACTTTTATTTTGTAGTAGTGCTGTCAAACTCAGCTGCGTGCTTCATCCACTGTGTCGGTGTGACTCCGGCTCATCGCTGCTCTCATGCTGTGTCCAGGACCACGACATCACCTGGACGTATTAACTTCTGAAGACCTCTAATAATCGATATTCTTATAGATTTATCTCCAGATCCAGATCCAGAAGACGAGCGAGGACCGACCCTCCTCCTCCTCCTCCTCCTCCGGCTCCGAAGATCCGCACTTCACTCTGAAAAAGTGAGTGCATGATGGATTTATGATGAAACGCTTCCAGACTGCAAACTACAGTGTGATTATTGATTGTATACACGTGGTGTCAATACAATATCTACTTCTACTGAGACAAATGGGCCGTAAGGAGGGAACAACTGTGGGATCTATAATAAAATATCAGTCATGTCTAACTGAACAACCAGCGGCTGATTGCGGGGTAAAACATTCTGATTTCCCACTGTGAAATGTTGTTAAATTAGAAGACGGAGGATTTGTTATTAGTATCATTATTGTTGCTGGGGAACAAAACATCAGCCTGAGAAGAATGTGTTAAAACTGTAAAATACGTTTTAAAAGTACAAAAGTATAAGCATCAAAATATAGACTACTTTAAATACCAAAAGTAAAAGTACTCATTATGCAGAATAATATATATGATAATATTATAATTACTGATCATTAATGTGTTTGTCACTTTAATGTTGCAGCTGATGATGGGGGAGCTCATTTTAATGACTTTATATTCTGCTGGTACTTTAATCTGTAATAATACATCATCATTTATTCATTGATTACATTTAGTTTTAATAATCTGAATCTGCAAAGTAAGTTAAGTTGTCAGATAAATGTAGTGATGCAGATTTAAAAAGTACCATAAAATAGAAACACTCAAGTAAAGTACCTCAAAATTAAGGACAGTACATGAGTAAGTTACATTTCACCACCTACATTACAGCGTTCCCCAGGTGTAACAAGTGTGCGTCTCCCTCCTCTTCCTCCTCCTCCTCCCCCTCCTCTTCCTCCTCCTCCTCTTCCTCCTCCTCCTCCTCCTCCTCCTCCCTGCAGTATCTTTGTACATGTATTTGTACATGGCTGTGCCTAAGAGTGCCGGCACCCTGAGGGACCTTCAGCTGGCTCTGCAGCTGAAGATCGAGGAGCTCCGACAGAGAGACTTCCTCATCGACGAGCTGGAGCTGGAGCTGGACACTAAGGATGATCTGATCCGGCAGCTGCAGGTAGAGCTGGACAGGCATCGCAGCGCCTCACAGCAGGCCGCCAACTCCGGAGAGACGGCTAACACAGGTGTGTCAGCACAGGTGGACGACGTATGGTTCGGTGTGTAAAAACAGTGAAAACCTGAAAACAGTGAAAATAGTGAGAAATGGCGTCACAATGAGCCAGAGCCCAAAGTGACACCTTCACAATGCTTGTTGTGTCCAACCAACAGTCCAAAGCTCAACATTATTAAAACACATTCACATGATTCAAATCATTCAAAGGAAAAGCAGCAAATCTTCACATCTGAGAAGCTGCAGCCAGGAAATGATTTTACAGGAAAAATGAGTCCAACCATCGTCACAAGAGTTGATAATAAATGTATTAATGCACCGATGGTTACAGCTGGACTTGTATAAACTGTTGAGGAATTAAATTTATAAAAAAAGGGGGCAGCAGCAGCTGATGCATGTGGACGTGACCGACCTGCTGAACTGTCGTCTCTTTGCATGTGTCGGTAAGGAGCGGCGGTCCAGACTCCAGCGGCACCTGACGAGCCTCAGCGCACAAAGAGACAGGCCATCTCTGCAGAGCCCACAGCGCTGGACCCCTCCCAGCTCACTGATGTTACACTCACCAGCTACTGCAAGACCAAAGAGTGAGCGCAGGACCCACACACACAAACACTAACACACACCTGGATTCACCTGTTTGACCTCTTTGTGTGTTTGCAGGTCCAGTGAGCTGATCCAGAGGGCTCTAATGGACAATGACTTCATGAAACACTTGGAACATGGGCAGGTAGTGACACATATGTGCTGCTTCATCTGGATCATCTTATTTCCTAATGTGTATGACAATGTGTAACAACCACGCGTTGTCTCGTGTGTGCAGATCCTCACCATCATGGACTGTATGCACCCCACCAGCCTGGCCAAGGGCTGCTGTGTCATCCAGGAGGGCGATGACGGCTCCACAGTCTACGTCCTGGAGGGTACGGCCGGTCAACGTCTCTAAACTGCCTTTATTTCAGGGGATGTTATTATTTCCATAACTGATACATGTGCTTTTTGATATTTCCATGATGAATCTTTTAGTCTAAATGCTCATCACAGTTTCCAATAGCCCAAAGTGACGTCTTCAGACAACTATAGTTGTCAGTTAAAAGGTATTAAGTAGCATAAAATGGAAATTCTCAAGTAAAGTATGGGTCGTGATCACTCACACATTACAATCTGTTCGGTAGTTGTTGGTATTTAGTGTGTTGAATGAGCAGAAAGACATGCCATGCCTGCTGCTACGCAGGGAAAACACCCTCTCTCTAGACAAAGGCTTGTTCTGCTCAGTCGGACAAAACTAATCCAAGGTGAGACGCTGAATTGGACTGATACGGACCGACAGCCCATTTGTCTGAGCACAGGCAGCCCAAGATTGCAAAATAGCCCGTATCAGCCAGAGGAAACAGAGGCTCGATCAGAGACATTATGTGACACAAAGTAAGATGTGGAGAGAGCCTGGGAGGGAGAGACACATATTACACCAGTAGTTGAGGTGATATCATGGTGAGGTCATTGTCTGCCGGGTAAAGTGATAAAACACTATGGCTGCTCACACACATTCTGCATGAATTAATGCACAGAAACTTGTTGTAGCTTCAGTCCAATTCAGTCTTATGTTCCTGACACCTTTGCTCCTTTGTCGTCAGAGTCTTCTTGGCTCTCAAGGACAGCCAGTCTTTCACACGCTTCCACTGAAAGGAGCTGCTGCTGTGTTGTGTTGCTGCCTCGTCTACAGAAGAGCTCTTTAAAGTGCCCCTGATGGATTTACATTTTAGTTTCTTTCAGCTCTTAGCAGAAGCTCGATCCTTTCTTTTTGAATTCACGGCCTGTGTCTGGTGTGTATTGCGATGCATCTGTACATGGTTTTAGCCATGGATGGTGATGTCTGTACAGAATGAGTCCTAAAACCCAGAAATGAGTTAGTACTTTTGCACTTTCAGTTCCCTCGTCTCGGAGTCAGTGGGGTTTCTGAATGGGTTTTTGGTTAGATGCCTGTAATAAGGTCTGTGGTTAACACGAGCTTGAGAGATTTTCACATTTTTTTCCACAACATAAAATACATTCTTGGTTTTGAGTGAAATATCTCAACAACTATTGGATGGATTGTCATGAAATGTGGTTCAGACATTTGTGTTCCCCTCAGGATGAACTGTAATAACTTTATTGATTTAGTACTTTGGTTTATGATTAAATACCTGTAGAACTAATGACATTCCCATTGGTCTCTCAGCTTTGTATTTATTGCTAATTAACAAATGTTAAAATGCTGTGTTTGCATTTAGTTCTTTGTCTGCTATCATGGTGTAGACTCAGTGTGCTGTTGTGTGTCCACAGAGGGAATGGTTGAGGTGACCAAACAAGGAAAGAAAATATGCACCATTGGTCAAGGAAAAGTCTTTGGAGAACTTGCGATCCTGTACAACTGCACTCGCACAGCAACTGTAACAGGTAAACACTCACTTATTACATGCTTGAACCAGCAGCTGTTCCCATCAACAAGCCCTTTATTTTATAGCAATTTGATGTTCAGAGGCGTTGAGAAAGGCTCATGTTGGTCATTCGTTGTCACGGACGGGTGTCCCATCAGTGACCTCGACATTTCCTCCATCAGTGCTGCTGGAAATGAAATCAGTTCAGGCTGTGAAAATGCTTTAACGGTGAAGTAACATGAATCATCCAGTGACAAAAGGAAACCGTGATGAAGGTCAACCACAAACATCATCCCTGCACAGTCAGATATTCTCCTCTGATTAATAAACTCCCATCGGTGTAAAAGTCGTCCTCGCTGCTGCTGCGGAGCTCTTTTCACCCAAACACACACAAAAGAAACCCATGTTTTTCTCACTTATTGCCTTCAGAAAGACATTAGTGCAGCACCTGTTAAAAACGCCTGTTTGAAAAGGGTTGATTGCTTGGCCTCTGGTATTGCTGCTTGCAGCTTTTTCAACATCATCGGCCTGCAGAGACGGAGAGCGTTTTAGACACATGCATGCACCACTAGAAAAAACTGAACTACACCTAAATTATTAATAATAATAACCATTATTAATAACCACCATTTCTGCTTCTTTGTTAAATGACATTTAATTGACTGAAGGTAGGCGAAAGACACACTACACACATGAAAAGCAAAATGTCCAATCGTTTTATGGATTTAAAATTTCAAAATACGCAATTAAAAACATGATTGGAAAGAAAGAAAGAAAGAAAGAAAGAAAGAAAAGCCCTGCTATTGAAATGTTTTGCTTTTAACTTGTTTTTCATCCAGATGTAACAGTGAATTAATCAAATCTAGACTACTATTGATCAAATTCATGAATTGACGCTGACACTAGCAGCCAGCCCAAGTTATATCTGCTTCCCAGGGCGTAACAAAGGATAGGCTGACAGTATTCACTGAAGGGAGTGAACCACTGCATACAGCATATTAGTGCTATCAATCTGAACATCTAACTTGTGGCAAGAAATCAAATGAGCATATTTCCCCAAATCTCTAAACTTTAACAGTCTAGTGTGGTTTTATGTGATTATGTGATACATTTATGTCTGAGTTCAAGAGTCATCAGAAACATTTTTATAGGAAAAGAAAAGACAGATTTAGATTTTTTTTTTTAAATATACAGCCTATCTAGCATATAACAAGAGATACCTGAACTGAATTAACACAGGAACATATGAATAGAAATTAGAAAACATGTTTCTTAAAATCTCTGAAGAGTTTTCTGGATAAGCCGTCGACTCTGGTTACGTTACCTTCACCTCTCTGTAACTCTGCATGTTTACACTTTGCATTTCAAATCCCTTTATTTTCCCGGCTGACAGCTGTGCTTCAGGTGATGGATTGGCTTTAAATGTGATGTCAAAGTGATTTCTGTTTGTGTGTGTGCTTCGTTTGATGTGCTGGAGGGATGCCTACACCCTGACTGACTAAACTGTGTGTTTTTGGCATCAATAATTTGTTTACAGCACTCTCATTGGCTGTGTGGGGTTTTAACAGAAACAAAATAGGCTCCTGCTCTTTAAAACCCACTTATCTTTAAATGAGGTTCTGAGCTCACCTTTGCTCGTCTCTGCCTGCCTCTTTCAATCAGTGTACTTGTGTCATTCAGGGTCCTTTAATAAGAGAAAGAGCGAGAGAGAGAGCATGTTTATAAGGACTAAAGAAATCAGCCGTCTCTCCATCACACGTCAGAGCGATTAGTAGTTCCCTTCCAGCTCCCTTTAATTTTCCCCTGGAGCTTTCCTTAAGTTTTGGATTTTAAGCATTAAAGCTGCATCAATATTTTTGTATAACCTTTGATCAAACGACTATTGTGTGAGTGTTTTTGTGCCTTTGAGACGAGCTGGTGAACGTTATTTAGGAACGAGTCTCTCCCCTGGGCCGGTAGATAAAGCCTAGGCTGAGACAACCATGCAGACATTACGGGTAATTTTCCCCAACTCGACAAAGCTGCCTCTGAACCACGGAAGACATTATACAAATGGCTGAGTAGGACTCTCCCGATCGAAGCTGATGGTGGTGTTTAAAACAGATGGAGGGCTTTTTCTTTAATTGTAGAATGAGCAACATGAAAAGCACTCGACATGAAGAGCTGCCGTGCAGTGGGTGATACACAGTGGAGGATGAGGCACAGTGTGGGGGAAGCTGAGGACGGGCTTAGAGAGGGCCGGGAGTAATGGCTTCACATGTAAATAAACACCATGGATGTACTGATGAGACTTGATGTTGCCATAGCAACATGGAGGTAGACAGGCAATTAAACTGGAAACTCTTAGAAACCAGTTCGGAGTTACCTGCCCTGCTGGATTGTAACGCTTGTCCTTTATGTCCTTCCTGAGATAAAGATGCTGTGTGATGATTCTCTCTGTGGAGCAGCAGGATGGAAAATTAAACTTCTGATGGCATAGTGTGTGTGTGTGTGGGTGTGTGTGTGTGTGTGTGTGTGTGTGTGTATGTGGGTCGGTGTGTGTGTTTCAGCTTCAGGTTCAAGCTATCCTAGCGAGGACATTTCTGCGTTGTGAGGACATTTTGGCCGGTCTTCACTATTTCAAAGGACTGTTTGAAGATTAAGACTTGGGGTTCGACATTTAGTTGTAATGGATCAAGAGCCAAATGACTTATTCTCCCTCAGTGGAAAATCCACAATCTATAAATATGGAAATATTTTTTAGTGGGAGAATGTAACAGCTGGATACAAGACGTCTCCTCGTTCATTCTCAGTGTTCGTGACCTGGAGGCTTCGAGCTTCACTCTTGTGCACCTTGCATACTGGACCCTGATTGGCTCCACACTAGTTGTGATGTCATAAATCCTGCAGGTACGCGCAGGTGTTGAACTGAGAAGTAACAAGAACGGCTCTCTCATTATCTCAGTTAACCAACCAGCCGATGTTCTTGAAACATTACGTCCAGAAGGGCATTGAGGGTTAGCGTCAAAGTTTGTGAAAAACAAATATGGAGCAAGATAAACTTCTTGGCTGCTGACATACCAGCCATATATTAATAAAGAACTTTATTTATGTAGCACCTCTCATGACATAAAATGCAGCTCAAAGTGCTTTACAAGAGAACAAATCAATAACACAGGCCATTAAACAGGAGACACAAAGAGCAAAATGTACAAAATAAAAAAACCATAAAGCAAGTATGAAAGGAATAAAAAGAAAAAATAAAAGAAATATCAAATAGTAACAATAATGTTAAAAAAGGTGGAATTAATTAAAAGCAACTTCATAAAAATGAGTTATGAGCTGTTACTTAAATATCTTATGTGCGTTTCTTCTGCATGTGTGGAAATTGATGCCAGAAGACGTGTACTTTTAGGTAACCCCATACCATGTGGATGATGTATATATTATATGACACAACGTAAAGTGAATTGCTGATTGTGGTGACGTGAGTCCCTGACAGCATCGGCCCCAAACTTACTGTCTTTATATTTACTTGAGTTGTAGCTTTTTAGCTTTTATAGTCTTTCATACCTGAATGTGTAACCTTTGCGTATGATATAAATCTACTGTACATTAAAGACTAATGGGTGGGACATGAGATAATTTGACCTTGAGAGCTTTTAAAGCAGATCTAAGTTGAAAGTTTAGCAAAAAGGATTGATTATCATTATTATATCTTGAAACACATTCTTCAGAGGAGCGCAATGAACCAATTAAGGTCATCTAGAACCAGAATATGTTTCCTACTGACACTTTGATTATTGTATATGTAAACTGTGTGTTAGTTAGTGTTTATGCAGGTCTTGAACTATATGTCCTTTAAGGTTTTGACACACGATCATGGCCTTTATCTCCCAGAGGTTTGACAAAAGGAAACAAAACAACACATAATGTATGTGGCTGCTGTGGACGGTTCAGACCCTCCACCCTCATGAAAGATACATGGAGATAAAATGGAAATTGGTAAATTCAAAGGACAGCGAGAACTCTTCTTGTAGGAACATGAATACAGATGAAGAACAGCCTACTGTCAGTCTATACATTCAGAGTCTAATGAGATGCTGAAAACATGTTCAGCATCTTCTCTGATTCAAAAACACTATTCAAATCATCCACACGGTCGTCATGGTGGACAATATTAAGTGTTTGTCACCTGTCTGTCTGTCTGCAGCCCTGACTGACATCAAGCTCTGGGCGATTGACCGCCAGGGTTTCCAGACCATCATGATGAGGACTGGTCTCATCAAACATTCCCAGTACACAGACTTCCTCCGCAGGTACAGCTCATACATACACTCCCCGCTTCACTGTTTTTAAGCTCTCACCGCATGAGAATGACTCACGTCTCTCGCTCTAAACTCTCCTCCCAGCGTTCCCTCCTTTCAGTCGCTACCTGAGGACATCCTCAGCAAACTGGCTGATGTTTTGGAGGAGGTGATGATTTCCAAACAAACACTCTTCTATTCTAAGCACTGGCCGACAGACGTACAGTATCTGTTTCTGCCATCTGTTCCTCTGTCGGACAGATACAAATCGTTAGAAACACTCTGTACAGTAATCTGAGGTATTGTGTGCACATGACTCACGTCTCTCTCTGCTCCCTCTCAGACTCATTACAGCGACTGTGATTACATTATCCGGCAGGGAGCCACCGGGGACACATTCTTCATCATCAGTGAAGGACAGGTGAGGAAGAGGGATGACAAGAGAATGAAGGACTTATTAGGAGGCGTGAAGACAACAATTAGCCGAGCTCAGAAGTCAGGCGGTTTCTAGGCTGCAGGCTAGGGAAGGTCAATTAGGTCATTATTCGTCAGTGTTTTATACCTTTTTTAATATAGTTTTATATCACCTGTTACAACCCCCCCGTGTGCGTCTGTTTACGCCAGTGAAATGTGAGGAAATAAAGTTGAGTTAAAACTAAAAGATAAAACGGGTTGTGATCTGTGACGTCCACAGGTGAAAGTCTCCCAGCAGAACTCCGCCAGTGAAGAGCAGGTGGCGGTGAAGACGCTCTCTAAAGGGGATTGGTTTGGAGAGCAGGCTCTGAAAGGGTGAAACTGAGAATCACACTCATACTCTAACATACTACATGTTTTTAGATTGATTTCCCACCTTCCAGCCACAGACTGTCCTCACCAGGAAACCACAGCGTTTGTATCGCGTCTGTTATCCCAGAATCTGGACATCAAAATCCTCAAAAACACTGAGGCGTTTTAATTTAGGATAATGTATTAAAAAGTGTTTTCACAACACAGATTGTATGTCAGTCAGTCAATAACACACATTTTGGAACAACTCTGTAAGTTTATCTTTAAATCCATCTTACAAACTGCACTTCACGTCTCTTTTCTTTGTCTCCTTTGCAGAGAGGACGTTCGTACAGCCAGCGTCACAGCTGTGGGAGACGTCACATGTCTGGTCATCGATAGAGAGTGAGTGCGGGTCTTTGTTGACCATAAATATCAGTTTTTACACGGTGGCGGAGTCTGCGCCTCACTTTGTACTCGTCCTTCAAAGACATCTTTGTGCGTGTGTCTCAGGTCTTTCAAACAGCTGATCGGAGGACTGGATGACGTCAACAACAAGCAGTGCGACAGCGATGAGCTCAAGGCAAAGTGAGTTCAGTGATATGGTCTGAAAAAGTGTTTCATTAGAAGCTGTAACAGCTTAACATTTATCTAACAAGTGCTCTCCTCTGTGCCCTTAAAATGGAGAAAACATAACTAACATTTAAATAACAACCACCTACAGATGCTTAAATTACAAAGACCTGTCCCCTAACAGACAGATGAAGACATCACTGTTATTGTATTCCATGTCTGAAAAGGGCTTTCGTTTGTGGCTATTTTTGAAAAGAAAACATGTCAGCGAGTTTTTGAGGTCTTTGGAGGACACAATGGGCCCGATCTTACAGCAGCAGCTAGTTTCCGACCGACGCTGTTTACTAGCAAATGTACTTCCACCCATCCTTGCACCCGTTGGCATGTTGGTCTTAAAATGAGCCAACAAAAACCTGGTCTGAAGTCAATCCTGTCAATTCCTGCTATTTAAAAAGGCGCACTGTTCAGAGAGAAAGCTGTGCCAACACAGGCAGCTGCACAACACGCATACACTCTTAATATACAAGTGATGTGCAGCAAACCTTTGTTTCCCTCGCCTCCCGACATCATTATACCACTTCTGGAGGTGCCAGAAGACGAGGACATGCTCGGCGGCACCTCCTCCCACCTCGGGGAGCTTTGGTGGATTCCTGCTGCTCCCGGAGATCCGTTTCCTTGTTTCCCCTTTTTGGTTAAAATGAGTTACATTGGGATGGAAACGTGACGAATGATGTTCCTCTAACCCAGCGGTGTCCTGTCCAACCCGGACGCCCTCTGGCTTTGAATCTTAATGTATCCTCCACTCTTCTCTGTAGACTGCAGGCGGAGGCAGATTTCTTCTCCAGTGTGTCACTTACAGATTTCAACATCATCTGCACTCTGGGGATGGGCGGCTTCAGTCGCGTGGAGCTGGTGAGCACATCAGACAACCTTTAGAAACAGGCTCTTCTCGTCTGTCGGTGCTGAATGTGCGTGTTCGTGTGTTCAGGTGCAGTTAAAGAGCGATCCCACTCAGTCGTTTGCCCTCAAAGTGTTGAAGAAACGCCACATCCTGGACACCAGCCAGCAGGGCCACATCCTGTCAGAGCGCCGCATCATGATGGAGGCTCACAGCCCGTTCATCATCAGGTCAGACTGCGTTTTTAAGTTACAGGGGTCGTTAAAAGAGCACAACACGACCGCTCACTTCAGAGGATCCAAATGGTGGCAAGAGGGGACTTTTTCTTCAGCGTTATGTTCAGCGGTTTGTCTTCCTGCAGGTTGTATCGGACGTTCAGAGACTCCAAATATCTCTATATGCTGCTGGAGGCCTGCCTGGGAGGAGAGCTGTGGACGCTGCTGCGAGACAGGTGTGTGACTGTGTGTGCGAGTGTGTTTGTGCGTCATCTCTGAACGGCCGTGAAGTCCTCAGCGTCAGTCTTTGCCTTTCAGGGGCTCATTCGATGACGGCACCACTCGGTTCTACACCGGCTGTGTCATAGAGGCTCTGGCTTTCCTGCACTCCAGAGGAATCATCTACAGAGACCTCAAACCTGAGAACATCATCCTGGACCAGCGAGGATACGCCAAGCTGGTGCGGACACACATCTTCCACATACGTGGGTCAGAAAATAAGATCATAATCATGTTCATAACGCTTCTTTTGCCCAGGTGGACTTTGGCTTTGCTAAGAAGGTGGGTCTGGGTAAGAAGACGTGGACTTTCTGTGGGACTCCGGAGTACGTCGCCCCTGAGATCATCCTGAACAAAGGCCACGACAGTTCAGCTGACTGCTGGTCTCTGGGAATACTGGTCTTTGAGCAGCTCAGTGGAAGGTACACCAGCAGATGTTTTCTATTAATCAGTGGTGGAGGAAGTACTTTACTGCAGTAAAAGTACTGATACACACTGTAAATACTATGTTACAGTAAAAGTCCTGCAGTGAAACTGTTCCTCAGTAAAAGTCTGTGAGTATAATCAGTTGCATGTAGTTAAAGTATTTCCACAGTAAAATGTCCCCTGTGCCTGTTGTACTATTATATATTCTATCATTAGATTATTATTCCTCATCATTCATGGAAAAGCAGGATTTTACTGTTGGAGCTCATTTTGAACTGTTTTGTATCGGACTGCAGCTGATGATTATTTTCATTCTGGATCCATCTGCTGATTATTTCCTCCATTAATCCATTGATCGTTTGCTTTGTAACAATAGTGAAAATAGTGAGAAATGGCGTCACGATGAGCCAGAGCCCAAAGTGACACCTTCACAAAGCTTGTTGTGTCCAACCAACAGTCCAAAGCTCAACATTATTAAAACACATTCACATGATTCAAATCATTCAAAGGAAAAGCAGCAAATCTTCACATCTGAGAAGCTGCAACCAGGAAATGATTTTACAGGAAGAAGAATGTGAAATATAAAAGACAGCTGTGTCGATTTTAATCCTTAAAAAAAAAAAATTGTAAAACAAATATACAATTATGCAGGGATCCTGAGGGTCTGAAGAGCAGGACAGCTGCCCGCCTGGTCCGGTTTGTCTGGATGGAGGAGCTCACTGGGCCCAGTTTGTGTTCTGGGTTGAATAATTAAAACCATTAACGTGGCTGCTTTCCACTCTCTACCTCCAGTCCTCCATTTTCAGGCTCCGATCCCATGAAGACCTATAACATCATCCTGAGAGGCATCGACATGATCCCGTTTCCCAAGAAGATCACCAAGAGCGCCGCCAACCTCATCAAGCGCCTCTGCAGGTTGTCGATGCTCCTGAACTGTGCAGATGAAGTGAGACCGGCTGCTGTTTTTTCCCTTTAGACGTCTTTACAACCTGTGTGTGTGTTTCTCAGGGACAATCCCTCCGAGAGGCTGGGAAACCAGAAAAACGGAGTGAAGGACATCCAGAAACACAAGTGAGACGCACCCTATCATGAGAGTTCACCCACTGCTTTCTGTAGGAGATAAGACTGTAGTCATGGCAACACGTCCTTGTCCTTCAGGTGGTTTGAGGGCTTCAACTGGGACGGCCTTCGCCAGGGAACCATATGCTCTCCGTTCACGCCAGCGGTGGGTATCCTTCAGCGTCTCGATGTGGTAACGGTACACAGATCAGAGTGTTAACGTCCTGTTTCTCTCGCTCAGGTGAACGGGCCGCTGGACAACAGTAACTTTGACTTTTTCCCAGAGGACGCAGAAGACCCTCCTCCTGATGAAGAGTCTGGCTGGGACCTGGAGTTTTAGCAGGTTCCTGTCTGAAGGCTGACGGCAGGAACGGGATTCTTCAGAAACAGGAAGTGAAGCCATATGAGAGCGAGCTACAGCTTTTTATTTCCTGTGAATGTTTGCATCAAAAGTAAAAGAAAACATTGAAATTAGTGTACAATACAATAAGGGCCGAGTATAAAATCTAAATAAATGTCATAAATTTGAGTTAAAAGTCAAACTATAAGAAAAACATCTAATATATTTAAAAACTCAACTTAGAAATTGTAACTTTACAAAAAAATACGTTGGAATACGTTGAGAATAAAGTCGTAGTCTCTCAAGTAAAAAGTCATAATTTCTCAAAAAACAAGTCATAATTTAGCCTGAGGAAATTGTAAAATGCCCAAAAAGAGTTGCAGTATTTTGAAAAAAAGTTTCAATATTTTGAGATGTGAATACTCTTTGATAACTCAGCTTAAATTTTAGGGCTCTTCTGCCCCGTGTTTCTCTTGTCTCAGTTTCCCTGCACACCTGTCCTGTGTTTAGGTCTCGTTTGCTCTGCCTTGTGTTTCCCTCCTGCAGCCTACCTGCCCCCCCCCCCAGCTGTGTCTTGTTTCTGATTAGTTGTGAGTGTATATATGCTCCTGTGTTGGCTTTGTTCTGTTTGGTCCTTGTCGCGTGTCATGTTGGACTGTTTCTCAGCTCCTGTGTGTTTTCCTGTGTCCTGGCTCCTTTTCTATGTGTTTAATAAACCTTTTTACTGCAGTTTGGTGTCTGCGATTGGGTCCTTTCCCCTTGCTCCCTGGGTCTTTAAATCTGTCCCAGCCCTGACATATTTTTTCTCTAAATATTTTTACTTTATCTCTGAAATCTCTTTTTTTTTGTGCCTAATACTCTGTCGTACATCCCAACAAAGACTGATCAGATTCATTATTTTTCTCCAGCAGACTCTTCGTTATGAACTGTTACACAAACTTATGTTTAACATATTATTAAAACACCTTTGCAGATGGGTTTTAATATGTTCCTAATCCAGACAGTTTAATAGCAGATATTAATACAGAAAATGTAGCTTCTTCACACAGCTTCGCTTCTACTTCTGTCCTTGTGTTTCACTGTAATTTATCAGGATCCGACCGATTCTGTGAATCTAAGATCGATTGAGCGGTCGGTCTGAGCTTCCCTACGAGGTGCCTTAAAGAAATAGTTGAATGTTTCTGAGAGAGATGAGAAGATGAACATCAGTTCATCCTGACTGAACACATGAGCCCCGTGCTGCCTTCAGGGACCAGGCTCTCTCTGGGACATCAGACACGTCAGAGTTGATTCAGAATGAGCTGTACAATAGTACTGTAGGGCTTACCAACGCTACCCTGCAATCAGAGATCAATGCAGCTGCTCTATAACATGGATCTTTTTACAGTGTTTCAGGTTATAAAACTAATTAGCTGAAAACATTAAAAAGTCAGTCGGAGGCTGTTTTTAACCAACTGACGGAGTTATTTTAAGCTTCATTAGCTGACGAGCAACATATCCAGCTAATCAGGCCTTACAGGCATCACAGACTAATTCAGGATATGAACACTGCAGTGTGTGTGTGTGTGTGTGTGTGTGTGTGTGTGTGTGTGTGTGGTGTCGGTGTATGCTGCATATAGATAAACATTAAATAAATATCTGATACTTTTCAGCAAAATCAGTGGTCGTCGGGTAGAAATGAGAGTTTGATGTTAAATCTTTGTGAACTGAGTATGAATGTTTCCTTCAGGATTCTTGCACTGGAAACATACGTTAGTTTGTCATGAAGTCGTCGTATTAGTTTAGTCGAACCGTTATCTGATTTCCCCCCAGTCCTCCATACGGTTTCTCTTTGTGCATTTCGATTTGGAGGTTTTTTTCTGTGGTATTTGGCTGAACCAGCCACAGAAAAGCGTCTGTACACTGACAATAACATTTTCATGTAGGTGACTGAAGCGTGAGTCACTTTGAGTCAGGGAATGAATTAAAGATTAAACACATTTGACTGGAAATAAAAGCTTTTTTTTTCTCCACATGGCTCTGGCGTGGAGGGGCGGGGGGGGGGGCTGCAGGGGCAGTTAATGGAAACCAAAGTGTGAGGGGTGGGAGATGTTTATCGCGCCCGTTGACCTGCAGGCCGCCGAGGGTCACTGCTTCCCGAGGCCGTGATGGAAACGACTCTCACAGTCCACCGATGACTGACCAGCAGATAACACACAGCAGTTTTTCCACATTTCCTACAACAGCCAACAAGACGAGCTGACGTGAACATCTTCATCATACTCACCTGCGACAGCAGATCAGACTGAAACTGTTTTATTTGTATCTGTTCTTAATGAATATTGTCTATATTGTTTTTATGTCTTTGACTTTAGTTTGATACCTTTTGTCATTTTTATTTCTATTCTTCTTTATAAATATATTTTATATAGATTTTGTGTCTGATTGTTGCTGCTCGTTGTCGTCAGTGTGTTTCCTGTGTGTTTAATGTCTGCAAACCAGATTTCCTTCGGGACAATAATAAAGTTTAAGTTTAAAACTGGATACACTTTATGTTATACGTACCAACAGATAATAAATAATAGACATTTAACGATAGATAAAGTTGCTCAGAACAAACGCTTTTCAGAAAACAGGTAAATGGTTCACCTTTAAAATAAATTCCTAATAGATGTAAGAATATTCTGACTGATACACGGTTTATATTGTGTTTGTCAACAATATAACAGGAAGTGTCTTCTTCTACAGTGTATTTGTTTGCTGCAGCACTGCTGATAAGTTCCTTAATTTTATATTTTAGTTATTACCTGTTTTATATGTAAGTAAATGTTATGTATGTTCACATTATCACATGAATCTAAGCAAATGTGGATCCAAATAAATAAACTAATAAACAAGAGTCCTGTTCTTTAAACTGGTTTAACTAATCCAGGCTAATGTTAATCCTCTACTTTGGTTATTTGAATCTTTTAAAAGTCCAGAAACTGAGGAGGGATTTGTGTTTCAGAGTTTCTTCTTCTCTTCTCTGCCATCAATCATCTGAGGACCTCTCAGATTTATCTGGTGGCCCTCTAGAGGGCCCCGAGCCGTAGGTTGGGAAGCCCTGGACTGAAGCAGCTGTCTGTATATAAAGTAGTTGAGACTGAGTGAGATGATGTGATATTAATCAGTCACAGGCAGGAATGTAAGCAAGTACATTTACTCAAGTAGTGGACTTATTCGTGTCCTTCCTCCTCCTCATCTGTCTGTCAGCTTCAGTTCCTTTACAGATCAGTTTCCATCCTCTTCCTGTCCAGTGAAAACCTCGTATCTCCACATGTGTTGATGAATGTGTGTGATGAAGTGAAGGATGAAGAGTTCCTTTATGTGATGAGAAAATTCTCCTTCTGAAGCTCAATAAATAAAAATAAAGGAGTTAAAATGAGCTCAACCTGAAACATCTACAGCAGTAAAACTCAACAGACACATGAATGCAGCAGGAATATTAATCCAGAAACATCAGAGATAATAAAACACTGACAGGAACTCTTTAATACTTTAACTACGTTTGGCTGATTATACTTAAACACTTTTACTAAAATAGGGTTTTGAACGCAGGACTTTTCCATGTGGAGTATCTTAACATTGTTGTATTGGTAGTAAAGGATCTGCTGAAGACTTTCAGACTTTTCCTGCTGTTTTCTCTCATCAGCTCTTTCTGCTTGACTGAATCACTTCGCAGGAAAAACAACAGACGTGACTGGAATCACAAACTGACGCATCCTGTTTCCTTCTCTGTCCTGCTATTTTTAGACATTTACACATTATAACAACAAAAAACTAAAAAATACATCTGACGCCAACTTCTCTGTTCCCTGTGACCGTCTGATGCCTTCATGATAAAACACTGAAGTCATGTTTAAAATCACATTAAAAGTGGCTTTATGGAAACATTTGAGCTGATGAATTTGTATTTTGATATGTTTCGCTTCTATCCGACTGTTCAATCCAGTTTCTTGTTGTACAATATAATAATATTGGTGATCCTAATGATCAGAAGTATTGATTCTGAGCAAAACAAACTCAATTGTATCACCTGGTTGTCTTTATCAGCTGACTACATCTGCCTGCATCACTCCTGCTCGGAAATTCCGTGGGATGCTGCGGTATGAGTGGAAATATCTAATTAACTGTGTGGGTTAATTACTCCATGAATAAAACATTAACTGCCGACACGGCGCGCTCTGATTGGTCGGGCTTCACATAAAGACCAGGTGTGGACTGTGCAGGACCAGAGAAGACCGAGAACCCCGAACCAGAACCACATCTCGCTCCTGACCGTGAGACGACATGCAGCCCGGCTCCGCTCTGCTGCTCCTGCTCGGCCTCAGCTGCGCCTCCTGCTTCGAGCTGCTGCCGGAGGAGGCCGCTCCCCGCCGGGCACGATTCTCCTCCAACAGCCCGGGTGAGTCCCGGTTCTGCTCACTTTATACTTCAACTTCTCCTAAGATATTGGACTTTTTACTTCTCTACATTTATCTGACAGCTTCAGTTACTTTAGAAATGAATTTTAGTTTTGTTGTAAATGAACATGAAGCTGAACTCTTGTGATGATGGTTGGACTCATTTTTCCTGTAAGAAGAAGATTTGCTGCTTTTCCTTTGAATGATTTGAATCATGTGAATGAAAATAATCATCAGCTGCAGTCCGATACAAAACAGTTCAAAATGAGCTCCAACAGTAAAATCCTGCTTTTCCATGAATGATGAGGAATAATAATCTAATGATAGAATATATAATAGTACAACAGGCACAGGGACATTTTACTGTGGAAATACTTTAACTACATGCAACTGATTATACTTAAGTAAGATTTCAAACGCAATACATTAACTTGTAATGAAGTATTTGCTTATTGTGGTATTGGTGAGTTTACTGCAGTAAAGACTTAAATACTTCTTCCACCATTGGTTTCCATTCATTCCACCACTCGTGAGAACATATTTGAAGCCTTTACAAGGCGACTTTATGAAGATGATTAAACGAGAACCAGCAGCAGGTAAAGCACAAAATGTACAAACTGTGTTTTAATAAACAGACTAAAACATCGTATTTAAAACCTGGATCCAGTGATTTTGCCCTTCTTAAAGGACTTGTCTGTCCAACATGCTGATAGTTTGGACTGATGTTGACATCAGTATTTCTGTGTCTGCAGCTGATGTGGCCAGATGTTTGAACGGAGCCGTGGCTGTGGGCTGCGGATTCTTCTCCTGTCTGGAAAACTCCACCTGCGACACCGACGGGATGCATGAAATCTGCGAACTGTTCCTCCACACAGCTGCTACCTTCAACACAGAGGTCAGTCTGCCACTCTGTCTACCTGCTGTCCGTCCACCTGTCTGTCTGTCTGTCTGTCTCACCTGTGTGTGTTGTCCTCCAGGGTAAAACATTTGTCAAGAAGAGTCTGCACTGCATCTCCCAGGGAATCACAGCGAAGGTTTTCCAAACGATCCGCCGCTGCAACATCTTCCAGAGGATGATCGCCGAGGTTTGTGAACTCACAGAGAAACTCAGTGATGGCGACAGGACTCCTCTCTGTTGTTTGGTCTGAGAGTTTTTGTCTCTTTAAAGGTGCAAGAAGAGTGTTACACCAGTCTGGACATCTGCACTGTGGCTCGAACCAACCCGGACGCCATCGGAGAGGTGGTGCAGGTGCCGACTCACTTCCCCAACAGGTGAGCACTGATCTCCAAGTGGCAACCTCCAGGTCTGAAAAACAATGCTGAAGAGCCTTAAACCTGCGTTCTCTCTAACAGCCAGCAGGGGGCGACTCCACCGGCTGCTAACAGAAGTCAGATTGTATAGAAGTCAATGAGAAAATGAGCCGACTTCTCACCTGATTTATTACCTCAGGAAACATTTTCCTGATGAGTTTATGGTCTCAGTCGCTGGTTTCAAGTCTTCAGTGCAGCAGGATGTTCATTTAGTAAATGATGGTCCCGTTTAGAGGAAAATAGACGATAAAGCAGCGTATGCTTTAGGGCGGGGCTACCATGTGTTTGATAAGTCACTAACACGGCGACCACCAATCAGGATAGAGGCAGTGCTACCCTCTCATCCAAATAACATCACTTCTGGCTCCAAAAAACCAAGATGGTGACAGCCAAAACAGAGCTGATGCTAAGTTTTTATAACTTACTTCCTTATATTTGATTTACTATCAGACATAAAATATAGTAAATAAACCTGCTTTCATGGTCAAAAAGGCAGATTTTAGTGCAGAAATTTCATCAAACTGAAAAATAACACCTGAAGTGACTTCCTGTTTGGTGTCATGGTCCAGATACTACAGCACCCTGCTGCAGGCGCTGCAGGGCTGCGACGAGCAGACTGTGGCGGCGGTGCGGACCGGCCTCATGGCCCGGTTGGGCCCCGACATGGAGACCTTCCTCCAGCTGGTCCAGAACAAACCCTGCGCCGCCGGCTCCAGCACCACGGCTTTCAACAACCCCTCCAGCTGGAAGAACATGCCCGTGTTCAACATCCAGCCCGGCTTCAGAGGCCGGGACCCCACCCACCTGTTCGCCAGGAAGAGATCTGTGGACGACATGGAGGGGGGGGCGAAAGCCGGGAACTAGATAACACACAAACCCTCCCAATCACACACATGTTTCCACACATGCACACTGACACAAACCTGCAGCTTTATCCTCAGATTGTTGATTACCTTTTGCAGCCAAGAGCTTTAGATGGTGATTCGGGGTAATAATCATCATATTACTATTATTATTATTATTATTATTATTATTATTATTATTTAACCTGTGTTACAGACATTTAAAAAGAGGCAGTGATTATGATATTTATTTTCTTAAACAAGTTAATTTATGAGGCTGTGGAGGTCAGAGGAAGCTTTCACGCTGGTCGTGGAGCTCTTCAGACTCCTGTTAGGGGCCATTTTGCTGGTCTGAGATCACTTTATTAGTGTAAGTTGTGTGTTTAAATGAGAAGTGTTGAACTGTGTTGAGATGGTGTTAGAAATAAAAGATGTGATGTGACTGAGTTTGGCTCCTGTGATTCTGTCTGAACTGATCAGAGGTGATGAAAGAAGACAGAGAAACACTCACTGGCCCCTTCTGGAGCCTTAAACCTCATGTTCTGGTCTTCATCAGCAGACGGAGACGGTGGTTACCTTCTTCATGTAAATACGACCATCTGTTACCACAAAGAGTTCAGTAGCTACTCGCATGCTCTGTCCACTGATGAAGGCCATGAGAGGCGACTGAAAGCTCGTCAGTGGACCTTGAGCAGTGGTGGAAGAAGAACTAAAGTAGATGTAGTAATACCACCCTGGCGAAATATAATGTAAAAGTCCTGCATTTATAATTATTCTTAAGTAAAAGTACAGAAAGTAACAGTATTCATATTGTGGCTACTATAGGATATTAGTGTGTTATTAATGGATAGAAATATGATAAAATAATATGAAGTACAAGGGTTCTATAGTATTATATAGTGAAACAAGATATATATTTATCTCAGTAATATAATGGAATCTAAAATAGTGTTAGATATGTTACTACTTCCTATACTACTACTCCTATAGTAATGAATAATTACTAAGTGCTTATAATGGTATTCTTGTAACTTGTACATCATTAAGTCAAAAGGTCAAGAATGAACTTTTGTTGCTCAGCTTTATTTGTGTAGTTTGTAAAACAGCCACCAGGTGGCGTTCATACACAAAAATAACTCCTCCAGTGTTTCTGCAGCAGTGGTGGAAGGAACATTTACTCAAGTAGGTACTTTACTACATTTCTGAGAACAGATTTGTGCATCAGAGTTGAGTTTCCTCTTCTCTCACATTAATCATCTGGTGGCCCTCTGGAGGGCCCCGACCCCTAGGTTGGGACCCCTGGCCTGAAGCAGCTGCCTGTATAAAGTATAAAGTATAAAGTAGTTGAGACTGTCTCCACCTGCAGCAGCTCCAACAGGAACATGCTGCTCTAACACTGATGCTTCAGGATCAACAGTCTGATAATGTGACAGAGAACCAGATATCAGTTACTGCACAACCACAACTTTACTGCTGATACTTTAACTACATGAAGCTGAGAATACTTCTGTACTTTACTGCTGATACTTTAACTACATGAAGCTGAGAATACTTCTGTACTTTACTGCTGATACTTTAACTACATGAAGCTGAGAATACTTCTGTACTTTACTGCTGATACTTTAACTACATGAAGCTGAGAGTACTTCTGTACTTTACTGCTGATACTTTAACTACATGAAGCTGAGAATACTTCTGTACTTTACTGCTGATACTTTAACTACATGAAGCTGAGAATACTTCTGTACTTTACTGCTGATACTTTAACTACATGAAGCTGAGAATACTTCTGTACTTTACTGCTGATACTTTAACTACATGAAGCTGAGAATACTTCTGTACTTTACTGCTGATACTTTAACTACATGAAGCTGAGAATACTTCTGTACTTTACTGTTGATACTTTAACTACATGAAGCTGAGAATACTTCTGTACTTTACTGTTGATACTTTAACTACATGAAGCTGAGGATACTTCTGTACTTTACTGTTGATACTTTAACTACATGAAGCTGAGAATACTTCTTCAGACCATCAGCATCACAGCTGCTCCTTCATCAGTGGTGGTAAAACTGTTGGTTTTAGAACAGCAGCAGTTTTCTATTTAATGACTCATGGAAAATCAAATTCTGGGCTCTTTATATCCTGACAGGCAGCAGTGGAAGAAGAACTCACATCCTTTACTTCAGTTAAAGTACCAATACAACAGTGTAGAAATACTCTAATACCTTTAACAATAGTGATGCAGGACTTTTACTTGTTAGAGGTAAATAAACTTTATTGCCGCTCAGTGTTTGTGCAGCCTGTTGGTGTTAAGTGACACCGTCACCATCTGCCACAGCAGGTAAAGGCTGACCCCTCATGGCTCCTCACCTCAGTGTTACAGCCCATTAAGCTCCATCAGGCAGGGTGAGAAAGACTTCCAGCCTCCCCCTCTTTACACCCCGTGGAGGTGTGTTTACCTCCAGCAGCTCAGCGGGGAGCTCTGACAGCGGAGTGTCCGCTGACAGCCGGGCAGGCGGCTGTTAACTGCCCTCATTTCCAGGAACCAGAGCTGTTAAACAGCAGCTTTAAGAAAACAGGCTGCTCAGTCAGTTAACTGAAGGCGTCTCAATCTGCAAGGAACCTTATTTAAAAGCCCCTTTTGGAACAGACGTTACAAAGTGCTTCATGGGAGGAAGTCGATACATCAAAATAAGCAACTTTAAGTTTACAAAATAAAAGCCGAAACCTCAGCAGCTTTATAATTCCTGTTAAACTGAGGCTTTTGTTCTCTTTGGACAGAGGCAGGCTAACTGTTTCCCCCTGCTTCCAGTCTTTATGCTAAGCTAAGCTAACCAGCTGCTGGCTGCAGCCTCACAGACATGAGAGTAACTCTCAGCAGCAAAGAGAATAAGAGCGACTGCTGTTGCAACTGATGTCCAACTGTTGTGAGAGAACGCTTTCTCTGGAAATCATTCACATTTTCAGAGAATCCAGAGATGTCTGCAGGGAAATGGATGGTATTACTGCAGAAAACAGGAAGGAGATGGACGAGGGAGCCGGAGGCCGCTCGAACTGACTCAATTTAACGTGCAACAAAAACACGCAGCACAGCGGTTACGCATCCGCGATGCGAGCCAGCGGCTGCAGAGGGAACGAGGTGTCACAGACAGAAAGATCTGCATGATGTATGAAGCCTCCCGTCCAACGTAACACGACGTTTCCTCTCTGTGGGACGGTGTGTGTGTGTGTGTGTGTGTGTGTGATGGATGGTGCAGAGGCCCTGAACAAGTTTCTCTTCCCACAATTCATTTCTTTGTACAACACACACACATCTTCAACAAGTGGATGCTTCCTGTTGGAGGCACTGGGACTGATGCTTTATCTTCCTCTCCAAGGTCACACACACAGTATGAATAGCTGTATTTTTACACAGTACATAGTATTAAGTGTTTATTCTACTGCTTAGACTCCATCTATCAGTTAAATATGGAGATCATTTTTCTGACAGTCTCTTCTGGAAGACGTTCAGTATTGTAGTGACAGAAATAGTTGTGTAAAGAATGAAAAAAAGAGCTGAGAGAGAAGTTCAAACCCTCCACACAACTGACCAATCAGGGCCTGAAGCCTTAATCACAACAACATCTCAACCGGATGTAAAAATTCAAAAGGATTTTAATACTGTTAATCAGTTATTTTACACATTCAACTAGAAGCATATTCATGTATTGGCGGGCTGCGATCAGCTGGAGGATAAGTGCAATGTTGAAGTGTAACACTGGCAGACATCATCTTTGGCAAGAGTGCGGAGGACCAAACCTGACCGAGAAACACATAAATATTAACGGAAAATAAATGAATGAATAAAGATACACAGAGGAATAAATCTATAAATGAGTAACTATTTCCAGAGGGATTAGGGAGGCTACTGAGGGAAAAATTTATATGAAATGTATTATTCACTCATTTATATATTTATTTAAACATTTTGTTGTTGTGTATTTTATTCATTCAGTCATTCCCTTTATTTCTATTTCTCCCTTTATCTTCTTTATTTCATTTTCCTCTTATAAATCCAGTTTGGTCTTCCATATAACACAAACTATTATTTACAATATTCACACTGAAACATTATTATGAACACTACCAAAGCACTAATGCAATGGGCAGAACAGGAACCAGAGCAGCTCTCAGTCTCTACACCCGTCATGAATGAGTTGGTGTGTGAGCTGCTTCCTGAGGCCTTGCTGGGGAGTCCAGCTCAGTCCAGCTGTTCTTCACATCAGGCTGCTGCTGACTGACGACAGCGAAGCAGCTCGTCTGAGCTCCTCGGCCCGGCCCGGCCTCGTCTGGGACCGCCACCGCCGCTGCCGCCCCGCGCAGCACAGGAAACGGGGATGAAGGTGATCCAGGAAGGGAAAAGAGGTCCCAGGACGCCTATGTGGAGTTACAGGAAAGAGCCGAGGCGGAGGAGCCGACCGGAGAATACTGGACCAGAGGAAGGGCCAGGTCCAGGTACTCCTGAGGAGACGCAACCAGAAGGAGTTCGCTTCGTTATCGAGGTGCATAACGAATCAAAATATACAACAAGAGGAAAGAAAAAAGCAGGACTGCAACAGTCAAAATAGAAATTTACAGTAAGAAATATGTTAAATATATCAGCTTTAAAATGAAAACAGCTGCAGAGTTTAAATAAACAGGAGGGAAGAATAAAACATGAAAGCAGCTGAAGTGAACTACTATCTTAGCTTAGCATAAAGACTTGAACTATGAAAGATGAAAGCAATTGAAACAAACACTGAAAAAAGTTGAGTCTGTCTTCAAATGTGCGTTGAAGTGTGAACACTGAAAGAAGTTAAACTGTCAGCTGAAGGGTAAGACGTTACCTGGTTCGCCATGAGAGAAAGTGTCCGGTCCAAATCTTCCACCAGCTGTTGGAAAGTGGGTCTGCGAGACGGGACGGCGTGCCAGCAGTCTCTCATCATCAGATACCTGATCAAACACAAACCGGCGTTCAGACATCGAACCTGTGACATTCACCCAAACAGGTGTTGGTTATGTAAATGTTCTTTGAGTATTCTGTGTATTCCACCAGACCACATTACAGATAGTTCATTCACACTTCATTAATGACGATCAAATAACAAGTAAAAATCATTTCTCTCTTCAATTTAATAGAAAGAACTGAAAGAGAACTGAAAGTCACTGAAATGACTTGTTATCTATTGGAAAGCTGTGTTTCTGTTATTTGGAGGGTGGGTTCAGGTGTGTTCAGGTGTGTTTGTACTCACAGCTCCTGGGTGCATGCGGAGGGTTTTTCCATGCGATGTCCCTCCTTTAGCAGCTTGAAGAGCTCCTCCACAGGGACTCCGGGGTAAGGAGACCCCCCGAGGGTGAAGATTTCCCACAGCAAGACTCCAAACGACCACCTGCAGCAGCAGCACACATGACACATTACAGAAACCGTGACTCGAATGCTTAATATTCAGAAATGAGAGTAAAATAACGTTTACATAATGAAGTTAATACCTGAAAGGAGAAACAACGGTGACAACAAGAACAAAGACTTTAAAGTTAAAACTCACACATCACTTTGGTGCGTGTAGACGCGGTCAAATAAAGCTTCTGGTGCCATCCACTTCACCGGCAGGCGACCCTATAAGAACATTAAAACGTCAGAAACTATCAAATCATCCTAATACTGATATTCAGAAAGTTCATCGGCCTTACGTTAGTGGTCTTCTTGTAGTAGTCGATGTGGTGGATGTCTCGGGCCAGGCCGAAGTCGGCTATCTTCATCACGTTATCTTCTGTGACGAGCACGTTCCTGGCTGCCAGATCTCTGTGGATACACTGAAGAACCGAGGAGACGCGCTTCAGCACAGCTTCACAGAGACCAGAGTATATATATTCCTTTATTCTCTTAAAGTAAACTAAAGTAAATCCTTAAAACGAAGGTTAGACTTTACTTTTACATCATTAAACAAATGATTTAATCAGGACACGGTGACGTTACAGCAGAATCGTTCAATGTGATCACAAGGTGGCAAAAGCTGACCTTCCTGGAGGCGAGGTACGCCATCCCTCGAGCCACCTGGTACGCAGCAGACACCAGCTCCCTGATCTCCAGGCTGCCCAGAGAAGCCTGCCTGGTGCCGCTCCAGTACTCCAGCCCGACCGGCCGGCGGGCGCGGAGGTACTCCCTCAGGTTCCCCTGCGAGGCGTACTCCACCACCACGTACAGAGGGCCTGACGAGAGGTGGAGGCGTCAGCTTTAACATCTGTACCACACACACGGCCACTGACGGGCTCTGAACGTAACTCACCGTCCTGAGTGCACGCTCCCAGCAGGTTGATGATGTTCTTGTGTTTGCCAATCATCTTCATCATTTCCATTTCGGAGATCAGGTCAGACAGGTCCTTCTCTGTGGCGTCCGCTGCACACAAGATAAGACATCAGCTTCATTTTCTCTCTTCATTTGTTTTATATGGAACACGAAGAGGAAAAGGGTGAAACGTTGGATAATCTATTGAACTGTTCAAAGTGTGTGAGTTTGGATCAATAACCAGTGACACGAGAAAACAACCTGAAGAAGACACTCTGTCATCTTCAAAGAAATATCCAAAGATTTGACTTCAAATCAAGAGGATAATGTTATTGAAAAGAATAAATGAAACCTATGTATGTTTATATATTAGATTAATTTAGAAAGCAGCTGTCACCTTTGAGCATCTTCACAGCCACCTTCGTGAGACGTGTTGGTTTATTCTTGTCGACCCCGACAGCCTCCGCCAGAACCACCTGACCGAAACAGCCTTCGCCCAGAGGCTTCCCCAGCGTCAGCCTGAGGAAAACACACACCGCAGCTTTTCAAAAGAACAGCGGGGCGCTGCGTCGGTTCCAGTGCCGACGAGCCGATGAAATATGTCGCAGGAAGTCTGAACACTGAGGCGGAGTGAAACGAGACTTCTGTATTTTAAGGGAGCAGCCGGCTCGAGGAAGGGCCACACAAGTAGGAAGGAAATTAGAAGATGTTAGAAACCGTTCTGTGGGTTTCTGACATCTTTTATAGCCACTTGGTAGACAGAGATAATTTATCACGAGGTTACACAAGGTAACAGCAGCAGACAAGTAAATAAAGGGTGTAGCCTTTACTGTAGGACTGCAGTAGGTCTAAAGAATCAGTGAATCAGCGTACCTGTCACGAGACAGCTCCCAGACGGGATCGTAGGGAAGTTCGTACTCCGACACTCCGGCCAGGATGGTGGTGGCCGCGCTGGAGAGACGAGACTGACGCATCAAACACATCCCGGACTGCAGGGAGGACGAGGACTCGACCGACACCTACAGAGGGAGCAGACGCGCTGTGGTTTGTGCCTGCAGTTTATCAAATATCTGAGCGTACAGCGTGAGGGACAGACGGGTCTCACCCTCTCATACCTCACAGAAAAACATTAGAAAAACAATACTTTTAATCATTTTTAAAAACAACTATTCTGAAGAATACCAGATTGTTGAGTGATAACTGAATGAAATTACAAAATTTTAAAAAACAGGGTGTAACATAGACCCTTTAAAGGATAATCTGATATATTTACATTGATGTGTGTATAAATACATGTGGAACAAATGAAAAGCCGGTGTGTTACCTGTCTCCTCAGAGGGATGCTCTTGGCTAATTTTTGGACGGCTAACTGGCTGTTGAAGTCGCTCTTCTTCGGGGCGCAGCAGAGTCTGCAGATGACCGCCATGGCTGTGAGGATGATGATGATGAAAAACCCCAGGCAATAGATGAAGATCTCTAAGTAGGTCTGAGAGGGCAGCGGGGAGGGGGGCAGGTCTGAGGAGAGAGACATCAGAGCACAAACATCAGCAGACGGTCACATCCTGTGTCAGAGCAACGCGGTCGTTTCTGAGCATCGCGACATACCGTCGACCACCGTGAGCCACGCAGAGTGATGAGAGACGCCGATGGAGTTTCCTGCCAGGCAGGTGTACTCTCCTGCATCGTTCAGAGTTACGTTCCTCAGAGTCAAAACCTCCATTTCTTTATCTGTTGTGTTCAAACCTGCAGTCTGAGGAAAATGAGAGAATAAAAAATTAAACGTGAATCAAAGAAATGTGTTAACAGACCAAAACCAACAACATGTTAGTCCGTCTCTCAATACTGTTTGACTTCCTGTCTCCAGCTCTCAGCTCCGAGCCCATTGGTTCCTACTAAAGACATAAAACACGTCGCAAATATATAGTTTCATGTTCATGGTAATTTTCTAAAACAGCTGATCACTGTAGTTTTTATCAAACAAACAGGAAGAAATAGTGTATTTGTTGGGGACTATTTTCAGTGGCGGATTTATCCACATTTGGTGCTCTAGTGAGTATTTGGGGCAGCAGGACGGTGTAAGGATATATTTGTTTTGACGTAAGACAAATAAAGAATTTCTAGTGATTAGTAGATTTATCCCTGGTGAGTTGTTGACCAGTGCTTGTGTCATGGAGGAATGAGGAAGACTGCAAGCTGGTATCTTTGTTTGACATCAAGGATACACACACAAGTTTTGTTTGTTTACAGGAAAACTCCACATGGTACCTTTTTAAATCCTGCTGTCATGTTTGAAGATAATTAATCAAAGTTCCAGAACTGTGCAGCTGTGCATAGAATGAATATAAGTTTGGTCTGATCAGGCAGAAACACACAAGAACATAATCTATCAACAACATGAAGGTTCTTCTGAACGAATCCTTGTGTTGTTTTTTGATTAACCCCCCCGCAGCGCCCTGCAGCCTGCAGCTTTTATCTTGGGGATAACCGAGGGTACCTGGTCTGGCCTCTGACTGGTGCTCCTCACATTTATGGTTAAGATTCTGTCTGAGACCTGCTGTTTTATCTCCCCGTCATCAGTCGTTCATTGTTTTCAGCCTTTCTTGTGATTGGAAAAAGAACATAATGATACGTGCGAGGCTCGTGGCTACATGCCAGACACAACAAACTGCACCAACTGAGTTCACAACACATCACAGATGTGGTTTCACTCTGTTCTGAGAGAAATGAAACCAGTGTCATGCAATATGGAGACTGACTCAACCACCACTAGTGAAGGTTGTAACAAATACACGAGTGAATCACACCAGACCTCTTACATCAAGTCGTCTTGACACGCTGCTGCCGTAAAATCAGTTTATACATACGGAAGAGAGAAGTTTATTTTGAACCACAAAGTTGGCTTTGTTTGTCTATTTATTTACTGATATATATATATATAACAGTTACACACAGCTCGAACGCACAAACCTTGAGAACGAGGACGTACGGGTGTCCGTCTGGTCCCTCTCGGCTGCCGTTGACGGTGATGTGTTTGAGCCACTGGATGTGAGGCTGCGGGTCGCTGAACACTCGGCACACGAACGCCACGTCAGTGCCAACAACTGCAGTCTGGTTGGCCGGCAGGCCGGCCTGCAGGATCGGCCTGTGAGGCGAACGCTCTGGAAGGTAAACCGGCAACACGTTCATTTACCATCCTCAGAGCAAGTCCACACCTATCCGGTGTTTTTCATCCAAAACAGCTTTTTCCAAAGTGTGTAGATATAAAAACATCAGGAGCCAGATAGTTAAATCTCTGCAAAGATTCAAGACTAAAGACAGAAATATGCAGACGATTACTTTATAACCGAGATTTATAAATTCTGTTTTATAAATGTCAATCATTGTGGAACTGGACTCGAGCCTCGTTTCACCTTTCACAGCTCGCCATAAATCACAATCAGAATCAGCTTTATTGGTATGTACGTGTACACATACAAGAAATTTGACTTCCGTTGTTCTCAATATACTCACACAGAAACAGACAAATAAGCAAAAAACAAGGGCAACAAAGCAGAACAAAGGTAAGCACAAACAATAAGAAGATAATAGTGCAAAGATGCTGGAATAAATCAGGTGTAAATGGACGTAGAACCTCTCATTAGACCTGTCAGTGTGTGTTCTCCAACAGAACAGCTGTCATTATGGACGGCTGAGGTTATTTATAGCGCTGTACCACTAATTCATCACATGAACCTGTAAATCATCATCGTGGCTTTGCAAAACATCTGAATCATCATTATCAGTCAGAAGGAGGATCAATGATTAATTTAAAGAGCTCACACTGAAACAGACTTTGAGTGCTTCACAATTCAGGATAAAATGAAAAGATCCTTAACAGGGAGATAATGAATGAATGTAAATAAGAAGAAAGATAGCTCCTCTGTTCGGGTGTTGCAGTGTTTCAGACTGAGGTCTTTATGAAAAAGTGTTCGTGTGGGTTTTCTTACCGACTACATCCAGCAGGTAGGTGTGTTTGAGACTCCCGTATTCATTCTCCACCACACAGGTGTAGTTCCCTTTATCGGATGGAACCACTGACTCCATTATTAGAGTCCACATGTGGTCTCTGATCTGGAGGATTGAGGATAGATAAAGAAAGAAATGAGATGAAAACAGCAGGTTGGACGTCTGTCGTTTCGTCTTTACGGGAACGGTCAAAACGCACCTTGAACCCTCCGATTCTTTGGTCTTTCCTGAACTCTTTCCCGTTCTTGTACCAGCGCAGGGAGGGAACGGGGTTTCCAGTCGCTTGACATCGAAACTTCACGGTCCGACTGGCGGGGACGGCGTGGAGCTGCTTCTCCATCTTCTCTGGCATCACCCACTGAGGCGCCAACGCTGACGAGTAAACATCATGATTACAATCATTTGTTTGCCCTGATTCATGTTTTCAACACAAAAGCAAAGCAACAGATGGAGGAAGAGGGAGAACAAAAGTTTGGTGCTTACATTGCAGCTTTTCATTGCTTGTTGACAGTTCATTGGAGAGTTTATTTTCCTCTGACGATGACTCATCGTCTTCTTCGTCTTCAGAGGATTTAACCGCGTCGGCTGCAAAATAAGTCAGATGTTGAAACTGTGCAGGCAGGAGATTTTAAGGCTTCTCAGATGTTCCCTCCAACAGACAATGAAGCATGTCTGTGGATTAACCTCTGACCTCCGACCCCGGCGCTGTGAAGAGACTTTGAGCCTCCAACAACCGGGCAGACGGGAGCTGTCGCCACAGCACAGCGCTGCACCAAACCACTTCCGAAACTTCAGAGACCTCCTCCCTCTCTGCCCCGGCCATTAACAGCATGCAAACAACACACAAGCCTCCAGTGTTTCCCTGCTGAGGGACTGAACCAACATTAATGGGGTGGGGAGGGGGGGGTGGACCTCTTTAAACAAAGCAAGACCCTCACTGGAGTTATTAATATTACTTTTGATCCCCGACAACAACAGCACCTCCCTTCTGATATCTCCAAATAATTTAACAATGTTAAATGAATGCATCATTAATAACTAAAACACAAACATTTAATAATATACACAGTGGAAATGTTTGTTTAGGGCAAACTAGGGCTAATGAGTATTTCCAATTGATGCTGATTATTTTGTTAATAGATTCATAGTTTAGTCTCTATACAGTTTTCTAAAGGCAGTCGTCAGATGTCTTGTTTATTTGTCAGCAGCCCAAAACTCACAAATATTCACTTTACAATCAGAGAAAAGCAGCAAACAGAAAATCCCGATGTGAAAGCAGATGTGTTTCCTGCATGTCGCTCCTCTTTGGTTCGGACTGAAACATCTCAACAACTGTTTGTGATGAAACGTGGTTCAGACGTTCACGTTCCCCTCAGGACGAACTGTAACCTAATGCTTTCCCTCCAGCGCCACCATCAGGTCAACATGCTCATGTGTCCAACACTTTGGTTTATGACCAAATACCTGCAGAAGTAACCACATCCATCCAGCAGCCTCAGCTGGACTCTAATCAGCGAATGTTAAACTAAACATCTGCTAAACATCAGCATGATAGCATGTAGTACAGCCTCACAGAGCCGCTCGCAGGGCTGTCGACGCTTCGTCAGTAGAGATACAGTCGAGATAATCTCTTACACACACAGAGATTCAGTGTATTTTGTGTTTTTCTTACTGACATATTGGTCCTATTAGCTGGTGATTGGCATGTTAGTTAAGGTCTTAATACAGAGACAGGACTGTCCTCAAATATGACCCATTACCCCCATATATGTCTGAGAGACCCTCCTCTGCTCTCCCAAGAAACTCAAACTACCCTCCCTTTAGCAAAAAAACAAAAAGATACAAGACCTTTAATAAGATTTTTCAGTGTTTCTGGTGAAGGTCTAGCCCACTGAGGCTCATGTAATAGGCATCCCTGTAAAACTGTGTGTTGTGGTGCTGAAAATACATATTATGGCAAATGTGCAGCTTCTGTTAAACACATCAAACAGTTTATAAAAAGACCAGCGTGCCTGGTTGGGACAGGACTGCGTTTAAGGGGACGAGTTCACGGCACTTACAGGAATATTTTACTGGGCTTATCCTCAGTCCCAGAAAGCAGAGGGTGTACAGGAGGGAAGTGGTTTCATTTCTAAAGACTGAACCTCCATTTCGAGAGAACACAAACGGAGCGAGGTGGGAAATTGAAAGCAGGCTTTGTTTATGAAAGGAGAAGGCAGCAGAGAGGCCAAATTTGATGTGTTCTCGACTGAGAGAAAAACAAGAATTTACAGGCTCAAAAACAACAGTATCACATAGACTCGCACTCAGCTGGAGTCCAGATGGTTGGACCCAAAAACACACACACACACACACACACACACACACACGTACACGGTAGGTATATACATGCATATGCACTCAAACACAAACACCGGCAGGAGGGAGATTGAATGTTTTCTGAAAGGGTTTTCTTGTGTTTCTGTCTGAGAGAGTCTGAGTGGCCATAACACACCAGACTGTGTGCATCTGTTACCGTGTTACTGCGTCTGGACAGGATATACAGACCGTAACCAGCAGCCCGAGAGCCAAGCTCGGTTACACCAGGAAAAAAAATCACTTTAACCAGTTTCAGATGCCTCCGAGCCAAAAACAGCCAAACCTTGAAAAAAGTCACTTTCCTATTAAAGAAATTTGCTCATTGGAAAGTTTTATAAGCGTTTATATAATTCAGAGTCTAAAACGCGGCAACCACAGCCGGCACCAGACATGAAAGAGCCCTCAAACAAAAGAGAGGAGGAACGGCAGTTAAAAACAGGCTGAAAACACCAGCAGCACCAGAAACTGAATGTGACAAACCGAGCAGAAGGACTGAGCGACTCCATGTTTTTATAACCAAATCGAGGTCGGAAAAAGTGCAAATTCAGTCATTACTTACATAATTAACAGTTTCTCATCAAGCTGTAGCAAGTTAAAGTTAGTCAATCAAGTGATTAGTCGACTGACAGAAAATCCACTCTTTTGATAATTGATTAATCTTCAAATAAAAGTCCCTTCAAATGTGAGGATTTCCTGCTTTTCTTTGTCGTTTATCATTTAAACTGAATATCTTTAGAGCGTTTTTTCACTATAGTTTAGCATTTCATAGATTCAACAATTAATCAATTACTTGAGAATCAACACACTTATCGTTAATGAGAATAACTGGAATGTAATTAAGTATATTTACTGTATTTCCATTTAATGTCACTTTGTACGACTACTGGCAACATTTCAGAGGGAATTACAGTATTTTACTTTTTACTTCATATTTTATTTGATTAACATAATAACTTTTTAACTTTAAAGATTTTACTTCAAAGATTTTTAAATTACATAAAACAGTACATAAAATAGTTAAAATTATATTACTAAAGCCCAACCAATACTGGAGTTTTGAGGCCGATACAATCCAATAGCGATATATTGTATATAGTATTCAACATTAACGCCCGGACTACAGGTTTCTAATAGCTGTTAAATAAATAAAGGTGTCAAATAAATAAGTGAAAGATCAGCTACTACTGTTTGTGTTTTTAAGTTACCACCGCCAAAGGAAAATAAGTAAATGTACTCAGCTGCGGTGAATTAAAGTTCATTAAAAAGTGAGTACAACAACCCAAAGATGCTTTAATGTTTTTAAAAGTTGGCTTTTTGTACATAAATGTCTTGTTTCAACCCAAACATATTCAGTTTAACAACAAAACATAATGCCTTCAAGACTTGTGACGTCTGCACATCTGTGGTATCTCACCTGTGTCAGTGTCTTCTGTGGCCGGTCTGGACTGAGCCCGAGGAAACTGGACCAGCAGGACCAGCAGGACGCAGGACAGCAGCAGCTGGAAGCAGCGGGGGGGAGACATCGTGTCCTGACACGTCAGGTGACCTGCAGACTGGGAACAGAGACGGACAACACAGTCAGACCCACGACGAGACGAGACGCTCCGAGGTTACTGCTGCTTGGGTTTACATCACTGAGGCCGTTTTCTAAAGCAGGCCATCACTTTCAACATTGAGTTCCTCCACTCGAGGCAGCCGACGCTTTCCATTCAGTACTTTTCCTATTCTTCCTCTTCGGAATGTAAGTGACAGATGGGATGTAGGAATGTAAATATCTCTTTATCTGAAGAAGACTTGATGCAGTTTACAGAAAACAAACTATTTGGCTTCAAGTTGTTCCAGGTTAACTATAACTCACATATTGTTTATTAAAAACATATAAATGAGCCTCACTGTTGCACTGTAGTTTATTTTCACTCAATCACAAAATCCACCAAAGAAGAAAGAGACATTTTCTGACATTTTAAAGGATTAATCACTTCATCAAAATAATCATTAGTGGCAGCCTCAAGTATTTGATCGTCCTTGAACGCACCATCAGAGAGAGTTTTCACATCAGTCTCTGCTCACTTTATCACACCATGATAAACAACAAAACAAATAAAGGCAACGACACCTTCTCAGACAAGCATTCAGGTCCCTGCGAGTTTGTTCTGCAGTGAAGTGAACGAACACTGAAGGCTGCTGGGAAAATGGCTGATACTAAAACATAGAAAACCACCAACGAGGTTGTGTGTTTTCTCCCAGGCTGTTCACACTTGTGCAGCTGTTTCTCAGAGAAGTGATGGTGATGTGGACCCATAAACCTTTGACACCCAGAGCCCCCCCACAGCTCACCTGCAACTACAAAATATCTAAATCACACATGCAGACAGACGCAGGCAGACACCAACACCATTTGCTGCATGTTTCACCATGAAGGTGCGAACAGGCCCTCCTCCTCCTCCTCTTTCTCCTCCTACAGTTAGTACTTTATCATTGTTATATAATTGTTTGACTGTAAATGTTAAAAGCATGAAATGTCCAAAATGACGTCTTGGACGTCCGGCCAACAGTCCAAAAGGCAAAGAGATTTAGTTTAAAAGGATATAAAAACATGTAAAAGCAGCAGAAAGCTGGAAATAGACTTTTTTTTGCTTGGAAATTTACTTAAAACAGCATCAGAGCTTCAAATGCATCGCTTCCATTCCCAGAAATAATTAAAGAAGTTACCGATTATTAAATAAACACCTGCAGGGCAAGAATCTGAAATCCAGAGCTACGATGAATGGCAGAAAATCAGCCAAGCAATCGACTCCCTCGTCGCCACAACAACAGGAGGGATGGAAATAAAACAGCTGATCACCACCAATCAAAGACTTTCAATCACAGTTTAAAGACTAAGAAAATAATACAACAAACTACAGAACTACAGAAAAAACTTATAAGATGGTGGATAGTTTTGCACAGAAACCGGTGAAGAAGAAACACTGTTACTAAGCTGCACCTCCTAAATGTGTGAATATGAACTGTGCATTAATACATTTCATTGTATTATTAAATTGATGCATTTGGTTGGTTCTGTATTCTCCAGTCGAGTCGACATATCAGCAGCACTTTATACAGTATTATAACACAAAGAAAATATGTAAATTGATCTCTGGTTGCAGCTTCTCCAATGTGAGAATCTTCGGCTGTATATCTTTGTAAAATGATTATATTTTGGACTGCTTCTGTTTGGACAAAATAAGCAAAAAATGATCTCCACATCAGACTAACTGCAGCCATGAGCCTCAAGTACCAAACTTTACAAGCCATCATGACATTGTGGCGTCCTCCATCGTTCGTCTACATTCCTACACAAATGCATCCGTCTGGCTCTGGAGAAGAAGTTAACTTGAAAATGACATGGAGGAGTAGTAAAGGACAGTAAAGCAGTAGGACACTCATCATCTTATGAGCCTCGTAAACAAGATGGACACTGGTTGGCTGCCATCACTGAGCCCTCGGCGTGCGATCGCCAGGACGTTACAGAGGACGACGTCTCATTACGGAGTCCGTCCTTCAGCTTGGTGCTGCACAGACTCGCATGTGTGCAGAGAGTAAGCATGTGGTGGAGGCTGGCGTCCCTGAGGATGATGAGCCTGCCAGGTTTATGAAGTCATAATTAATACGTTTCACACACACACACGTATGGAGTACACACTTGGACGCCGGCGGTCTCTTAAATTAATTAGGCTTTTTGTGAGCATTAAAGAGTTTTATGTGAGAGTCAGGCTGCTGCGCACGAGAGCGCAAACCTTTTCTTGTTTTTACACACAAATGTGAACAACTCCTCCAAAGGCACTCTGGGAAATACGGCGGCCTCCCTGCCTCCCACACAGAAACACAAACAGATTCAGCAAACACACGGACGGTGAACAGATTCAGGCGCAAACGTCCTGCACCGAGATGAGGGCCGACGTTGTTCAGATCTCTTCACTGATGTAACAGTATGTTTGTACGTGTCGGACAATAAGTACCAAGAAATATCAGTACAGAGAAGATATGTTTGAGGTCAGAAACCGTTTGACCAGCAGAGACACCCACAAGTCCATTCTGCAACTGTAAAATGTCCTGCTACATACATACGTTTCTTGGTCTGCAACACATTGGGCTGATTATTGTCATTATTAATTAATCTGCCAATCATTTATCATCATCATTTAGTCTGTATTCCCCAAACAAAGTTTTTCACTATCATAGAAGACGAAGAGAGTCACATTTTAGGAGCCACAACTTCTACATTTTTGGCCTTTTAATCAAAACGGCTCATTTGAGTCAGTTGAACTTTGGCTGCTGTGATCAGGAGGACGGAGGAGACGAACCCTGGATGTGTCAGGAACATCAGGCTGTGACTGGATATTTCCACACAATGTTCACTGATGTAGCTCCACTGAGGGAGGAGGAAAAATTAAGATGTGACGGATGCATTTACAGCCGACATCTGGCTCGAATGAGTCTCGAAACATCAGCTTTCAATGCGTCTTGAACGCTCCTTGGATGCATTTTAAACTTTTTTTGTGGAAGAAAGGTAGAGGTGTGAATGTTAACGGGGTCACAGCCTGTACACAAGCTCTCTCTAACAGGATCTCACAGTTTAAGTTCTTCCGAGGTGATTTAATCCTCTCTAACACACTCTATCTATCCCCCAGCTTTTAATAACTAACTTCTCTCACTTTCCTTCCCCCTCTCTGTTAAACTTCCCGTGCTGAAGGCCTCACCTACACACCAAATTCTGCAGCAGGCTGGCAGCTCTGAATAGTTGTCATACTAACACACCAACTCCTGATCTGCCACCCATCCACCCGAGCTGGAAAACAACACACAGCGAGTGCCAGAGAGCAGTGAAGTCATTTCAAATGATCACATAATGAGTTGGAGATTTAGAGGAGGGGTTACTGGTTTGGAGGCTGCAGGATTACCCCGCTGGTATGGAAAAGTGAGTCAGACTCCTCGTGCACACTCCACATATTTCAGCCCTGCAGCCTGGAGATGATTTAACAGCCAGGCAGAGACAGATTACTATCAAGTCACAGCGACGGCAACCATGCACTGTAAACGTCTCATTAACCACGCTGCTGCTGGGAAGAGACGGAGAGGAAGCCAAAACGCAGCACATACTGAGCCTCAGCCACGACATGTAGCACACAAATACCTTATATAACTCACCTGAAGGGTATTTACAGCGATGGAAGGATTCTGCATTAATTCACTGTAAAAAGTACTGTAATAAATGTCATGCCACTTTCTACGTCTACTTCACTACATGTCAGAGGGAAATATTGTACTTTTTGCCCACCTCAAACATCTACAGCATTAAATCAAGGCTCCAACTTCACTCCTATCACCACAAACTAAATCACACTTCCAACAACAATTCAATCCAAGAGAGGATGATGGAGAGGTACAGAGAGATGGGGAGGGGGTCTATACAATGACGCTGAGCGATATTATACATTCTCTCTTCCGGGGGAGCACTGTACGTTTAAACATTATTAAATTATACTTGAAATGACTCTAAACTCCCTAAAACACTTCAATGTGTTTATAGACTAATACATATTGATATGTAACAGACTTTCTACCACAAATACTTGTGAATTTTATATATATATATATATATCATATAAATCCCAGTAAAAAAGGAGAAGTCAGTGTAGGTTTAAACCTTCTATGAACTGATGCTTTCTCAGGGCGCCGGTTACAGAAGAGAGTGTGGAGGGCACGAGTACTCGAGTACTCAATCCGTCAGTATCGGTTCAAAGGTTCAATGTATTAAGTAGAGAAAAGGTAAATTCATCCTGTTCTAGATTGAAAGTTTTTAGTTTAAAGTTTTTAAAGTTTTAAAGCATTTTTTTGACAGAAATAAGTCCTCAGATCATTTCAGTACTAGAGTAAAAATACTCTATTACAAGTGAAAGTCCTGTATTCAAAACTGTACCTACCTTTGTAATGGAGTATTTTTATAGTGCAGTATTACTATAAACATGCTATTTCCTACAGAGCGTAGTATTGATTAGTAGTATTGAACTACAGAACAGTATATAAAATAGTTAAAATCAGCTCCACCTGGAGCAACTCCAACAATAAAACTGTATTAACACAAAATAAACTATTAATATAACATATAGCAGTAGGTAAAACACTTAAATGAGCCATTTTACTGCATTATGCTCACTATGATCACTTTTGATACTTTAAGTGCATTTTTCTAATAGTACTTATGTACTTTTACCTAAACAACACTTTTAATTCAGGACTTTTACATGTAATGGAGTATTTTTACTACATTATACTTTCACTTTAGATATGTACATGTTGGTCATAATAAACGCCAACTACTTCTATTTGTAATGAAGTATTTGTACAGTGCAGTTTTCCTTTGACCTGAGTTAATGAAACTATTTCTCCCACCACTGGTCCACGGTTACTTTACAAACTGAGATTTACATATAAAACATGTGATCAGATTATAACACAGGATGCATAGTTACTGATGAACTACCAACAGTCTATAAAACAGTTCAAACCAGCCCCACCCTGTTAACTACAACTACACAACTCTATTAAAATAAAATAAAACCAACAGTAAAACACATAACATCAAGTACAACTACCACATGACACCTTTACTGTATTTTGCTTATAATAATTACATACTTTAACTTAGTAACATTTACTTTTTGTTGTATTTTTATACAACTTGCAGAGCTAATAAAGTAATAATATAAGAGCAGGTAGAGCCATGTTACTGCTTCACTACCTTTACTTCGGACACTTTAACTACATTTCGCCGATGTTTAAAGTACTACTGCTTTAGTTGAAGTATTAGTACTTCAGTTTGAAGTATTAGTACACGGCCTCTGCTGTGTCCTGCAGCTGCTGAGCTCAGCTCAGGTGTGTCCCAGGTGAAGGAGCAGTTTACCTGCGTGTCGCTGCTCTCTGCGGGTCCGGATCAGTCCGGAGCGTCACGGATCACATGAGCTCCTGCGGCGGACAGTCTGTTTCAGCCCCGGACAAACGTCCCCAGCAGCGGCCGTGACGGTGTTCAGCCTCGGCGGTGCCTCCTCCGGAGAGCCCGTCGCTCCTGCGGGGAAAAACGTGGGAAACGCGCCGATCATTGACGGAGTCCGACTGGAGGTCCGGAGGAGGAAGAGGAGGAGGAAGAGGAGGAGCAGAGCCGCCTCCAGGGGGAGTTTCCTCCCACACCAGTTCACCCCCGCTCGGTTAATACCCCAGAGACACAGATTCTTTCAGGCCGTTTCCGAGTGGCGCAATCCGGCTTCATGCCCCCCCACCCCGGGGCCCCGCACCCTGCGTGCGTGCGTGTGCGTGTTCACCTCCCCCCTCTTTGTCTCGCAGGAGCAGGAAGGGAGAGGATTTCCTCTCCTTTAAATTCCTGCTGTGCAGATCAGGGCTGGTCTGCAGAGCTCCGCTAATCATTTGCTTCCTCTCGGTCACTCAGGTGGAGGAAAAGTTCTAAAACTCCACGGAAATACACAGTTTTACATGCACGTGTTTCCCAGCAAGTACATTTACTGAAATACTGTCCTTCAGTGCACATTTGAGGTACTTGAGATGGTACTTTATTTATCCAGAGGGAGATTATTGTTCAGCAGCTGCAGTTTACAAGAACCAAATACTACCAAGTACTTTCCTTGTGTTTTCATATGTTTTATATGGAAAGTCTGAATCTGCAACGAAACTAAAGTTATCTAAGTACCATCTTATCTTCAGTACCTCAAATGTGTTCTTAAATACAGTATTTAAGTAAATTTACTTGCTGGGAAATACATGCATGCCAGGAAAAATGAAAACAAACACATGAAGGGTAGTAAATTACTCAAAATATGTATAATGAGGAAAGAAAGTAAAAGACTGATCTCCTTCTGACATGAATCCTTTTGAATTCTTCTTACTGAGCCGAAGTGAAACCAGAAGTTTCTCATTCAATCTAACAATCTGCAAAGTAACTAATGTTGTCAAATAGATGAAGTGGAGTAAAAAGTAAAGTTTGTACTTCAGTACTTTAAATGTAGGCCAGACTGCAGTAACTGCTTCTTTAATGAACTGCTGTTTGTGATGGAACTATTAAAACTACAGAAATGAACCACAAATTAAAAACAAGGCTGGAGGAGTGAGCCGGAGAAAGTTTCTGAATGTCTCTGTATCACTTTCCTGTGATCATAATCAGCTGTTTAGACTAACCCTGGTTACATCACCACCCAGCACACACACACACACACACACACACACACACAGTGAAAGTCCCACAGATGGACTCCATTGTGGATTCATTGGCCGATTGGCATAATGTGTGTTTGAGAGTGTCAGGCTGTGAACAATGAGTCTGAGTGTTTCTCTCCGGGTGTTTGTGAGCGGAGGGCTGAGACAGAGAGCGGATTGTGTGGTTCGACCTCCCGAACACACACTTCTGCACGGCTGATCTTTCACTTAGCTGAATACTAACGTCCAGTAAACGCACACAGACGGCAGCAACACAAGTTTAACTTCTGATATGCCCATAAACATGACACGAATCAAGTTCACGGAGGGTGAAAGACACATTTACTCAACTTCTGGACTTAATATTCTACTTTTTGTCTGTCTGACGGCATTTATTACGTTACAGATTACAGTTTGTCTGGTGGTTGTCTGGTTTTTGGCTGATAAAGAAGTCATGGAAACATTTCTCCCCCTTTGAGCAGTCATGTTTCTGCCAGTGGGCCCTTCAGGCTGTGATAACAGTTTGGCCTGATGGTGGCGCTACAGATAACGGGTTGACGTTGTAATCGTACTGTTACTGTGTCTGATATACAGAACTTATTATCTATGTTTCTGTCTGCTGTAGATTTTGTAACGACGCCACGAATGAAAATATTCTTTTGTTTAGAGTAGAAAGTTTGGCGCACATGGATCACATTAGTATCAAAAGAAAAGGGTGGAATTTAAAGCCAAATCAATATTTTCATTGGAATATATACGACTGTTGATGTTCGGGGACTTTAATAATCCATTCAGTGGTGAAACACTGGAGGATAAAATGTGCTGCTGTCCACAAGCCTGAGGATGTGGCTTTGATTCCTGTTGAACTGTGGGTAACGAAGTGTTGCTGTGTGTTGTTTTTGAACAAGTTTTATTGTTTTTTTATATTTTGTGGTTATAGTACGTTGTAGTTTTCCTCCTGTGGTCATTTCTCTGCACCTGTTACAGGGGAAATATGCAGGACAGGACTTTGCACTGTAAAACCTGTACTGTTTAACGTATTACTGCTAGTTAATGAAGCTACTCAATAGTTGAAGGTGGAAGCACAATTTAAAGGTTGCCAAGCGTATATGTCCTGAATAAGTAAGTAAAAGTACCAATACAACAGCTTCAAGTAAAAGTTCTGCATTCATTATCCTACGTAAGTAAAGGAACAGACGTTTAGCTGTAAAATGTTCTTAGATTATGAGCTTCTTATATGTTTTTTAATATAAAATCTGACAAGTGACTATAAATTAGTAAAAAGTACAATATTTCACTCTGATGTGTAGTGGAGTAGAAGTATCAAATACCTCAAAACTATATTCCAGGTATCAGTACTGATATCGGTTCAACTAATAAATAAACCAGCAGTAAGAGATATTTTTACTCCAGGTGTGCCGGTCACATATTCAGGTGTACAATGCAAAGCCGGAGCTGGATGTAACTGTAATGTAACTGTAAATGTCAGAACTAATATAAACTTGCCATGTCATATTCCAAATTCTGAAAACCAGAATTCAACCATTATTCATATTCTGTGAAGACACCTTTTTCTTCTGAGCTCCTCATCTTGTCTGAATGATGGACCTTATTCACAGACTGCACCTCTGTGGTTCATGTGTCTCATTTACAACATGCAGCCGGACCACTCGTGTGATGGATGAACTGTGACAGGAGCCATGAGCTGTTATTTCCTGTTTTGCTCAATTAGACTCTACAGCATTTCCAGCATCCATCAGTAACCCAACGAGAAGTTTCCACATGCCTTTATTTATAGGCCTTTCTGACTCCTGGCTGGTTATTTGTCCTTGTCTGTATGCGGGAGTAGATACATACACTGGATGGGGTGTGTATGTATGAGGCATTTCAGCTGGGTTTCATTCAAAATAAACAGTCCAGAAAGTACATACAAAACACATGTCATCATATTGTTGGATAGATGAAGACATCGGACCACTGTCAGTCTCTCACCAAAGATCCGAAGACCTCAGAAAGACAGAAAGAGATTCTTCTGGCATTCTGTCACTCAGTCTGAACACTGGGGAGGGAAACACATTCCACGTGGCCCGAGGATCAACAAAACACCCTCCTTTGGCTCAGAAGACAAAGCATTCCTGCAGAAATGGGAACAGATTTTGAACAAATGCTCCTCAGATCTGATGCCTTTGAAACGGAAGCAGAAAAAGAAAATGTCAGCATTGAACTCAAACAGACGCTTGAAGAAGAACCGATGGGCCAGGTCAATGAAGACAGTCGATTCACTCCCAAAACAGATCTGAGTCCCTAATCTCAATCCAAAGAGACCTTCAAGCCTTGAAAATAAGAAAGTATGTAACCATGACACAAAAGGCCAAGCAGAGGGCAGATCTGTGACTGGGGCTGAAGAAATGAGGAAGAAATTAGAATTAGAAATAAAGGTCTTCACGTTTCCCCAACTAACAATACTGACCCATTCAACTAAAAGTTGATGCACATGACAGCACAAGGCAGCGCCGGCTCAGTATTTATGGGAGTGAACCACCTCGACATCCTCTCTCTGGATGGATGCAGGGGTCAGAGGAGGCTCAGTCCACAATCAGCTCCTCCTCTGCCTCCTGCTTGCCTTATTTGTTTTTTATTTTCTCGTTTCTATATGTTTGTGTATCTGCATGAAAGTGAGGCGATGCCCGGCGTCCTCGCAGCACAGGAGAGTTATATTCGGTCATTATGTGGGACATCCCCTGACGGAGCATTGCGCAGATGTCTCTGGGAGTCTCTGAGCCAAAGCCACAGCAGCAGCCCCGGCCCCAGCCCAGCGCTAACTACTGACCCTGTTAAACCACACAGTCGGACCAGTCTGGACCCACCCAGACCTGGAGCCAGAGCCAAACCCCAGACTCTGGACAGACCAGAGCAGAGCCAAGCTGAGCCAGGACGTGCCAGGCCAATAAAAAATAAAAAATAAAAAGCACATTCCTAGTCACCAAACCCGACCTCAGGACTCTCTTAACTCCTACAGGTGCTCTTCTCATCAGATTCCTCCAACAGGAGAACAAATGGAGATGATTTGTGCTTTACAGGAAGAAAAGATGAGGAAGAGGAGGAGAAAGCAGTATGAAAAACAACATCACAACCCAAAAAGTGAAAGTTATCAAATCCAGACAAAGCCAAAGAAAACAAAGGAGTTTTAAAGCTTTTTAAAGATGTGACTGTTGACTGAGTCGAAAAAAAAATCAAAAACAGCAGAACCGTCATCAGCTGTAGCTTCTTGAGGACAAAAACCCCTTTAAAACAGATGACCATGCATTTTATTTAAATTAATCCTAAACGTAATAGCCAGTGGACAGACTTATCTCCTGATCTTTACATCTGTTGTTGTTGGATGGAGAACAGAAAGACGAGCGACCACTTTGATGGTCCAAATCAAGAATAATGAAGAAAGTCATTCTGGCGTTCGGCTCTATAAACAGCAATATCGTTCTGTCGGTTGATCCAAAACTATTAGTTCAGAATGAAACAACTGTTGGAAGGATTGTCATGAAATCTGGTTCAGACAGTCATGGTTCCCAGAGGAGGAACCCTACTGACGTTTCCTCTGGCGCCATCTTTGATCGATATTTGTGCATTTGAGTGAAACATCTCAACAACCGTCCAGCAAACGTTGGTCGGACGGCGCAACATACACTGTAACGTGAAATCATGAATATTTAAAGGGTGTTTGCACGTATTTGGATACGGTCGTGTTGGTGTAAAATTCACCTTTTTAAGGTCGGCTTCAGGTTGAAAAATGGTTGCAGTTCATATTTTTCCACAGCAAGAACAGTTAAAGTTGAGCAGAATAGTATCTGCAGTGGTGGACAGTAACTAAGTACATTCACTCCAATACTGATCTTAAGTACAATTTCTTGAGTATTTCTATGTTATGCTAGAGAAAAGTACTGTACTTTTTACTTCAGTTTTACTTCACTTGTATTTTTATTCTGTGTTACTGGTACTTTTACTTCAGTAAATGATTTTAATGCTTCGTCCACCACAGTGAGAAAAGCTCCTGATCCTGTTTATCTCTGCTCCTCACTCCTGGAAAGCCTGCAGCGTGTCGAGGTGGAGTGTTTTGGGCTTTTTTCCAGGTCCACTTCAGCTGCAGAAAGAACCAAAAACCATTTATGCAAATGAGAGCAGAAGTGACCTCGAAGGCCGAGCCACATCAGACCGGTTCAGTCCTGTCTGTATCTCTGTCAGGGACATCCTGAAGGCTTTCTGAGGTTCAGCAAGGAAAGTGTGTAATTTAGTCGAGATGTTCAGGCCCTGCTGAGCAGCAGTGTAATGACAGAGTCCGGGTTCAGGGCCGGGCAGCATGATAATGCATATAAAGCTGCGTGTGTGTGAGGGACGGAGTATATTTACAGAACTCCTTTAAATCAAGTGGAGAGCTTTATACACGTTAGTGTGACAACGCACTGTGTGGTCTTTACTGCACAGACGCCTGTACTTCAGTTGTGAACGTGTGGATGTATTCATGTTTGTGTGCGTGGTTCTTTCTAGGATGAGTGCCCCCCCCACCCCGAGGTCATGGAGGCTGCAGCCACAGGGAGATTGTTGTGAAGCTAGTTGGAGGTTTTGGTTCCTGGGTGGGACAAAGACTCCATCTAAATGTTTCCATCCTGGATGTCACACTGACTCCAGATAGAACACAGTACATTTTACTTATTGTAAGTAAAAGCACACAAGTGTACATTTCATGTAGTAAAAATATCAGCAGTAAAGTACAGAAGTATTCTCAGCTTCATGTAGTAGTCAGTAAGTGAGTATCACTCAGTAACTACATGAAGCTGATACTTGTGTACTTTTACTTTCAATACAACAAAGATCTGTGTACTATCTTCCACCACAGTGTCAGTGTGACACTCAGGATGTTATGTAGTATTTGTATTTCCCTCAGAAATCTAGTGGAGTAAAAGTATAAAGTAGCAAAAAAAAGTACTCCAGTTTATACCTGAGTACTTTGTTACTTACTACAGCTAATAAGAAGCTGCTGAGCGTATACTTTAAACACACTTATATAAAATAATTCTGCTCTAACGAGTGCAGATAGAAGTTCTGCAGCAGTAAGCAGAAAGTGTGTGAAACTCTTGTGCAGATCTTCAAAAGTGAAAAACACACATGCAGCCTCCTCCCTCCATAAAAGAAAGAGAGTTTGAGACAGAAACACCACAAACTCAGGAATGTGGAGTTTACATGGGCAGCTTTATTTGGCCTGAAGAAAATGTTCCCTCATTGAGCTCAGAAAGCCACATCCCACACACACACACACAGATGGACACACACCCATACACATGCACACCCACCCACACACAGAATATAGCCGTAAAAACACCCCCACACAAAGTAAACGTCCAAATAAAGCCCCATCTGTTATTAATATTTAATGTTCCTCTCTTTTTCTGTCATCGGGGGTTGTTCAGGGCAGAGCAGAGAGCATTCTGGGAGTGTTGAGAGGCTGCAGGTATTCAGTCACAAAAGACTTCATCAGTATCGGCCGCAGCCTGCAGAGTCTTGTGACCCCACGGGGACTGACCGGTTATTTATAACGTGCTGATGTAGGCAGGTCGGGTGAATTTATGATCGTGGATATATGTCACCGAGGTGGGAGGTGACGTCGTGTCCCTGCAGGACTGGACGGATGAAGCTGTATGAAATAAATCCTGCGTCATGTAAAGTGGTGTGAGGCTTATCTGGTGGCGTGGAGGTCATGTGACTCGGGTCTGTTGGGCGACACCTGAAGTTGCTCGATGTGCTCGTGGATCCATATTCTTTATATGTGTCATCTTGATTTTCCATATTGTAATTTTTCAGTCAATTTTGTACAGGATGTACTGCATTTCTGTCTTTCCTGATCTGAATCGTCTCAAGATGGACAGTGTCGGGTTCTGTACGGACTGTGAAGCCCTTTGAGAAAGATTAAAAGTCTCCACCAGTTGATTCATGCAAAAGTCATGGAGATAAGAAAGAACAGAATAATAGGAAATTAAAAAATAAAGTATTACACTGACACTGACATTTACTATAGAAATACATAACTTGCATGAGCTCCAGAGGTTAGATTTATGCTTTATTGTTTGTATTTCTGAACAATATGCTTCCTTTTTACACGAGTACATACCTGAGGACTATCTGATGAACTTGGCAAACGTATCTTTGGTAAAATGAAATGAAACAAATCCGATTAAGAACAGGACAGAGCTGCGAATGTTAGCCTAAACTCTAATATAGTCCGATATAGCTCGTTAGCCGGGCATATTAACAACGTTTGAGCAGACAAATACGGTTCAATCCATTTTATTTGGATGTGATATATTTTGCAGCCTTTAAGGGGACACTATTAGGCTTTAAGTACTGGTTAGTCTTGTTATTTATACACAGTAGGTGGTTTCTTTCCCTATAATAACATCAACAGGTCATATTAATAAAACAGACAGTATTAGGCGTTTTACACTGCAGACAAGTGTTCTTGTTCCAGTGATGTCAGTGGAACAGACGTTATGGTGACTGAGCCATTTATTCATAATGAGCTCATATCTGAGTGGGCGGCTATCATTACAACACCAGGACTGACTCGTGGATGGACTTGATTAGATATGGCTCGTTTTTAGGTCAAATAGAGCTTACAGAGTGGGTGAGATGAAGGATCAGCACGCATGAACCTTCCGTTTTTAGCCCTGGACATGTCGGACCATAACAAGGTGTTTTTATGTTTGGCTTCATGAAAACAGTCAACATAATAATGATAATAATAATAATAATAATAATAATAATAATAATAATATTGTATCTTCCTGTTCTAAGGCTAAATATGGAGTTCCACAGGGATTAATACTTCGGCCACTTTTGTTCTGCCCGTACGTTTGATCACATCTTCAATAAATATAACATAAATTATAATTTCTATGCCGACGACACACAAGTCTATAGCCCCTTTTCCACCGCCTGTTCAATGATGCACCGTTATTCTGCCTCGTCTTCTGTATAAAAGGATCGTGGAACAGGGACGATGTTGTTCCACAGTTTAGCCGGCAACGGAGATAGTAACAACAACGAAAATGTTGAACCTCTTTTGCTTCCAGAACGCCATCATGCTATTTAAAATCACAACTGGAGTGGGATAATGCTCTCATTATCTCGTTTGGTTCAGTGTAAAAAAGTGAAGTTGGCGTAATGACGGACCTTCTTTGCGGTGTTATTGTACGATCTCTGTGTAAAAAGGGCTTATGTTCCTGTAACAGCTTCCACAAATTAAATCCCATTCAAGGCAAAATAAAGTAAATTGTCTCCAGTGTCTCCTTGTGACCACTGTGACTCTTTCCTTTGCTAATCTAAGTTTCTTTGTATTTTTTGCTCTCTTGGTGACTTTTCCCTATTTCACAGTACATAAATTTGTGGTTTTACAGTAGCAGCAATGCAGGCAATGCCAGATAAGTTCGGGACAAACCTGAAGACGAGCTGAAACCTACAAAGACAAACCAACATAAAGACTGTTTTCACCAACTTGCACAGATTTTTTTTTGTCTTTGACAGTGATGAGGGAGCATCAACCAGAAGACTGAATAAGTCCACCAGACAATACACCAGTAACCACTGGAGCTCTTTTTGTAGACAACCTCGCAAATCCCATGAGAGCGCCAACTGCCGCATGTTTTTGTAGAGAAACAAGCTTGGACGACAACCAGCAGCTTGTTTGTATGTAGCAACATTTGTGCTGAAAAGGCCAAAAAAAAAGAGGAAAAAGCTGAGAGTTTAATGAGATCCTGGATGGAGGATCTACAGAGGGAAGTGGAGCTAAATTCAGGTAATCTACTGGACCAGACCCGGTCCAGCGTGGTTCTCTCAGTCGTCCGAATTTGATTCATCATCACCTCAACGTCCCTAATGTGAATCTCTGCCTTCAGCCAAAAGTCTGTTAGCATTTTTGACCCAGGTTGTGTATTTTGCTGGTTTGAAACTTCCTATAGAGAGACCCCAGCAGTACAAACAGTCCTCTGCAAACACTGCACAGTCTGAAACCCACCAGTGTTATTGACCAAACTGTAACAAGCACACTCAGCCCGATAAGGTGTGCAGAGACCAGCCACCTCAACATAAACATGTCCAGCCCACAGTCATGCATTTGACTCCTTATGAGCCAAGAAGCCCAGTATAGTCTGACCAAAACTCGCAGTGAAGCAACACAGTTTTTGCCTGTTGCGCTCAGAAAATACACCCACCAGTTTCCTATAACACACAGTGAGTAAAGCATGGGGGAGTGTTGTGTTTGGCTGCTGTCAGGATGTTTTATACCAGCCAGGCCATGACAAAACTGATGGCTGGTTAAGTCTAAAACCATGACGCGATGGATCCAAGCTGCAAAATATGACATCAGTGATCATTTCAGATGAACCTAAATCTACAAAGATATTTGTGCTTAAAGAATGAAGAAAAACATGATGGAAGTCTTTAAACCTGCAATAACTGATGTGTTTGGCCACTTGGAGGCCACAACACTGACATATCATCACTTCATCACAGCTTCAGTGTTTTGTGACTGTGGTTTACAGATGTGTATTGAACTATGATTGGACCAGTTGTTGTCTCTTAACCACAAACCACCAATCAAGCCCCTCCACCCACAGCCTCATTTCCCACATTACGCTGCAGTGGTCCGATAAAAGCCGAACAGATATAGCAAAGCGGGGGGGAGCGCAGTTCCATCCACCTGTTTACATGTTCCCGTGTTTACACTCAAGCCAGAGTGCATGTGTACATGAATAAACCACAGATGTAAACTGTAGCTGCAGCCAGATCACCAACCGCAACGGTGGCCAACAAAGACAGAGTGAAGCCGGAGGGTTGGGGTCGGGGCCCGGATCTGGAGGTTTTCAATCAACACCACAGAGCGGAAAGAGAGCTGAGGACGGTTCCACAAAACACACAAAGTTAAGATTTCCCTGAAAGTCTGAGTTATGGTCTCCTTAAAATAAAATCAGTCGCACAAAACACTCCTTAAGTTTTCCTTAAAATCTTCACTTACATATTTAAGGTGTTCTCCTTGAAACTTGCATGTGGCTCAGGAGGTAAAGTGGCTGTCTAGTAATCAGTTTTCCTGGTTCCTAGCTCCTCCAAGAGAGTGTTGAAGTGTCCTTGAGCAAGACACTGAACCCCTGGGAACAGCAGCCATAGTAACGAAAGGAACTTGAAGTCTCTATCTTAACCACAACATGGCCGAGCGTTCTGCGACTGGAAGAACTCAATGGAACGGTTGATTTTACACTTTAGATGTGACCAGCAGTCAATTCACGATTGGTCCAGCCGTCTTGAGTTGAATCACTCGACTTTCCTCAGCTGTGCTCTTCCAGAGGTATTGCAATTAGTGATATATGGTTCCATGCTGCTTCTTGAATTAATGTTCTTTGCAATGTCCCCCCCACATTTGTTGTTTTCTGTTATTTGCAGATCAAATGTACTTTATAGTGTGTGCTTTCTTTTATTCTATTCCTCTAGAAGTATAATCTTTTCCTCCTCTGAACAATTTGTTTCTTGTGCTCTCATCTTCCAGTTTTAACAGGTATCATAAGCCAGAGCAAATACGAACAAGTTAAGCCTTAAAGGGACAGTTCACCCCAACGGGGTCATGATTTCTGGAAAGTGACTGCTGTTGAGTTTTTCAAATGTATTTGTTTGGCGATAAAGTGTTTTGTGCAACCGGCCACAGACACCGAAAGGAGCTTGTCTGGTGACATTCCAAATGTGGATTAATCCGCTGCTGAAAATAGTCCCCAACATATGTACTGTTTCCTCCTGCAATTATAAATCTGTTTTACTAAAGTCAGATTTTAAATGCGGAGCTTCTACTTGTACATATTTGGAGTTTTCTACACTTTGGTATTACTACTTTAACTAAAGAATCTAAGTATTTGTGCCATCCAGTGTGGTAAACATGTTCATGTCGGGATGGCAACTCTCACCCTGAAATCTGCCAGTGAAGCAGTCGGTGACACTGAGGCAACGCTGCTCTCTGCTGGGTTAGTGAGGTACAACATTCAGCAGGCGTTAAAAAAAAACACAAGCACAGAGAAAGTTTTAAGAAAAACATTTATTAAACATGATAAAATAACCACGACACAGCAGGACAGACGGTTTAGCACCTCGTGGTTTCACATTTCACACCAGTTTACATGTAACGTGCATTGATTCGTGTGACTTCAACACAACACACATACGTTCAGTAGGATCTGACATTGACTAAAATATGCATTTTCCCTTTAGCACAGTAGTAACCAAACCTCATGTATAAAAAAAGCATTTCAAAGAGCAGAACTATCACCATTAAGCCCAGACACAGATTGGGTTTTTGATTATTTTAAAATACATCTGACTGTAGATAAATGTGCACACTGGAACTGTTGTGTTGGCATTTTTACTTTTCATTTTTATCACAAAGTAAGTAAGACAACAAGCAGGATGAACATGTTTCAGTGAGCACCTGTCAGAGGTAATATGATTTGTTCAAATACACGGAAATCCACAGACACTGAATATATTTTATATTGTGTATTTCTTGGTCTCAAAAGGCCTGTTTCACATAGTTTTACAATGATTGAATGTTGCAGATGTTGGGACAATAAGACCTCTAAGATACTGAAGTTCTTTTTTTTCCCCACAAGCCAGCATTGACCTGATTACATTTAATTAAAATGTATTTAAACTTTAAAACTGCTCAATAGAGCTCTGAATACCATAAACTGCAGATTATTTTTTATAAACAATCCAAAACTACATTCAAAAGCCCGTCGCTAACTTCCTGATAACCTACAAAAAAAAAATGTCTGCTCATTTCCCCAAAGAAGACACACAGACTTGTTTCAAAGCTTCCATCTCTGACAGAAACTCTATTTCTAGCTATTTAACACGAGTTAAACAGCTGTTGGCGTTTGGTTCGGAGCAAAACACAAAGTTTGGCATTCATCGGTCGTCAGACGGAGAGAAACTAGTGTCGATACTGATGACGGATATGTTTCATGATCCACAAAGACAAACAAGATTTACAAATCTAAAAAGGACAAATATTTCCCTCTGAAATGTAGTGGAGAAGAACAAGAAAGTAGCATAAAATTAAAATAGAGTACAGTACTCAAGTAAAAGTACCACAGATGGTAAAATGACCAACAAAGACGAGGCTGAGTGAATTACGTGTTTCAGTTGAAACTCGACTTTTTGAAGAAGTGGAAAACGTTCTGCTCATTCATGTGGTTGTTGTGTTTTATTTTTCCAAAACATAGTTTTTCTCCACATCCGATCTGACAAAGTAAAACACTAAGTCAACATGTTTTGACAAAAATGGAACCCGATCCAGTCAGGTGATCCGTGCAAACAGATTCAACAATCTGTGAATACTTAATACTTTCAGACATTTATATGCACAGGGAGCTTTTCAAAAGCAAATCTTACTGGTTAATTAACAAGAAATTGGAAATATACATATTTATTTATAGAATTTAGAGCTGAAACAGTTGGTTGACTAACGACAGAACATTAATTTAGTTTTGATAAAGACTCAAATGATGAATCGATAATGAAGGAAAAATTCCATAAATCCAAAATGGTTGTAGCTTCTCAAATGGGAGGATTTGCTGCTTTTCTCTGTTTTATTCATCACAGTAAAGTGAACAAGGTGAATATTTTGGACAAAACAATACTTTTGAAGATATCACCTTTTGGACATTTATGGATTTATCAAGAAAACAACTGAAAGATGAAGGTACTATGAAGAGAACTGTTTTCAGTTGTTAGTGAACAGGATTACTCACTCATTGTCTTGTTTGTACTTGTGGATCATGAAACACACTTTGTCACGACTGCTGAGACTCAGTCCTCTGCACTGGGAGTGTCTGTTGTGATCTAAAGCACTGTATGGAAGACGGCGTTTTACCGAACACTCTGAGACATGTGCAGAGGAGTCAGCATCTCCTCAAAGATGGCGCCCTTCACATTGGAGCCTCTCAGGTTCGCCTCCTGAAGGTCACAGCCCGATAAGTCACAGTTCTGGGGAAAACAACAACACCTGAATGTAGCACAGAATCATATGTGTCTACCAATCAGCAGGTGTGTGTGTGTGTGTGTGTGTGTGTGTGTGTGTTCTCACCTCCAGGTCCGTCCCGGCCAGCGTGGCTCCTCTCAGGTTGCAGTTCTTCAGTTTGGCGTTTTTCAGCGTGGCGACCCTCAGGTTGATCCCGGTCATCTGACTTCCCTCCATGTCCACACCCTTCAGGTTGGCTCCTGCACAAACACACACACACACACACACACACGAGTTCAACACAGACTTCACCTGCTCAGTGTCAGTCTGAAGAGCGAGCATGTGTGATTGGCTGCTTCACCCTCCAGGTTGGCTTTGATCCCAGCAGGATCTTCGAAGTTGCAGCCCCTCAGTGAAGCTCCCTCAGCGTTGGTGCACAGCATCTTCACACCCTGCAGGTTGGCCGCCTGCGATGGACACACAAGTTAAAACTCTAGATAGATAGATAGATAGATTACTTTATTCATCCCCGAAGGGAAATTAGGTTACCAACCTCTACCAACTTTACTTCCTATAGAAATTATTTTAGACTGTTACAGAGCTTCTATCTTTGGCGGATGTGCAGAAACTCTAAGCTGTTTAACACGAGCCGGTACTTGTTGGTGTTGTGGGAGCAAAATACAAAGCCCGGCATTCATTCGTCATCATCAAAAAATCAAAGCGTCACTCACATCGAGGCACGCCATGGACAGGTCCGCCCTCTCGAGGTTGGCCCCGCTCAGGTTAGCGTGGGTCAGGTTGGCTCCTCTCAGGTTGGCCATCTTAAAGTTGATGTAGCGCAGATCCAGACGAGACAAGTCTGCGCCGTTAAAGTTCAGACCCTGACAGACCACAAACACACAGAGCATCTGAGAGACTGGCTTATGTTTCCTGCAGCGTTTATAACGGAGGCACGACACCTACACTGAACTAAAGGAAGCCTCATAGGCTGGGGGCACCACCAGTAGCTCACTGCAGCAGCCCGGGTTCGAGTCCGACCCACGGCCCTTTGCTGCATGTCTCCTCCGCTCTCTCTCCCTGACCTTCCCCCCTCTCTTCCTATCAATAAAGCTGAAAAAGGTCAAAAAATAATCACCGTGGCTTTCAGACCTGTAACTCCTGAGAAAATGGTGCTGGGTAAAGACAAAATGTATGAGCTGAAGAGCCCTTAAATAAAAATTAAACACGGCAATTACCTTTGGTCTTTTTTGTTATTCGGTAACCACTAATAAATAAATAAAACTATTTGTTTGGGGGCAAATAAAAATAAAAAACTTTGGGCAAGTAGATTTAAAAAAACATTAAAGTTGAACCCTGAAAGAAATGATTCAGTAGCAGCAGCAACAACAGTTCAAAGCTTGTGACTGTCCGTGTGTTTGTTTCCGTCTACCTGACACCGGAGCTCAGACTTGGTCGTCGTGGCCAACAGGAACCTAATGAACTCTTTGCGGGTCAGAGGAGAGTGGTCATCAGGGGGCTGAGAGGCCTGAACAGCAGAGACACGTGTGGAGGTCAAACCAACGGCACTGAAAAACACACTTCAGTCTACAAACATCAAACACACACACACACTCACCTTAATGAGCGTCTCCAGCTGTTCGGCGAGCTGTTCAATACCAAAGAAGCGAGCCTCCTCCAGCACACCTGCAAGGGAAAGACTGAAGGTTAGAAAGTGATGTAATCCTTTACTTGTTGTAAGAGCCTGTAAAAGTGCGTCCGTCGTACCGAGAGGGTTGATGCCTTCATTGATAATGAGCTGTCCGTGTCTCAGGTAATTCAGAATGGGTTCAAAGTAGTCCGGACTGCGGTCTATGAGGAACGCCCCCTGAGAGTCCTGCTTGTTCCCCCAAACATCTGGATCAAATACAAACAGCAGACATCATGGAGTCAAATAAGGAGCTCCATCGTTTCTCTTCCACATAAAAAAGTTAAGTGTGTATTGAGTGACTTCACCTTTCTCTCTGAACATGTGGGCCAGCATGCTCTCAGGCTCTTTACTGACCAGCGTGCTCCTGAGGAAACAAACACACATACATACAGATCTTATTTACACTTCCTTTTTATAAAAAACTTGAGACGACAGCAGACCTGCAGACTCACAGGCCTCAATGCTGCCCATCCTCGACGTTAGGAACTAGAATGGGACGAATCTGCAGCAGCCATATTTACCTTGTGGTGGTGAAGCAGCGTCCACCGACATTGAGCGTCAGCCAGTCGGTGTGAGTCTGATCCTTTTCGGGGCCCCTGAATTCATCCTGAGGATCTGCACACAGGCAGAGGCACGAACTGGTGACTGACAAGCGACCCAGAGGATGAAGAAGTGACGGTGTAAAGGATCTGAATGCTTCTTTCAGCAACGCCTCAAACTTACCTTCAGATGAATCTCCCTCTGATATGTACAGCACATCATCGTCTCTGCACACACACACACACACACACACACACACACACACACACACTCTGCATTTACATCAACACAAACTTCTTACATGGTGTAGAGATATAATATATATCGATATCGTGATAAAAGACTAGATATCGTCTATCTATAAGATCCAGCTGTTCTATTATTTGCATTTACCCACTTAGTCATTATATCCACATTACTGATTATAATTTATCAGAAAGTCTCACTGTGTAAATATTTTGTAAAAGTCTACCCTATAATATTGTTGCAATATTGATATCGAGGTATTTTGTCAAGAATATTGTGGTATTTGATTTTGTCCAGCTCTAATATGGTGCCAGTGGTGGAAAGTATATTTAATAAAGTTCTTCCTCCTCTTCCTCCTCCTCCTCCTCCTGCTCCTCCTCCTCCTCCTGCTCTTCCTCCTCCTCCTCCTGCTCCTCCTCCTCCTGCTCCTCCTCCTGCTCTTCCTCCTCCTCCTCCTCCTCCTGCTCCTGCTCCTCCTCCTGCTCCTGCTCCTCCTCCTCCACCTCCTCCTGCTCTTCCTCCTCCTCCTCCTCCTCCTGCTCCTGCTCCTCCTCCTGCTCTTCCTCCTCCTCCTGCTCCTGCTCCTCCTCCTCCTCCTCCTGCTCTTCCTCCTCCTCCTCCTCCTCCTGCAGGTGTGCTGTCTCACCTGATTAACGTGATGTCGTCGATGAGGCCACCGTTCCCGTTATAAACACTAGAGGCTCTTATTCCCAGTTTCGCGCCGGCCACGGACAGTAAATCGTCCAGAGAGCCGTACACGGCCACCACCTGTGTGATAACACCGGGAACACACCTCGCATCACCTCACGGGGCCGGATATCAAACAAAATGTCGGACATCAGCCCGTAACAGCAGCTAACAGGAGCACCAATACATGTCCGCTCGATTACACCCAGTCCCCTGCTTTATCTCCCACCGGTTACCTTTCCGTTTGTGGAGGTTCCGTTGACAAACAGCGTGACTCTTCTCATGGCAAAATAACATCAAGGAAACTGTCCACTGCGCTGAGTTTTATCCATTTAAATACATTGTTTGGCAACTGTCTGCTTCCTCTCTCACTTCCGGACTCCGACGCAACAGGGAAGCGGAGGTAGCCAATCAGATGGTCAGAGCGAAACGCAACAGCCAATCAGTGAACCGGGAAGGCGGGACTCACTAAATAATATTTTTTATTTTTTATCTGTAACAGAACAAAACAAAGTACAATGTTTAAGTATTTGTACTTTACTTGAGTATTTCCATTTCCTGCTAACTGGATTTCAGAGGCAAATATTGTACTTTTACTTCACTACATTTATTTTTTTACTTAAATTACTCTGCAGATCCAGATTAATTACACTAAATATAATCAACAAATAAATTGTGATATATTATTAAACTAAAATTAGCTGCAACATTAGAGTGATGAACACATAAATGCATCAATAATCAACAAACAATATAATATTTCTTTTTCTGAAACATTTGGTACTGTCAGTATATTTTGATTATTTTTGAATGCAGGACTTCTACGTATAACAAAGTATTTCTACACTGTTGCTAATTTTAAAAGATTGTAAATGATCTGAATACCTCTTCCATCACTGATGTATAATAAATGATCTGTATAGATGCTCTACTGATACTTTTAACATGTGGAGTCTGAAATAATCAGCAGACTCCAGATTCAGGAATATATATAATTCATCCATATTTCCTGAATCCCTGCAGTCAGGTGAATACTCAGATGTTTGAATTTCAAACAAAAACCACAGTCGTGGAAAAATGTTATTGAGAGTTTACAGTGTACTCATTAAATTAAAACATTAATAAATGTTCTTAAAGGAGCCTATATAAGGACTGCTAATTAACTTAATTAGCTGATTATAGTAATAAAGCTGCTACTCACCAATGGTTATGACAACATATTAACTACAAATACTTCTACACATGTACTTGTTTTACAAAGAGCTTTATTAAACAAATTATTCACCAAGACATAAAATAAGAGCTCCTAACATACACATAATGGATGCAAGGAAATTGTGCAATCAAAGTCCCAGAGCATGTTCATTTGGCAAAGAAATCAAACATTTTCTAACGAGGTTTCTCAGCCTCATGACGACCCAGAGCTCCGTCTCTGTTTTCAACCCCAGAAGTTCATGTGAGCATATTTATTTGTTTACTTTCAGGAGCACAATGAGCTTCAAACCACCAATGACACATCTCAAGCTTTTATTGTTATTGAACACATTTCAAGCAACTCAGGATTGCTTTGATTGGTTTCTGTCTCCTGTTATTACTGGGAGCTGTGGGAGCATTTCACATTCTACTGGCTGTATCTCTACAACATCCAAAACTTAAGTCTGCAACCAACCGTGATTCAGCAGGTCAAAATGTTTAAAAAAAAAAAAAAAAAACACAGACATCACATTGCATACTGTCAGGAAGAACTGTGTGTGAGCATTAAAAGTGCCTTAAGTTAAGTTGCATCAAATAACAGGGGTCAAAGTTCATGAAGTTCATGGTACAGTAGGTCAACTGATTGTGTTTGCAAGCAGCACCGCCCTTTAATTAAACAAGAAAACACTCTGCTGGACGTCAGGACATTTAGAGCCCAAAGCAAGTATTAAAATATACTGAAAACATCGTTTTTTTATCCATTTGATCAAAAAAAACGTGATGCAATAAACTGGCTTTAGATGTGCTGAGGGAAACTATCCAGGAAGCATTACTGAAAACTGGGAAATGTCAGCAGGTCGGATAATGTAGGCCCTCGTGTTGTAGTCCAGCACTTTGCAGACAGCTCTGACTTTGTAAATCTGGTTTTGTTGTGGAAAAGTGCTTCAAATAAGGCACATAAAAGGAAGACTTAAGGAAGGTTAAGGCTTAATAAGTGAGAATGATGTGGAATAATGAACCGTGCAGATCAGACATGATACTGCAGACACATGCAGCAGATCGGTGATTATTTTGTAAAAATTACTTATTTTAAACTTTATATGGTGAGACAAAATGCTACTTCCTGATTTTTTTTTTATGAGTGGTGGTAGAAACTGATTTATTCAGACTTCTAGAGAACACGTGTTCGTTTCAGCTTCAGTCGGTCTTTGGATGGAAGAACTTTGAATACGAGGATGTGTCTCTCTAATGATAATAACAATCTTTCCTTTGGTTCAGCCGCTCTGCTGTCAGTTACTTTCCCCGACCTTTATCCCGGTTATTAGACTGGGTTTTCTAGTATACAATAAATCAGCTGCAGAGAGTTGACACACGCATTATAAACATCTCCAAGTATCTGTGATTGAGACTAGAATTAAAAGCTGAGGGGGACCGAAGTGGCCATTAATATCTACTGCAGTGTTAGTATAAGTAGAGAAAAATTAAGTCATTAGTTACTTAATTATTTGGCCGCTCTGATGTATTGTTCAACGCAGATGTTGGAAACTCTTAATTGATAGTTTTCTATCTGCAATTCCAAAGAAGGCAGATGAAGTTAACAGGCCCCCTCTTACCCAAACTCTTCTCCTCATCTACATAAGCACTCACCGCAGTTTAAAAGACCAAAGTTCTGCATTGTGTTTTATGGTAAAATCATCTTCTCTGGCTCTCTTCCTGCCCCAGTTTTCCTTTTCTGGCCTCCATCCCAGCTAGTAAAACTATTCATTTCCACTGTCCTCTGTGTCCTCCTCTCCGTCTTCATTCTGTCCGTCTCCGTTTCTGTCGGGGTAGTTGAGGATGTGCCGGCTGGCCTGAATGATGTACTGCTGCTGTTTGAAATATACCTTCAAAACTCCCTTGATCAGCACAAATGCGATGCCACCCTGTGGGGGAGAGAGGAGGACAGGGTGGTGTCAGCTGTGCAACGTTTAAACACAAAAAAAAGAGTGGATTAATGATGTGATATTGACACTAATTGACTAGTCCAGATAAAAAAAGACTCCATCCATCCATCCATCCATCCATCCATCCATCTTCTGCCTCTTATCGGGCGCTGGGTCGCAGTGGAAGCAGACTTAACAAGGTACTCCAGACCACATGAGATATATAATCTCTGTTCTGGATCGACCCCTGGATCTCCTACCAGTTGGACGGGCTCAGAAAACCTCCAAAAGAAGGCATCCAGGAGGATCTTGACACTCGTTTCAGTAACAGCTGCCAAACACAGCGACTGTGCAAATTTAAATATTCGTGTTGCAAATATACAGTAAAAAAAAAAAAGGTATATTCACCAGTATGGTGCGCTGAAGATTAGAGGGCATCCGTCGAAACAGCAGCCGTCCCACCAGACTGGCGATGGAGGGAAAGATGAGAGCTCCACACAGAGTCCTGGACACAGAGAGGTGATCCCCTGCACCAGGTCCGTCCACAGGGACACGGGGCAGATAGCGACTGTTACCTGGAGGAAATACACAGATTATTTTAGCCTGAATTAGTTCAAACACATCTGAAGAACAGGGCACTGATGTGTGTGTGTGTGTGTGTGTTTATACCTGGCAGGAGGTTCCCTTTGTAGGCGTATCTCTGCCACAGCCTCACTATATAATCCTCCCAGCGGATCATCTTTCCCAGGACCAGCACCACAGGAATGGTGGGCAGACCCATCAACAGGAACAGGGGGTCGGCTCGCTCCATCACATACAGACCCTTCTTATGTCCCACAACCTGCACGCAAGCACATAAAGACGTGAACACACTGAAACGCTCGCTGGTTTTACGTTCTTTCTGTGAAATATACTGTTAGCTCTGTGGACCTGCATGACAGTCACGGCTCCGTATGTGACGGCTGACCAGTAGACGGTCCCGACCACCACCCCGACAGCAGCGAAGGGACTGGCCCGTGACAGAGCTCTGTCCACCTGCTGGAGGAAATACACCAGCGGGCCTGAGGGGAGGCAAGAACACAGACAGACAAACGTTTTTATTGTCTGTGACCAGTTTTTACCATCTTCAAGAACCCCTCAAGGTTACGATATTAGAGAGTGACTGAACACGTCCTGTTGTCGAGTTACGCTTACCCATTTTGGGGAAGGTGATGTGGTATTCAGTGCCACATTGTGGACAGCTGACTGCTCCTCCACTGTTTCCTTTCTGCTTCTCGTCCAGCCAGCGCTGCAGGCAGGACTGGTGGATCCATTTAGTGCAGCCTTTACACCTGCAGGGGCTCACCCACTCGGCACTGTGGTCATCTCTCTCGGTGGCAAAACACACCCAGCAGTGTCTGGACACACACACACACACACACACACACACACACACACATACACACACACACAAGCAATGATAAAACAAACAGTACAAGGGTTTATTTGTGGTAATAACAGGCAACATGGCAAGAACCAATCACAGCCACTTCCTCTCCTGTATTAAAAAAATGCCATCATAGAGCGTGATTGTCACACATCATATGGAGCTGCATTTTTTAGACCATTACAGGATCTAGTTACCCAAATAACAAAAAACCCGATAATCTAACTCAGAAGATGTGGTCTTACTTCTCCGGCTGCTCCTCAGCGAGGGCCATGGTACAGAACGGGCTCTGCTCTCCTGGATGTTTTCATGAACCCATCAGACTGCAGCAATGACCTGAGAAATGAGCAGATGGATGATTCACACATGAATACACTTTACTATGGCGACAGTTACAGTGGTGGAACCTCACTGTACTTACACCTGCATTAACTGATAAAAATGACATTTTCTCACCATGTAGACTTGAGCTAGGAACTTTTAACAAACAGTCGGCTTCTTACACAACCAACAGATCCTGGAGTCCTGTTTGTGTCACCTGATGAATCTGAATTCAGTATTCTCTCTCTTTTAGTTCTGTTTTTGGTCTCCACCGCCTCTTTAGCTGCTAAATGCTCCACTATGTTCACCAGCTGGTCTCTAACTGTGTCAGTCTGCTGTTTGCAGCTGAGCAGACGGTGTACAGCAGGTTTATTAGAGCTTTTTCAGTGAAAACACTTGCCTGCTGCTGAGAGCACTGAGACTGAACCAAAACAGTGATGTCGGTAACCACTCTTCTGCAATAGAGGTCCAGACCTCGTACCAAAATAATGTAACACTCATACTTCCCAGCACTACTGCAGTTTGCTGCTACACAAGTAGAATACTGTGGGTTTATTAGGTGTTTGGGCTAAAAACAGCTGAGTTTACAAGCAGGAAACCAAAACCTAGAGCTGAAAGAGGCTAACACCCTCTGTAGAGCTGAGGGAGCGAGCCACACTTCTACATTGACCCATTATTAATAAAGAAATACTAATTAAGGCAGCTTTAAGTACAGTTTTGAGGTACCTTTACTTAAAGATTTAGTAAGATCCACCAGCATTACTAACCTGGCAGTCAGTGGTGGAAAGTAACTAAGTACATTTACTCAAGTACTGTACTTAAGTACAATTTTGAGATACTTTACTTGAGTATTTCCATTTTATAGTACTTATACTAATCTACCTTTTGCCCCTCTACATTTAGTTCACAGCTACAGTTCTATTATAAAAGAATACATGTAAAACATTTGCTCAGTTGATAAAACCCGATGCACAGTGCCGCTTCAAACACCTCAGTCTCAGTCTAATCGGAGCCCGGTGGAGACAGAAACCACCCCGGGTCGTCCTGAACCTAAAACCAAGCGGCTGATACTAATTTAGTCCCGGAGCAGATTCCTCCAGGTGCAGAGCTTCTCCCACACGTGACCTGCGACGGAGCACTTGAACGTAACTTACTGTAAACTGAAACCGACACAAACTGTACTCGCCCTAACGTTACAGAAATCCCCCTGAAAGACAAGAAAATCCCTCACTTTACACCCGCTGTCTCTCGCTGTAACCACTGTTAGTACTCCAGTCGGTCAGTGGTAGTTTGAGTAGTCAAACTGCCCTCCTGCTAACGCTAACAGCTAGTTAACTGTCGCTGAGACTAGTTACACTAAGCTGGTTACCGACCGGTTAACTAGTATAGCTGATCTCGTTACCTGTCAGCTCATAAAACAAGTGTATAACTCGAATATGACAACACCACCTACCTGAAAAGTCAGAATATATCCGGATATGTGATGTTTTTTCTTATTTAACCCGTTTTAAATGCTGTGTTTTGCTCATGAGCTTATATTAACTCTGGGCGGGACAACAGCAGGCTCGCGAGGCTTTTAGCAGCTTTCTGATTGGTCGGCGGCTGTGACGCTACATGTTGCATTCAGGGCGTGTGGGAAAGTACAACTACAGACTCTAATAGCAATCAGTGGTGGAAAACACATTCACTCAACTACTGTACCTCAGCGTGTCAGTATTATGGGATGTAATGCTACTTTATACTTCTACTGCACTACATTTTAAATACATAAATACAAAAAACTTACATAAAGTACTGTTATTTTAATATGTTTTACTTATATTTATTTGACAGCTAAATTATATGATCTAAGATACCATCAGTTTTTAAAATATGCAGCAGTGTTATAGATTAAAATATATAGTATAGTATATTTGTAATGCTACTATATTAGGATCCGTGTACAGTATGGACACCAGGTTTCCAGGTTGTGAAAAATACCTTTTGCTGGTTAGATTGTTTTACCACTTATTTGTAGAAAAATGGTTGCAATGGTTATTAATGACTTTTTTAACATTTACAAATGTATACCTAATGACTAAAACGTTGCATTATTGATTTATAACAGCAGACTTTATGATTAAAACCCTTTATGAATGACGTATTTTAACATTTATAAAGGCACACTTGATGATTAAAACCCTTTATTAAAGACACATGATCATGTACAACTTCATGAGCACTGACTAATGAATTACAACCACATTTTACAACAGAAACAGAAAGGAAAAACACCAGCCAATTTAGTTTTCCCTGGCAAATTAAAATGTTGTTCTTATTCATTTGTACCAAAAATAACAATAATAATATGAGAACGTATAAATCCTTTATAAAGGGAGGAGAATAAGACAGGAAAGGTTAACTGGCCGTTATCTGAGCACCGGTTCAGTTCGACCGAACCCTGCGCGGTCTGTGGGTTGGACGACGCTGCTCCATAAGACGCATGGCTGTTCGGCCGAACCCTCTGATTGGTCGCCCGCCCGTCCGTCAAGCCGTCCGCGACCCGTGATTGGCCGATGGCCCCCGTCCGTCGCGGCGCTGTTGTTGTGGTGGGGCGGCGGCAGCAGCAGCACAGAGGAGCGGCAGCGGAGCGCGCAGTGACACGGCGTTTCTTTTACATGATTAAAACACTAAACCGGGACGCAGACACTCGCGGATCGATAGAAACATACCTGAAGCACCCAGTCCGTCATGGAGTCCTATGACATTTTAGCCAACCAGCCGGTGGTGATTGATAATGTAAGTATGATGATGTCATCCATCCACACCCAAACCGAGGCCGCGGCTAACCGTTAGCCTCGGTATTGTGTGGCAGCTAACCGTAAAGACAGCAGGTCGCGCCCGGAAATCCTCTTAAAACGGGCCGCAGGTACCAACCCGGTCCGACAGAACAGCTCCCAGACAACCATCGGTGTTGCTCCAGTCGGTTGTACACGTAGCGTCCTTTTATTTTTATCCAGACCCAAAAAAAAAGCAACCGCCAGCTAAACCTGCTAAAGCTGAGCCGCCTGCAGGTGAATCAGACTCATCCTGAGCTCAGCTGTCTGCAGGTGAATCAGACTCAACCTGAGCTCAGCTGTCTGCAGGTGAATCAGACTCAGCCTCAGCTGTCTGCAGGTGAATCAGACTCAACCTGAGCTCAGCTGTCTGCAGGTGAATCAGACTCAACCTGTCTGTCTTCAGGTGAATCAGACTCAGCCTGAGCTCAGCTGTCTGCAGGTGAATCAGACTCAACCTGAGCTCAGCTGTCTGCAGGTGAATCAGACTCAACCTGAGCTCAGCTGTCTGCAGGTGAATCAGACTCAACCTGTCTGTCTTCAGGTGAATCAGACTCATCCTGAGCTCAGCTGCCTGCAGGTGAATCAGACTCAGCCTGAGCTCAGCTGTCTGCAGGTGAATCCTGAGTTTTAGGTCTTTACATGAAGCAGAGACGGGAGCTTTGCTTTGAGCACCAGCACGTTAATGTTTAAGGAGTACAAACAGCTCGTCTGTGTCTTCTGCTGTACAGCAAAATGTCATGTATCATATATGTTCTATGACTTGATCCATAACTGCGCTGCAGCTTTACTATCTAATCCATCTAATGACATCCCTGCACCTGACTGTATTTCTTTGCAACGTCTACTCGACCTACACTGATACATATCCTGCATTACAGTATATTAGTGTCAGTGTGCGTATTAGAGTTAGCAGCTTAATTCCACTTGTTTTTTAGTGTTAAGTAGCTGCAATTTCCCCTTTGTGGATCAATAAAGTACTGTATCTATCTGTCTAAGCCTATAATATTCCGATATTTGCTACAAAATGACATTTGATAGCTGTGATATCAGAAACTGGAGTACAGGTGTGTCTGTGCAGCACTAACATCTCACCTGTCAATATTTGGTCACTATTGATCGTAGCTGTCATGTGTGACTCTGTCTTAACTCCTCAAATTATAGAATGTGATGAAGGATACTAAAAGGTATACTGTCACAGAATCTGATGGGTTACAGAATTTGGTGCAACACCAGTGTTGTGTGTAAGTTTGTCTTCCTCTCCTTTAAATAGTGTTTTCTGCAGCACTGGTTGGGGTTCAGGTTTGCAACAGCAGCACAACAGCGGCTGTTATGACTTTGTGTCTGCCTTGCTACTCATGACGGTAAAGGACAAAGTAGCTCTTGACTAGGGCACAGTGTTTCTGTTCGCTGCTAGGCAGGCGTCTGAGCTCCAGTGTGTGACTGCTGGTGGCCTCAGGCTGTGTCTTATGACCTGCCTCTCGCCACGACACACACTGCTCGCAGATTAGAGCACTGCAGCTCTGTAGTTCAACCACAACCCTGTGATGTCGAGCCTGAACGTCATCTCCATCTCCTCCTTTCTCCTCAGGGTTCGGGGGTTATCAAGGCTGGTTTTGCAGGTGACCAGATCCCCAAATACTGCTTTCCTAACTAGTAAGTTTCCCTTGAAATCTTCATACAGCAATCAGATAATAAGGATGATATACTGTAGGGCTGCCACTAACATTTTTATCATTATCAGTTAATCTTCTGATTCATTTATTGATTAATTGAGTAAATTAAATGCCAGAAATGTGTGAAGAATGAAAAATCACAATTTCCCAGAGCCCAAGTTGACATTCAGATTGACCAACCGTCTAAATCACATAATTTATCATTTACAATGATGTAAGACACAGAAAAGCAGAAAATACTCTGATCCAAGAGGCTGGTCCCAGCAAATGTTTGGTATTTTTTCTTGAAAAGTAACTTAAACGATAAATTGACAATCCAACAAGTTGCAGATTCCTTTTCTGTCACTTGACTCAGTTTCAGCTCTACTGTAATATCAGATGTTTTGTCTTTTACGCAATTCTTCATATTTGTCTGTGTTACTTTCAATTATCTAACTGTCTACTTCTGTGTGTGTGTGATACAGTGTTGGGCGTCCGAAGCATGTGCGCGTGATGGCAGGAGCCCTGGAGGGAGATCTGTTCATCGGACCCAAGGCAGAGGTAACACGCACACACACACACACACACACACATCTGTTTGTGTATATGGAGGATATTTGAGGATATGGAGCGAACACCTGAATCACACAGTAATTCACAGTACATTCCTATCCACAACGTACATGTGTAACCAGGAGGATGTGCAACACATTTAGAACTATTCGGAGCTTTTCCGATTCTCTGTTGTGTTGTCTGCATTAGACTGGAAGATGTTCAAGTTTGTCATCTGTATAAGCAAAACATCAGGGGCCTAACAGGCTGCACAGAGGCATCCTTACATCATGTGCTGCCACCACCAGGCGGGGTTTGGATTACACCAAATCATACGAGCATTCAGTGTGATCTCCTAAACTACATTTTCATCCAATCACATGACCCTCATCCACTTTGTCTCCCATGAGCCTTCAGGCAAACGCTAGCTGAGATGTCATGTGAGGGTTTTTTTAAATATATTTTTCACAGTGGCTCTCTTTGCCTTAAAACTGATGATGCACACAGACTGTTGGAGTTTAATTTATTACATTGATTTGTGAGGGAACATGTACAAAAAATACCAAAACACTGATTCAACTTATGCAATTAATACCAATACAAGTTCTACATACAATGAATATTCAGTCGTTGAAACAGGTTTCAGGTGGTTTCTTTCATCATCTCTGCTGTTTTTGAAGCATGTGACTGTCTGCAGAGAAGAATCTCACCCTGAAGTACTGAAGAAATGCAAATTGGCAAACTGATTTTAGCTTCAGTTGTAGCTTTTAGTGGTTTGGTCTTGTTGATTTCCACCTGACCGATGTATCTGTGTTTTTGTCTCACCACCTCTCCGACCACCAGGAGCACAGGGGCTTGTTGTCGGTGCGGTACCCGATGGAGCACGGGATCGTGAAGGACTGGAACGACATGGAGAGGATCTGGCAGTATGTTTATTCCAAGGAGCAACTGCAGACTTTCTCCGAGGAGGTGAGCTCATCTCCTCCTGCTGCTGCTGCTGCTGCTGCTGCTGCTGCGTCATAATAAGGGCACATGTTTGGCAGCTCTAATGTTGAAACCTGTTTCTGAATGCGTCTTTCTGTTCGGTAGCATCCTGTACTGCTGACCGAAGCTCCTCTCAACCCCAGCAAGAACAGGGAGAAGGCCGCAGAGGTTTTCTTTGAGACCTTCAATGTTCCTGCTCTCTTCATCTCCATGCAGGCTGTCCTTAGCTTGTAAGTGCAGCTTACTCTCTCTGTGTTCTTGTTCATTTGATGAAAGGCCTGTTTAAAGGCTGTTTACTTCAGTTTTCACCCAGTATCCACGTTATAGCATCTCCTCAGTTATGTCAAGTTCTGCAGCTTTTTAGTGGTTAGTACAAAAAAAACAAGTTACATTACTGCTGACTTCAGACTCAAGTGAGGCAGAGCCTATGTGTGGTGTTCAATGTGTTAGTGTTGTCAAAAAGGCCTGTTGTTAACCACACCATACTGCACGTCTGCTTAGAGTGAAAAACAAACATATTTACTTTTAATAAAAGGCTCTGGTATTAAATCTGCATTTTACTGAGAATTAAACCCTGAACAAAAACCCCCCAGTGGACAGAAAGAGCAGGTGGAGCTTATTAAAGATAATGAGCTGCATGGGGCGTCCCTTTACGAGCCACCTCAGCTCCTCATATCATCAACCTCATCACAGTTTAACAGAATTTTATCTGTAATATTTCAGTTCATCACTGAGATCCTTCAGCTGAGGAGAAACACTTACATTATATCTTTTCATCTCATTACCTAAAGAAGCTATAGTAGATATTCTGATAATCACACTGTATGGAAAGACTGTGTTGGGTGTACCTCTGGAGAATTATCAGCTGAATCTGCAGCTCCTCTCGGAGCTTCGCAGTGACTTTCAGCTCGTTGTTTATCTGTCCGACGGCAGCTTTACTGTTCTGGTTTGGTCTCATGGCGTCGTCAAGCTGTATGAAGCCGCTGAAACCAAACCTGCAAACAGCAGACAGACACAGTTAGAGACTCGCTGGTGGACATAGTGGAGCATTTAGCAGCTGCATCAAAATTAAAAGCCTAAGCATGAAATTTGTTATTGATTATGCCTTTTATATATTTCACAAAGGCAGCAGACGACATGTTGTATTATTTAGCAGGGCGGTGAAAAATGAAATGTTATAGGCAACACAAAGTACAAAGAACAATAATATTCCTGTAGCAACTTCTAATAGTTTATCTGGAAGGTTTTATTAAGTTTACAGTGAGCTCATGAGACTTACATGATGCACACATTCTTGTATGTTGAGCTCAATATAATAACATCAATATGACATTTGTGAATATTGCTAAAATTATTCTCTGTAATTATCATCAGTTGTCAGTATAACTGTATTATAGAGTTTGTGTGTTCCAACCAGAGTTTAGGCCGATATTTATAACACAAACACATCAGGATCGACACACCCAGCCCAGCGTTATCCGTCATTTCCTTCAGTTTATCGCTGTGAAACTAGAAGCCAGCAGTAACACTGTAAGATGAATCATCCTGTTTGTCGTGACAAGCTCATGCAGCGTCAGAATGACCACAGACGGCGTCGCTTCAGACGTCCATCCTGCCTGGTGTCGTCTGGGCTGGGACCAAATGTTCCCGGGCGTCAGTGGAACATCATCTGAGAACTGAATGGAACTTAAACATTGATTCTGACCTTTTGCATCACTTAAAGGCCGGCCTAACCTTTTATCCAACACAACCCTGCAGACAGATCAGGGTTACAGGGACATGACAAGGATGTGGCTGCTGATTGTGTAAATGTGACATGACCGGCCTCTGTTCCGCGCAGGTACGCCACAGGTCGTACCACCGGTGTGGTGCTGGATTCAGGGGACGGTGTGACCCACGTCGTGCCCATCTACGAGGGCTTTGCCATCCCACACTCCATCATGCGCGTGGACATCGCTGGCAGAGACGTGTCGCGGTATCTGCGCCTGCTGCTGCGCAAGGAGGGCTACAACTTCAACACCTCCGCAGAGTTCGAGGTTGTTCGCACCGTCAAAGAGGTGAGGTGGTTGCTGTGCTAAAAGAATTGAGTTAAAAAATGAATATTTTTACTTTGTCTAATCAAATGTGCTTCCACCCCTGCAGAGAGCCTGTTATCTATCCCTGAACCCGCAGAAGGACGAGACTTTAGAAACAGAGAAGGCTCAGTATGTTCTCCCTGATGGAAGCACTTTAAACGTGAGTTAAATACTGCCATACATCCCTCTGTGGAAACCTCCTCCCCATCCTGACCACAAACCCCTGAAATGTGGCCTCCTTTTCAGATCGGTCCGGCCAGGTTCCGCGCTCCGGAGCTGCTGTTCAGACCTGACCTGATAGGAGACGAAAGCTCAGGGATCCACGAGGTCCTGGCTTACGCTATCCAGAAGTCTGACATGGACCTCCGACGCACACTGTTCTCCACCATCGTTTTATGTGGGGGGTCGACACTGATCAAAGGTCGGTGTTAGGTGATGACAGGAGGTCTCAGAGTTATCTGAATGTGTTGTGTCCTAAAGGGGAGCCACCTGGATCAGAACACGTTCATATTTCTTTGGTCATCTGTGTGAAAGGGGTGTGATGTCTTTCACTGAATCATCTCTCTTCTTTCAGGCTTTGGGGAAAGACTACTAACTGAAGTCAAGAAGCTGGCACCCAAAGACGTGAAGATCAAGGTGGGTGCACATTGTGTTAGTGGTGGTATTTGGCTGGTTTGACAGGTTCTCCCGGACCTTGACTAGTTTTTTTATTCTTTGAGTAAACAGATTTGTTAAGAATATGCCTTTGGTGAACATGTCATGGCTGTCAGGATGTTTTTGTGACCTGTTGTTGCCTTTTTTCCCGTCCAGATCTCTGCTCCCCAAGAGAGGCTCTACTCTACATGGATTGGGTAAGAATTCAGTTTTCAGGGTTCAGTACTGACGGTGTTGAGGATGTGATGAAATGTGTAATCTGACCATCCCGTCTCCCCCGGCAGCGGCTCTATCCTGGCATCGTTGGACACCTTTAAGAAGATGTGGGTGTCGAAGCGGGAATATGAAGAAGACAGAGCACGTGCCATCCACAGGAAGACCTTCTAGAAGAGGGCCGGCGCCCTGCGAATGCCCCCAGAACTGCCCTCAAATCTCCCTCATCATACTGTCGGAGACTCCCCTCCCCCTGCACCTGTCAACTCCGGGTACCTCTGCATCATCCTCTATCAACCCCCACCCGCTTCTAAACCCCTGTCAGCCTCCTGCTTTACCCCTCCACCACCCAGAGAAACACACACGTTTATGTGTGGTAGTTTCCATATTTACCTCCTTTTCCTTCGCCTCCTCCTCCCCCTGTTGTTCCTGCTGTCGGGTGGCGGCACCCACCACCCTCCAAACATTCACACACAGAGGGCCGTCAGGGTATCTGAGAGGGCAACGATCAGCACTGTGGACTTACTACAGGCCATGCTATACGATCATTTAGTCCACATTGAAGTATTGGTATTGCTCTCTTGCATACAAAGCTCTGCAGGTGTAGAATATCACGACATGTCAATAAAACCTGAATGTTTTTTTTTTTTTTTTGCTACTGTTGAAATTTCCATTCCAGACCGAAGATTTAGAGTTTTATTTGATGTCCATTTTGTAGACTTTCTTTCTGTTTCTGACATGGATTAGCTCGTACAGAACAAAGGTTTGACATACTACAGAAACATATAGTGCTAGTCAGCGAGCAGATAGCAGAACCACTGTATTATATATCTGGCCTGAACTGCACAGTCGCCACCTCGCAGCAAAGTTAATGCGGTTAATTTATCATCCATCTGACTGAACTGAAGTCACCTCTTATTATCTTTTCTGTCATTATTACCAATGAAATGTTTCAGCATAGACATCACGATGTGTTTGTGTTGATGAGGAAAATGTTCATTAGTCAGCGTTTTGTCTCAGCTGACGGGATTAAAACAAAGTGTAGAAAAATGCCTTGAGATTTTTTTTTTTAATCCATCAGTGGGTTCCATGTTTACAGCAGTCGAGATGCACACTTAAAGGAGAAATGCCGTGTTTTTCCGCCTGGCTCGACTCAGACCAAACAACATATTTCTGGTGAAGCAGCATGAGGCTCCGAAAGCTTTCCAGATGAACTTCAGTTTTACAGAAATCATTTCAAACACAGAAAGTCGTGTTGAAAAGCTTACGCATCGACTTGTCGGCTAACCGCCGGTCCACATGTCCTGTCGAGAATGTGAAAGTGGCGAGTTACACCCCTCTCTGCGCAGAGATTCAGCCCTCTCATACCTTCATTCATTCTGCGTCTTTCCAGCTCTTTCTTCTTGAATCTCCTTAGAAGACAATAACATAAACACATTTTCTATCGTTTGAAGGGCAGAAACTAACGATTATTTTCTCAATAAGTCATTTTTCCTATAAAATGTAAGAAAATAGTGATCGTTATAGTTTCCAGGAGCCACAGTGACGTCCTAAAGTCTTTGTTCAATCCGACCAAGACTCAGTTTAGTTGCCGATTAATTTTCTGTCGATCGACTAATTGATTCTCTGTGTCAGCGTTTGTTATTACTTTTCTTGCACGAAGGCACACGTGAAACATCCCGACGTGCAGCTCGTTTGTTACCTTTCTGGCCGGGTTTGAGTTGACTTTTGTTTCGAGTGTTTGAAGGATTTCTGTAAAACTGAAGTTTCTTCACAAAGCTTCAGGAGGCTCGTGATGCTTCCCACTGATGTGTCTGTTTTGAGTTTCTCTAAACTGCAGTGGAGGTGACAAGTGCAAAGTTATTATATCAGAATGGAGTCTGTTATGAGAATAAGACCAAGGTTGAAAAGCATTGGATATTTTCCTTTAAATCGTTTTGTTTTATGTGTAACATTCAGCTGATAGGATATAAAAGTAGTTCCCCCTCTTGTCTATTTGAAGCTTTACTCAGATGCATGTTCGTTAATGGTGTACAGGCGTACTGGAGTCTGGGTGGTTAAACACTGAGAGGCCAACATGGTTGATGATGAGGTTTTGTATTATTCTCCTCCTCCCCCACTCTGTGTACTAGTAAAAGTCTGGATCTTATGATTTCCCTGCATCTCGATGGCAGTGATGGGGTCGTGTCCACACCTGTGTCCGCCTTACTCCAGAGCGTCTGCGCCGGAGCGTCCACGTCGTCTGCTTTTGGGTGTTTTTAAAAAAGGTTAAAGAAAAAAAAAGGTTGTAAAATGTCATCAGCCTTGTGTACAGTGGAATGCTTTTCAAAAACAACCACCACAAAAAACCATAGGATAACAGACTAAAAATGTACAATACTGTTTATTCAAGTGTTTGCTTTTACTTTTCGTAAATTCAATATAATAAATAAGTTAATGGCTGCTGCTTGGATGTCTCGTCATTGATTTATCAGCTGTTTATAGACTCAAATACAGAATACTTTGGAAATACTTCAGAAATATTCAAACTCCTTTGCTTATTACACACTTGAGTTATAGACAGTGGAGGAGGAAGTACTCAGATCCTTTACTTGAGTAAAAGTACTAATACCACACTGTAAAAGTACTCTGGTACAAGTAAAAGTCCTGGAAATGTACTTAAAGTATTATAAGTAAAAGTACTTTGTGCAGAAAAATGTCCCATGTGTCTGTTAAACTATTATATATCATCACGCTTGATATGTTGGCACAATCTAAATTTTTACTTTAAATGCTGATGATTATGACGTGACAACTGGTTATTGTTATTTATGTAAACAAATTTAAGTTTTAAGACATATATGAATAAATATAAATAATCCATCTGCGTTGTCCAGTCTGTGTCCAGGAATTAGTCACGTCCGGTGGGATCAGAGAACTGTACCTGTGCACAGGACAGTTACAGCAGCGTGTTTGCTCACCACCAGATGTCAGTGTAACAGCACCACTGCAGATGAAGGGACTCAGGAACACCCAGTGTCCACTTTATTAGGTACAGCCAGCCAATACAACAGCCCTGCAGGAAATCCTGCCCTCATGAAGGCCGCAACGTTTCAGAGACGTGTTGACTCCACTGTGGGATCTTGTTGGAGGATGTAGTCAAGGGTTATTTTGTCCTTCTATCACTCATGGTAGGCTACATGATAGATAGCCTCTCTGTATAATGCAACACAAGTAAAGTGAATCATGTTCAGTTTCCATGATGCAGTGAAAGTGAGGGGGAGTAAAACTGCACATATAACCTCCATGAAGGGAGGATTTACTGCAGGACTGTTAGACTGCATTTGTTTCAGCTGGGTGTGCCTAATAAACTGGACACTGAGTATATTTGTTTTCTGTTCACGTTCACTGCAGCAACAACACTAATAATAATAATAATAAACTTTATTATTGTCTTTATACCTTTCACGCGTCCCCTTCGCTGCAGAGCTCTTATTTACAGTTATTGTATTTATTCTTTCGGCTCATGGTTTCAGGGTTCACCATCATGGTTCAGGTCTCACGTTTACAGACTATTACAACTTTATTGTATCCACTGAACTTAATTTGGCCGACAGGGGAAGCGAGACGACAAAAGACATGATGGAACAAAAATACAAAATAAGCTCCTGATATGAGCTCCTAGTTTGACACCCTACAGAACTAATCCAGGATCAGTTTGACAGTAAGAAGAACAAACTCCAGAAATCCTCTAAGCCTTTACATCGTGATCCTGAGCCTCGATGTATTCTAATTTATGCACATGACTCCTATGGATTTGAAAAGGACAAACTTTTCATACAGTATAAAGTAAATAAATAAAACTGATTTACAGGTGTTCCTGCTTTAAACACATTAAACATTAGACCCTCAGGAGCTGAATTTGAGTCTAAAATCTGCTTCCTTTTTTAGAGTCATAACTCAGTGAAATGTGAACACACACACATGAAACACATGTTGAATCAATCAGTGTGACTTCCACTTTCATGGGTTATCTTTATCTCTGAGGTCCATCCAGAATAAACCTCCAGAAATCAAGAAAAACGATGCTGCAGAACCTGCCTGAAAATCTTCCTGTTTTTAACTTTCCTTCAGTATCAGAGTGATCCAGTGATGGTCGTCTGTACGTCCATGGGGACACTGCAGACAGGAGCTGCTCTCTGCTGGTTCAGCTCACTTTTAATGGTGCCAGCTTGAAAAAATGTAAACCAATGTATGCCAATAAACGGGCCTGAAAAGAGAATAGAAGGACCTACCCGCAGCTGACATTACAACAGACCATAGATGAGCTTTTACACAGTCTCGCTCTCCTGAAGGCTTTCATTGTTTCTGTCCTCATATTGGTTCCCAAATTGGCCTGCATGTTGGTCAGCATGTACCGGATTAGCAGAAACATGTTTGGCTTTTCATACAAAATCCCAGTCCCACTGGGCTGAGCTAAAATATAGAAATAAAGGAGAAGGAAAAACCTCAGAGATCCACTTTACAATAAAAGGACGTCGCTCTGGAGGGGATTTAAATGACAGGAGCAGCCGCCAGTTGACAGAAAAACAGGAGGTCATTGTGGCTGTAATTATTACTGGGGTGGGGGTGAAAAACAAGATTTCACGTTTCTGATGATAAATAAAGGGCCTATAGATAAGAGCGATCACACACTGTAAACAGTGAGTGAGAAACATTACAGTTCTCAGTATGGTTGTGTGATAGTGCACTAAACATAATGAGGAAACAGGCTGGAATAATGACTTTTCCATGTCCACACACAGAGTCGTGTTTCTATTGGCTGACCGACCCCATCAGTTCGCTGCCAGAGCAGCTGAAGATCCAAACAGGAAACACATGCTTGAATTTGTCCGTGGTTCAGGCTTCAATAGAAGTGAATGGTAAACAAAAAGAATAAAGTATTAAGTTGGCACATTTTCAGCCCCATGAATTATGGATTAGTTACCAGATAAATATCAGCTTCCTTGGGAAATGACTGGAGGCAATAAACTCCGGAGGAGGATGCTGAGGTGAAGATCTGAGAGAAGGAAGTCAGCAGGTGGGGAAGACATTTAATCAGTGCTCTCTGTCATTATTTAGCTGTCTGCTGACTCGATCCTGGAGATGTGGTTTGGCACAATGACACGCATCAACTATGCTCTCTTATCCTTTCTCTGGAGATGTACCCTTGAAATCCAGCAGCACTGTGTGTGTGTGTGTGTGCAGGGCAGCAACATCCTCTAAGATAAATGAGTCCTGCTGCCGCCATCCAAACCAAAGTTTCATGCTGCCGAGGAGAGGGTCTCCTTGGGACTTTTAATCTCCAGTAAGATTGGATAAAGAAGTCGAGGACAAGAGTATTCTGGGAGTAAATCAACCCAATAGGAGAGGAGAATTTAAACTCTTGTATTCAAACACATGGTAGAACATCCACAAGGGGAAGTGAGTCCTCTGACTGCAGTCTGAGGAGTTCAAGCAGCCTTATGTAACATAAAGAGGATAATTCTCCTTTACTAGAACTTGTATTCACACAAAAGAGGTCAGCACGGACAAAAAAAGACCTTTTGCTTATAAAGAATTCTCATTTAGACATTGTGTTTTTTCTTTTAGAATATATTTGTTGTTCGGTACTTTTGTTCTGATTAATTGTTGAAATATGTTAGAATCTGCAGCTCAGGTTTTATTTGCTCTGGCAGATCCGTCTCTGTTTTCCGTTTCTTTTCCTGATTGCTGTTAAGTTTCCGTCAATAAAGCTTAACACGTCCTGTGGATTTTTCACATTAAAACCCTTCCAACAGCAGGCAGGCTGGAGACTTTTAATGTGAAAAATCTGCTGGAATTGTTGAGTTTGCATTAAACAGGGAAGATGAGGAAATTAGGAGTAAAAGTCTGTCCCAAATAAAGGCCTGGTTCTCTCTCTCTGCCACAGAGGTTAGTCGGTCTGTAAACTGTGATGGAGGTTTACAGCAGGAGTGCCATTTTGCTTCTAATTCACCTCCTGCAGTATCTTTGCCTCCTCTTCAGCTCTCCAGCGCCCCCTTTGGGAGGCTTTTGTCTTCCTCTTTTGTCTTCTGTCGTTTCACCAGGCGGTTAAAATGTCCGGCACGATGAGCTGAGTTACTGCGAAGCCCATCTCCCTCTGCAATGTTAATCCTGTCTAAATGGGGCTTGTGACGCACATAAACAAATCATTTTTGGAATTAGTTTCTATGACTTTACATTCGATCAGTAATATTATATTGCTGCTCTTGTTAATTGATAGATCATCATTCTGCTGCAGGTGTGTTCTCTCCGTTAGTTAGTCCACAGTTTGGATCAGGCCTAATTACCTCGGATCTATTCTGGTCTTGTCTGACTGTTCCCTTTGCATCCGGTCTCTCTTTAAAAAAAATGAATTTATGCACGTCGGGTTTGGGTTTTCCACGTGTTGGTTTCAGATTGGGTTCAACATTTTGCACTTGTATCACTGATGTGCGGTCCATTCAGTTACTGTGATAGATGAGACTGAGGTTCAGCAGTTCAGTCTGGCTCAGAGCACATAAAAGCCTCAGCAAACAGCTCTTAACAGCACTCAGTGACCACGGCCAAGTGGTGGCTCGTAGATGAGTTGCAGTGGCGTTGTATTTATATCCTGGTGTGTGTGTTTGCGTTGGAGTGTGCAATATGACGTGCAAACAATCCATAAGATAATTACTCAGTACAAAGGAGCATAATGGGGCTGTTTGTTACACACTTGGTGCTAATGGGCACCTAATGCAAGTGTAAATACTGTAGATTTCACTGTATTCCTTTATCTTATCACTTGTTGACTCTCACATTTCCACAGATCCAGTAGTCGTGTACTCGATTGCAGATCCAGGAGATATCTACTCTATTGACCCACTGGAAGCAAACAAAATGCACAATCAATGCAGCTTGTGTGCAAATGTGTAAAAAAAGCAACCTGCGTAATTTATGTGACTTTGTGCCAAGCAGCATTTGTATTTGTAATCTTGGATGCAAGCGACGTAGAAAAGAGGGATCTGAGTTTCCCGGAGAATTTTGCCCTTGTTTCTATAAAGTTAAAATCTGTCAAGTTTATGCATCTGAAGTTTTTCACACTGCTGGTCAGTTGCTTGTTGCCTGGCATCCCACAATGCATTGTGAAGTGAATTGCTTGCATCCCAACATGAATGGAGAGCTAAAGTCATGATGTCACTTCCTGTCTAGCCTCTGTTCCACTAGCTTCTGTAACTCAGAACAAACTTCCATTCGGTGTTTCTTCCATCTGTCAAAAATGAAGCGTGCTTACTTTGTGAGCACAGAATAAACTACAGATCCCATGAAAAAACTACAAGTGCGGCAGCGTGGGTAGTGACATCATCGTAACCTGCCGTCAGTCCGAGATTCTGTTCCAAGACTCATCTTTAGTTGTTAGTGTTGTTACAGTTTTCTTCCATCCAGAACAAAACCTGGTGTTTACCTCTGTGACCCAAATGTATCTTACAGATATACTAGATATACAGTACTGTGGTGTGTGTGTGTGTGTGTGTGTGTGTGTGTGTGTGTGTGTGTGTGTGTGGTATGTCAGGTGTTCAAAAGGCTGTTAGTCCACCACATTTAATGCCAGCCTGGTGAAATGCTCCTTCACTTAATATGTGTGTGTGTGTGTGTGCCATCACAGGTAACCAAGGAAACGGGGGGGTGGGGTGGGGGGGGGACAGAAAAAGCAGAAAAATCTCTCTCCTCTCTGCACTTTCTCCTCTCAGGCAGCAGCACTTTTTAACTGGAGCTTTTGGTCTGACTCTCGTCTTCTGAAATAAAATCCTTGAGGGTCGCCTTGTTAAACGTCCTCTGTTCGTCTCTCTGTTTATTCTTTTTATAAATCAAACTACTGCTAATGTATGCAAAGTGAGTCACCCATGCAAATCCCTCTGCAGTTCAGAGCTGCTGTGTTTTCCAGGCGAGCTGCCCCCCCCCACCCCGTGTAGTTATGTACACTGTCAAATTGTCTGCTGCTGCATTGTGCGAGCCCCCTCCCCCCCTCCGGCGGCTCTGTTGTTCACAACAGCTGGTGGGAAAAAAATTATCTCCATGTACTTGTCATGTTAAATTACAGGGATTTCTGGAGCATCTTGAACAGCTTAAAACAGGACACATCATCACTCAGAGTGTCTGTCCTCGTCAGAGCATTCATGTGCAGGAACAAACGTATTCTGTGGGATTTCCTGTAGAGATGGAGGCACAATGCTGGCCAGTCTGCTGCAGGACTTCTGCTGGCACAGTAAGCTTCTATAATTGAGGTTTAGAGGGATAACGGGCAGGGAAGATGAGCTGGGTCACTGCTGGACAAGAGTCCTCTCTTCCCCCCGTGGGAAATCAGACTGAGGCCTTGATCCGAATGTATTTTGTCCTTCCGGTCATGTACGCGTGCAGAGGACAGACGCCTGGCAGCTGGATCTGTCGGGGCTGCGTGTTTTCTTTTATCTCACAGCAGCTTGGCCTTGGAGTTCATCTCTTATTGAGTCATTATTGTATCACCAGTGGCTGAGCTACAGAGACTTCATGCATTATTACAAATTGAGACAGAATTAACTGATTTTTGAACCGGAAATCTTTGAAATGTATTTATGAAGTTATTTGTGGTGACAGTGAGACGATATCCAAGTCTGCAAAACTCTTTTCGACTGTATTCTGAAGCCCGTTCACACTGGGCAAAAATCCCACCAACACCCAACAGCTGGCTTCAGTGGGAAAGGGTACAATCGGGATCTATTCCCGGGTCATATGACTCTGCAGTAGTCATGGGTATTTATCAGCAAGATGAATGACGATGGAAACATGACACCCAGCCGGATGCTGTGATGCTCCTTGTCGCATGAATTGAGCAACAATTGCGCCGTGTTAGCGTTCGTATTCGCTATACTCCCCTTCTCTCTCAGGGCTTTAACACAGACTGATTTCAAACTAAAATCCCCCGTCCCGTCCTCCGCTGGGCACACCTGTGCCACAGAGACTCCGCAGTGATACAGCAGCAGGGTTCATTAGAGTGACAGGTAATTCAATCTGTGTGTGGTGAAGAAACAGGAAGCCGGTTTGCAGCCGGAGGCCTGGATCCAATCAGCAGCATGGCCTGAGGCCTCTTCACAAGCCAGCGAGCCGAGCAGGATTTCTTCTCTAATGCACACAGAGCTGAGATGGTGCTCACACACACACAGATAATTGGATGGCGGTAATTTTAGACTGTATATAATGATATAATGGGAAACAACAGACCACCTATAGGCTTCATCCTGAATGAAGTTGTAATGAGTGTTTAAAGGCTCATCAGCCGGCTTTGTACTGTGGCCATTATTGGCTACAAGCCACCTGATGAGCACTGCAACCGGGCTCACCATCTCTTGTCATTAGCTGCTGTTGTCAAACATCTGTCCTGACTGGAGGACAGAGTCTCCTCAGCATGCCGGCAGCTGCCTGAGCAGACAGAAGTCAGCTGTTTTCTCTCTCAGCCGTCCTCCTCTGTTGACATCAGCACTCAGCAGAGTCAACACTGCCTTTCTTTACTCAGTCTTCACTGGTCACGTCCCGTTCGGCCTCACCGGGCTGCTCAGCAGACTGACTTCTATCCTCAGCTCCACAGGTTCATCAAGAACGGTTATGTCATATATATTATATCAGCCCAACCAGACAGACAAATGAATGACTCTAAGAATCATGTTGTTTGACAGAGCTGTGCACTTTTAAATGGAGTGATAGAAATTATAGATTTACATCCCCTGGATTAGCTATCAGTGGAAGCCCATTTCTGCCGGGAACAGACAAAAAATACATGACATGATAAAGCTAAAAAAGAATCATAATGACTAAAAAGCCACAATTTTCCCTTAGTAATGGTAGCTCAAAATTTTGACTAGACAAGGTGAAAAATAAGTAACCAGAATGTAACTACAGTTCTATGCGCAACTCACGATGCGACACCTGTATTTCTTTACATTTTGGTGTATTAGCACCTTTGAAAGTACGCCGAATCAGCTGTTTGCAGCTCCTGTTTGCAGTGTACCCATGGATGCACAGCCAACTATCACTGCATTATTGTGATACTGAAGGAAACTTAAAAACATGATGAATGTCAAGCAAGTTCTGCATTTGTAAGGAGCGTCTTTTTTCTATAATTTCTAAGTGGAATTATGGAAGTGGAATTTTTTATTTTTAGAGATAATGATATCCTCGGTCAGTGTCTGTGTTCAGATTGGACTGCGCTTTGACTTTAACGGCACTGTCCATTGCTAACTATATGTTAGTGTTTTCAAGTGTATTTATGTTCATGCTTTTGTAGAGTAAAATAAATTTACAACATGGTCATTGTTAGGTTTAATACAATTCAGGGATCGCTATACTGTATCTTTCCTTTGGCATATTTCAGGAAAGTTTGATGACTATCTTGATAAAGCTGTTTATTATACATTGTATATTTTTTGCCACAGTAATTGCACAGCATTAAAATACTGGTATTCCTGCTTACAACTGGCTGTAGTGGTCTTCTCAAAAAACGAACCTCACAGATTTCCAATTGTTCTTTTCCAATTTGGAGTTTTTTACTCCAAATGTTCTGCACCACACTACTAAACCAAGCCACACACATCTACATAATTCACATTTGGTTTAATGACATGGCCACAATGAACTGACAAGCTTGACAGAGAAATCAGCAAAGAAGAACATTTTAAAACTCACTGACTGTTACATTAGTTAAAGATACACTCCCTGTTACTGCCCAGTGTCCCAGATTTTCCTCCTAGTTTACGGAGGATAATTTAAAATTAAATTAAATCTGAAAATGGAAAATAAATCATCGTTTGCTCTTTCTATTCTACTACTAAAAATAAAAACTATCATCATTTGATAATAAAAAAGGAAAATTCCAAAATGATAGATGAAAAAGCTCCAAAAAAAAAGCTCAGGTTGAACGCTACAATGGAAAAGCTTAAATTTCAATTTCTAATGGAAACAGGAAAATAAATTGCAAAGGGAAAGTGAATTTGTATCGTCTTTGTATTTTTTGAAAGCAGTTTCAGCATCAACACTGAGCTGGGAGGAGATTTTGGGACTTGAAGGCACCACTGAACTCTTTAACAAAACAATCAGAGACTGTATCTTGAAAATGACTCTTGGTAGGTGTTGCCTGTGACTGTAATTCATAGCATGGTGTTGGATCTGATAACTGCTACAAAACGTGCTGAGTCCTCTGGAACATTTCTACAGAAAAAAATCAGAAAAAAGTAAGGCTGAGTGGCATCAATACTAATACATACTCATAGACTTCATAATATTTATAAGTCAGCCACTGAATAAAGCACAAAATCCATTCAAGTTTCTAAATGCTCATTATAGCATTTTCATCACTTTCAGTGGTTTTTAATGAAAATGTTCATAGTAAATGAGATATATAATACACTAATGTAAAGCAGCCTCATTTACTTCCACTGTATTTACGTCATAAGCACTAATAATCTCCACCACATTTTAAATGCTCACTAAGGCATGCTTATCAACAGTGTTCACTATCATAATGATATCATTTACACTTTGCAAAGTTACAAATAAAACAGATCAGCGAGCTGTTTCTGTTGTTTCACTGTTTAGCACATTCTTCCAGGTTCATAAATTCTTCATTTATGACAGTTTTCTTCTTCGTCTTTGTCTCAATCCTTCTACATTGTCCATATTTTGTTGTCAGTCAGTGCTCACAATTGACCTCTCGCTAAATCCTGAGTCACCGAGTGTTACCGCCGAGGCCAACAGTTAGCTTAGCATTACTATGGTCCACTGTGTGGGAGCCAGTCCAGGATGTTAGCGGCTTCGTCCTGCTCTGCTTTGTCCAGCCAGACTTACCCCAGACAGCGTTATGTTGTCAAACACATCAGTTAGTCCTCAGTCTAAAAGCCTAACAGTGTTAGAACAAATTAACATTATCCTTTTATCTGTCATACTTCATAAAATAGTATTTGTTCTGTACAATAACACAAGCTCCATCTGCAATGAAAGAACATGCTGTTTGTTCATGTTCACGTCTTCTACACGGATCATCATCTGGTGAGGATGTCGACTTTTTTACCAGTCTTTTAGCCTGATATCATATATGTCACCAGCAAGTGCATTTTTGGGATGATTTTACACGGTTCTTGTTTTAAAACAAGTCAGCCTAACCAACTCACTGAGAGCTGGAGCTGTTAGAAACCTACCAGTTAAAATGACACGCTGCTTTTCTCTATATCGTGGATCCACTGTCCAAAAAATTACATTGACTTTTGGCGGTAAATCTGCCAGGTGCCATTCTACAGTAACAGTAACTGGGGGGGGGGGGGCTTAGCAAGGGGTCAATCCTACCAGCTCTTCTGCCTCGTCTCCGCGACCCTCAACAAAGTTCATTTACAAGATTTTGCCTCTCGTGTTCTGGACTTGAAGCGACGTCAGCCGACCTCCGCCCTCGCACTTTCCCGCCTCTGAACAGTCAGCCGCAGCAAAATAAGCTGTTTTAGTCTGGCAGGAAAGTTCTGGAAGTGAAGTAAAGTTGAAGAAGTGTTTGACTTGCTCAGAGATTTCAGACAGCTGGTCGGTTACACACTGTTCCAGCTGTCAGCCACTCACCAGCTATTTGCCTGCCAGCCGCTCCTCAGATAACAGTTTGGTAGTACTCATTATTAGGTGTTGGCTGGTATTGTTTTCGCTGGTATTGCCGAGCTGAACTCAGGTCTGGGTGAGGGAGCGCACACAGATCCCATCCTGTTGAGGGAGGTGGCTTTCGTCATGCCCTCGCTGCCCACCGTGGACAGAGGGAAGCTCTCGTAGCTCTCCGCCGCCCGGCCGCCGCACTGGCAGCGCTGCAGCGTCAACTTCAGCTCCCTCTGGAAGTTGCTGTTGAGGAAGCCGTACACCACGGGGTTAATGCAGGTGGAGGCCATCGCTGTCAGGTGGCAGGCGGAGAAGATGGTGTCATGCTGGCAGTCGGGTAGGGCCTGGTGGTGCCAGTCAAACAGTGTGTTGAAGACATTCAGCGGCAGCCAGCACAGAGCGAAGGCTACGACGATGGCCAACAGCATGACGTTAATCCTCTGGGCTCCCCTGGTCCTCCTGCTGCGCTCCAGCATGTCCCTGCACAACACAGCATGACGCCTATTGTCAGACAGTTCACTGTGAAATATCACATCCACCCTAAGGCAGAACGATGTATAAACAGAGTTCCCAAAGAACTTTATCTTGATATAGTAACACAAACATGCTGCCACATGCTGGATAGCAGAAGCTTGCGATGCAGAGGGCTACTAGGAAAATAAAAGAACGGCGGTGTGACCTGCGGCGTCTCAGACGGAGGAAGATCCTGAGGTAGCAGAGGAGCACCAGCAGAAGTGGCAGGCAGTACTGGAAGAGCAGCAGTGAGGTCGTGTAGGCAAGACGATGCTTATCTGAAGGCCACAGCTCCATGCAAATCAAATGGTCCCTTAGACAAGACAGACAGACAACACCAGACTGTAAATAGAGAGTAGAATATATGTCCACACCCCGGCATTTATCAGCCTAGAGCCCTTATAGACTGATGTTAAGAAAAGGATCATGTGGAGTAGCATAAAAGCCCACCACAGGATGTCCTTCGTCAGCAGCAAACGTTTCCAATCAGGGGCAGCGAGGTGTGAAAACACAGCTATGATCATTAAATATTGTAAAAGATGGAGGAGTGAAGAAGAGTAAATAATGAATTCATTGTTCCTCAGCCGCTTGTTTAGAGGCACCACAGGGATTCAGTTTCAAAGCAGGTGGATAATGCGCTAAACATGTAATTACCATACACACTTCTGCTTGTGTGTTTTTCCGACCAGGGAAATGACTTTGTACTGTTCGTACACTGAAAATATAAAAATATCTCCTTACTGGATAATCAGATTTTTAAATTGCTCACCCATACTGCATTTCTCCAACTAGAGATGCAGTTGTTGCTGTGTTCTTATTTCTTCTATTAACCAGTTAATAAGATGGATGTATTTTCTTTTCATTAATGTTGTTGCATTTAGTATTTAGCATTAATTGTTATCTGGCTGCCCTGTTGATGCTTGAGGAATATGAACATGTTACCACTGTGTTTATTACGAGCCACTCTGGGTCTAAGAGCATCTGGATGCCTCAATCGTGAAAAGTAAATTGTGAATTAAGCTGTTCTGACATTTACCTGAACTTTATGATGCTCTCCAGACTACAAATAAATGATAGAAACATTTTCTCTATTCCAATAACCCTAACTTCATAAAAGCTGTGTGGAGGAGCAGAGGTCTGCAGGTCGACTGCATTTTGGATCAGATTTAATTATTCTGGGGTCTATTTAGATCACGTCTGACTGCACCCTTCAGATCCAGGCTCTCATTGTTGAAAAGTAATTTATGCATGTTGGGTTTGACCAGGTGTTTTTCCACGGGTCTGTTTGGTATCGAATCCAACATTTTGGACCTGTGAAGACCTCCAGTCTGTGTGTGTGCACCACCACTAAACTAAAGCTGCAAAAACTGGCTTGCATTTGCAATAAGAGGCAGTCTGAGCATTTCATGCCAAAGTGGCACCAGAATCAGCATAAACGCAGCTTCAGCTGCACCTCTTCTCCCACCTTGGCACAAACAACGTTTGTTTGAAGCCAGGAAAAAACCAAACAGGCACAGAAGGGAAGGAATAGAATAACTCTTCAGAAAAAATAGCTGAGGACTGTGTTCGCATCTCTGCTGGCTTTACGCCAGCAAGATACTAGGGCCCCGTATGCACCTAAAGGCAATCATCCTGGACAGGGAAACACAGGAGACGGAGGGGAGAGGGGAAAAACACACAGAAACACAAGGGAACAACACTTGGGCAACAGTGTGACCCGACCTTTATCCCGATGACCAAACACACCTGCATCCCAGATACATGAGCTCACCTGAAGGGGTTGGCGGGCAGGCTGATGTTTTGGAAGGGGACATTGGTGAGGATGTTGAAGGAGAGGAAAGGCAAAGAAATGAAGCAAGCGACCAGCCACGTTAGGCCTACAGCCAGGTAGGAGTGGCCGGCAGCGGGGGACCAGCCGGTGGGGTGCAGGATCAGCTGGTGACGCTCCAGAGCGATCAGCACCAAGGAGAAGACAGAAACTGTCACTGACATGCACTGAACAAAGGGAGTCACCTGAGACAGGTAAAGAGACAGGTTTAGGTGTTTTTAATATATATGAAGTGTGTGTGTGTGTGTGTGTGTGTGCGTGTGTGTGTGCGTGTGTGGTCACTGACCTTACACAGGGCCTCGCCCAGCACCCAGCGGTCCATCAGTGTGTATATGACGGTGACAGGCAGACACACCACGCACATGAGGATGTCCGAGCACGACAGGTTGGCAATCAGGATGTTGGTGACGTTGCGCAACTCCTGTTGCCGGGCGATGATGAACACCAGGCCTGCGTTGCCTAGCAACCCGATTGCTATGACGGCGCTGTACGCTACGATCAAGAAAGTGGCCCCGCCTACCGAGGGCGGGCACTGAGAGGTCTCCACCCAATCGGGGTCCTCCCAGACTCCGAGGAGGCTGCTGTCGTTGGACATGGCGGGGAGAGGAGGGGGGAGGGGAGGGGAGGGAGGGGTGATGTGAGGGGGGGCGGTGTGTCGGGGGTCAGGGTTCGACAGGACCAAAGCCCTGGGGCTGCTTTTGAACTTCCCCAAACAACTGTAAGTGTACAGCCAGATCAAAGCAGAAGTGACAGGAGGAGGGAGGCAGGAAACAGGGAAACTGGAGCGCAGCGGCTGTACAGTATTCACTGTTGTGTTGGGTTGTGGGGAGTTTCGTGAGGGAGATGCAAACGAGGGATTGTGACTGAGGAGAGCAGTGATTCAAATATAGATGTCGTCCTGTTTTTCCTTCGCTGTCGGCATCCCGGTGGATCAGCTCAGCATCAGTGTTTCCCTGCCAAGGACAGAAAACAATGCTGAGAATAAGGAGACAGGGAGGTGAGGAGAACTGAGACAGTCGGAGGTGTGGAAGGATGATTGAAGAGGAAAGTGGGACCCAAATTAAGGAATTAACACCCCCTGTTCTTTCTCAGTATCTCTTTTCTCTCTGCTGAACCCCACAGACTCTCATTAACATGAACCATCGTTGGGTTAATGTCACATTATGCGGCCCGGATCCCCAGGGACAGACTCTCATCGCGTCCCACTTCATCGACTGTATGCCAAATCATCACAGAGTGAGTTTTGCATTTTGAATACAACATGTGAAGCCAACCTCAAGAGGCCACTTACTTCAAAGCCACTGAACATTCACGCTGTCTGGTGGACAGACAGAAGAGCTCAAAGGCCGAAGGCACCACAGTTACCACCTCACCTTTCTCAGGCACTACACTTTCTCAAAAAACTACAAATCCTGCCTTACTCAACAATACGTCGTGTGGTTCACTCCACGTGTCTTAATAAGGACGGACATTTAGAAAAAGAAAATTTTGGACCATTAAAGGAAAAGTCATGGATGAAGGTGATGCTGTTTGCTGACTTTATTTCACTCAGTGAGGCACCACGAATGAACCTGAGCATAGGATCAGACTACATGGGCTGCATTCAGATTAATTACAGGTTAGTTCGAAGTTAATTCTAACTTGATTTCTTTTTAAAGTAAAATATTCACAAACGAAATTATCACGATATGTTTGAAAAAATACCTCAATACTGGTAATGTGGTAATATTTTGGGATGACTTTTGGTGTTTCAAGTGCACATTTACACACATTTTGTCACAATCTGATCTTTCTTAACCTTTATTTTGTCAGTCTCTAGCCATGGACTCCTTCTCTGTTCCCCTGACCTGCCCTCCCCTCACCTTTCACCAGGTGCCCTCGGACTCTCCTTCCTTTCCCCATCACCTGACGCCCCCCCCCCCCCATCTACACACCTGTCTCCTCCTCTCTGCCTGTCAGCCACTCCTTCCTCATCAGTCCAACTCCCTTCACCTGTTCACTCACCTGCCTCTGATCATAATCAGTCACTTATATATACCGGTCAAGTTCCTTTGTTCCTGTTCCTGTCAGATCCTTGCACTGTGTTTGTGTTTCTTTGTGCCATGTTTCTGCTCTATTCTCTGTGTTTGGGTCTTACCCATTTTCCTGCATTGTTTGGCCTTGACACATTTACGCTTTGAGCCATTTTAATGTAGATATGATGAACAAGCAAATGGGAATCTATTGCTCATTTCAGAGTTTTCTATCTCTGTTTCCAATACAAAAATAGGTCCAGGGGGTCACAGTCTGTGGCTGGGTTCCAGTTTGCATACTTTTTCTTTTTACTATAGTACGCACTGCTGCTGCCCTTACAAAGTATGAACTGTTGCATGCAGAATGCAAACAACTGGGACATACTACTTCGTCATAACACTGCGCCTTCAACTTTGACCCTCTTGCTTATACAGAGCTGCTGTTGTGGAAACTGAAATCTCAGTTCTTATCTAATGCAGATGAGTTGGTAATTAAATACCATAAGACACAATATTCAACCATAAGACCTTTATTGCTTGCGAGCAGGAGCCGTCATCCGTTGCACAGGTATGACTGGAGAGAAGAAGTCTCCCATCAGGTCTTATACTTTGAGAATCACAAACACACACAACATTAACTGTAACAATCAACAGGATTCTCATGATCTCATTGAAGAAACTAATTCTGACCTTGTCTTCATCTTAGTTCTTCTAAAACTTATAGTTAGGGCTGGCTCAGGTGAGTCCTGAACCATCCCTTAGTTATGCTGCTATAGGCTTAGACTGCCGGGGGATTTCCCATGATGCACTGAGCTTCTCTCTCCTCCTCTCCCTCTCTATCTGTACACATTCCTATCCCACTAATACACGTTACTAACTCCACTTCTTCCTGGTAGTTTTTTTAGTTCTCACTTTCTGTAGGTATTTCTGCCTCTGGAGCTGTAGAGTCTGGATTTGTGACTGCAGCCGTCTACTGCCCCCATGTTCCTGCTCCACACTCACTGCTGCAGTTGTTGTTATTATTATTAGTCTGATTTGTTGTCTCTCCTCCTGTTCTGTCTCCCCTCTCCCCCTCTCTCCTCCCCTTTCAACCCAACTGGGTCGATGCAGATGGCCGCCCACCCAGAGCCTGGTTCTGCTCGAGGTTTCTACCTGTTAAAGGGAGTTTTTCCTTCCACTGTCACCAAGTGCTGCTCATGGTGGAACTGTTGGGTCTGTAAATAATATTTTAAAGAGTATGGTCTAGACCTACTCTATGTGAAAAGAGTCTTGAGATAACTTTTGTTATGATTTGGCGCTATACAAATAAAATTGCCTTGACTTCTCTTATCGTGCCTTTCCTTGTTTCAGAAGGTTGGCCACCTGCACCGACTCCCTAACTCCACACACATCCCACTGTGTGGAAAACACTTTCTCAGAACCATGTGAAAATACAACAGTTATATTCTGTTTACAGAAATATGTGCATCAACTTCATTCAGGACAGTCGCGACAACCTATATGTTGTAATATCATGGAGGATAAATGCATCTAATCATTTAGCAAAAATGTGATCTTATTGGAAAACACATCATGAATACAAGAATTTCCCTTACAGCTGCGCAGAAGATTGTGGGTCAGAACAGCCAGAAAAACATGCTGACTTTTACTATTGCAAAATGTACCCAGATGCAGAGGGACAGGCTGGTATTATTGGAATACTCCATTGGAAGTACTTGTATTGGGACATACTAAATATTTTTCTGGTATACTAAGTATGGTAGAATGGGTACTGGGCCGTGACACAGGGTGTGTTTTGTCTGTCTTAGCCCTTGTGTTGTCCTCTGGGTCGAGGTGATGTATCATATGTTTGTGTCATCCTTTTCCTTTATTCTGTTTCTTACTCTGTTCCTATTGTCAAGAAACAAACTAAAAACAAAAGATAACCACTTCAAGAATCACAAATGTCATGCATAACAACATTTACATACACAGAAGGACATTTTCGGCCACCGGGTCACCTTGACCCAGAGGACAACACAAGGGTTAAGCAGGCTAAGGCTAGACCAGCAGATTCCTCCCTGTATCCAGTCTTTTTCCTAAACACATCCCCAACTTACAGAACCTCGAGAATATTGATATCTGTCACTGTTTGACAGTGAAAGGACAGATATCAATTACCTATTTTCCAAACTGTCAGTGCCCCATGAATTTAGTGTGTTTGTGTTTGTGTGTGTGTGTGTGTGTGTGTGTGTGTATATATATATATATATATATATATATATATATATATATATATATATATATATATAAGTAAATAAGCACATATAGTTATAAATAAGTCCAATGTTCAGTATCATTTCAGCTGCTTCCAACTACTGAGAAAACTATCAGGTTCTTTAGCTGCTAAATAATAAACTTCCTTCTAGCTATTCACTAAGTGTCTGTGTGACAGTGAGTTTATCAGAGGGTTTTTTCTCCTAAAACAGATGCCGGTTGCTGCTGGAGACTGTGAAACTCAACCATACAGGACATTTGTAGGCTGTGAAATAAAACAAAAAGCAAATGTTAAAGGCTTAAAAGCTCTGCAGAGCTGCTGAGTTATGAGCTTGGCTTCATCACGACTAGTGTCTCTTTAACCTTTCACGTGACACGATTCATTCCTAATATGAATAATTTAACAAGTGAAGCCTGAAGTTCAGAAAATGACTTCACTTAGTTAAAATCATTTTGCAAATAGCAGCATTCAAGGGCATAAAATATGTAGGTAGATCATAATAAGACACCAATTACTCACATTTATATATATATGAACATACATATGCATAAAACCACACACGCACAATCATAAATTCACCAAATGTCACATCTCTCATAAATAATTATATATATATATATATATATATATATATATATATATATATATATATATATATATATGCTAATAAGAAACACAGAATGTCCTCTCCTCTCTAGCACTTACCTGCAGTACATTTACTCAGGTAGTATTTATAGTTTTTATGCTACTTGATACTTCTACTCCACCACATTTAACAAATTCACATTAATAATACAGAATATAATCAACAAATAAAGTATGATGCATTATTATAGAAAAGATAAAACTTTATTGATCACACACACTACGATATATAATATAATATAATATATATTACTCTGCATAATGAGTACTTTTGGTACTTTAAATATATTTTTGATGATAATACTAATACTTAGTTAATACTTGAGTTTGAATGGAGGACTTTTACTTTTACTACTTTTACTTAAGTAACAGATTTGTTCCACTGCTGCGTATCTGTGACATTTTGCTTTCCCCCAGAGGAAAAGTGACATTCAGTGAACTGTTTGATTAAGATACGGCTTATTAACAGCCACCTTACCCTGCTGGCACAATACACATCCACTGATTACAGCATTAATCAAATCCTCACTCTCATTAGCATATAAATACATGCACATGGATACAACCGACTGACAGGCGCCCATTCACTGAGCCAGCCTCCCTCTCTGGAGAGCTCCGTCTGTCTCTCCCACTCCCACTTTCTTTCTCCTCTGACAGCCTTTATGGGACCCGAGGGATGGAGCTGCCAAAGAATGAGACACACTCGCAGGTGGTATTGCACATCCACACAGACTCGCTTGCACCATCCGCCCGCTTGTGATAACACTCATCAAAATGCTCGCTATCTCCTGCACAAGCATGCACGCACATTCACGCCTTTTTTAAAATGCCTGTTTAAGCAGAACCGTGCAGCGTTTCAGGGACTCAAAACAAGACAACAATCTCACAGGTGTTAGAAAAAACACACCCTGAAAACAACACTGACATCTGTTGCTGATTTCTGTGACTCTCTTTGCACCTCAAGTTTTTTTTCCTCTTTTCTGATTGCGACTCAGTTTTTGCAGGAACCCGACAGTGAAGGCATCAGATGTTTGATGCTACATCTCACTTTAGTGAACGATCTCTCTGCAAATGATCTTCAAAAGCCAATCTCAGTCACCTCCACATGTGCGAATAAGATCCAGCTGTGTGTACAGACTGACATATTTGGGTAAAACTACTGGAAAAGAGGCATCATTCTGCAGTAGTGCACCAAAATTCAGAGATGGCAACATATTCAAAGTTTACCACCAGCAGTCCTGCTCAGAAGACAGAATGTTTCCCCTTAAGGTGATTGATTTGTCTAATATGTGTTGCGTTGTGTAGATTGACATCTGCTGCTTGTACTTGCATTTTAACAAATATGAGCAGTTTTATAATCTAACGCACGGCGTGAAGGACGGACAGTCTTCCTCTACAGCTCTGGGATCAGCTGCTCATCTTACTGTTAACTGTAATACAACATTTCTTCATCCAATCCGTCTCAGTGGAGACTCGTCTGGTTAGTTTCACTGTTACAAACAGTCCGGTTTTCCATCACATGGGTTTATTATCGTGTAACAAGATTATTCCAAATTAAACTATCAATAAATATATTACATACTAGGGTAAAAAGTTGTCTCATAATTCATGTTCGGAACAACCAGACCAACAAAGTAAAAATCAGCAGGTTTAGTGATTGTTTGTGACGAATGTAAATGATGTTAATAACTTAATAAACTGCGTCATCATCCTGAGAAACAGCAACACACAGTACGTAATTTAGCGCCAAATCTAACTTTGCGCCACAAACCAGTTGCCACAGCAACCAGAAGTTAAGAGACAAAACAGGAAATGAAACAACTCACAAAAAAACAATAATGGCTGTGCTGCACCCCCGCACAAATATGCCACACAGCTGTGACCGGCCAATGATGGTGAGGCATGAATGAATCAGCTGATGCTGATCAGCTCTGCCTGAACCAACACTGCGCTTCACTTACTGATTATTTCATGTAACTGTGGAACAAATGTTCCTGGTTTGATGAATGTTCTGACAGCTGAGATGTTCCAGGTTCACTTGTGCAAACCATCAAGTCCAGTGCTGGTGGATTGTTTTGATTTACTGGTGAGCTGATTGGATCCTCATTAACTCGGCTGCCATTAAAGTCTGTTTGGTTCCCTGCAGCAGCTGATGGATTGTGAGTAGATCTTAGAGATCCAGGAGGACTGCTCTGTTACTTCTGCCAACATTTAAGAGGATTATTGGTTCCAACCACAATGCTTAAAGCTTAAAACACAAAGCCTGGATGATTCAGATATGTATCACTTAATTTTGTTTGCTTTTCCATGTATGCATGATCTAAGTGGGTGATGATGAATGCAGTTCAGCTGACTGATCATATTAGAATACATTGTTGTCACCCCTGATGTGAGGATGGTATTTGGACTGTGAGGCAACAGACAAACACACGAGCATCGATCTGACACATTAATTCAAAACAGCACTCAAGGACATTCAAGCTCATTTTGTTTTGCTACAAAGCCAGAATTTATTAAATTTGTTTGCCAGCATTGGGATCGTGTAGAACTCTATATTATATAATCATGTTTTTATGTAAGAGAGGAAATAACAACACATGTAGTCCACAGCACCACTGAAATTCCAGGATTGAATTTGTTTTCAATTAAGTTATCTAATGCATGACATGAATTTGTATGGACGTGGGGGAGGGCAGGGGGGGCCCGGGGCCCTGCCACTTCACCCCTCGATGACGATCGTGCCCTTTTGTATTTCATTTCATATTTTTTTGACAACACAGCTTCACATTACCTGACCTGACCTGACACGGCTGTAGCTCTGCCGCTGTGTTTGTGCCGAGATGTGAGCGTTTAAAATCTTTCTAGTCGGACGCTTGTTTCTGAACTGAACACTCTGGATTACATTGCAGGATTTTATTTATCCGGGGTACCACTAAAATACTGGGGAAATATACTGGAACAGAGCTGGGAAATGGGAGGATTGAATGTCTCATTCATTTTTTTTACCATTGACAATGTTAGATGACTCACAGTTGGAGCTCTGTTTAAATCATACAATAGATTAAGAAACATCTGGTTCTTTTATAAAAACTTTGAGGTTAACTGCGACTCCCAAGGTGCATTTTGGCAAGAAACAGTTAATCACAGATCTCAACAATCTGTTTCGTACGCCGACACAATCTGCAGCTTGACTCGAATCACTTCTTAATTCTGGGTTAGATTGTCAGTGAATTCAGAAACTATGATGCTGTGTTTTCTCTCTGATTCACGCCTCTGACTGGCTTCTTCTTCACGGCAACAGCGCACGAGGCTCATGGGTATAGTGGTGTTTAGACTTTACGGATTTACGGATAAAACAGGATTTCTCAGTAGTTGAAATAATTAAAACTGGTGGCCATGATATGAACCTATTGGATGGTTACATTGATTTAGTGGAAGGTTACTGTTTGCATGTCCCTGTAAACATGATGTAAGTGGGTGATGATGAACATAGTAAACCGACTTGATGATATTAAAATACACTGACACGCCTGATGAGGATGGTATTTGGACTGTGAAGCTGTAGACAAACACACGAGCAGCGATCTGACACATTAATTAAAAACAGCACTCAAGGACATGAATGTCCATGAATACCTGAACCAAATTACATGACAATCCATCCAATAGTGAGAAGAAAACTCAGGGAGTCACCAAAGTAATTATGATACATTGTCTGGGAACAATTAATAAATTAAAAATATGTGCCAAACCATCCAGTAGAAATATTTCACTGGAAATGTGAAAATTGCACCATGGATATCCTTCACAAACTCCATGAAAATCCATCCATCAGTTGAGAGAGACATTTCACTAAAAAACAAACACATCGACCTCACTGGGGCCCTGGATTAAAGTCCAGACCTAGTAGGTACCTAGTAAGTCTATTGTGATATGATATACTTGGTACAAAATATTTACTGGAATTTATGCAGAAGCAGTCAAATTTATGAGTTTATAATAGTTGTCCTGCTTGTTCAGTTAAGTAGTAAGTAAACTTTTTTTGTAAAAAACAAAGCATCAGAGCGTTTTGGCTGCAGTGTTCTTCACAATTAAAAAATATGTCTCCTTCCATTACGCTTCTCTGTCAGATGCATTCCAAATCATTTAATCACAATTCCCAAACATGTCATCCTAAATAATAACAGCGAATAAACATAATGCAAAAAAACCAAATGAAAGAGCTTTCTACAAGTTCATTATCTCAGAGTCATTAAAAATTCATAGTTTCCACTGCACAGATAATTAAATGATCTATTTCCATAAAGCTTCACTCAAGGCTAATGGAGTGGATCATTGCAAATCTAACAGCAACTAAAAGAAGGACAGAAGAAAAGACACATGAAGCGTTCATTACGTCACATGAGGTCACCATTACTTACTGACTTGTGTCCCCCCCCCCCCCCCCCTCAGTTGTAAATAATTATATTTACAAATAATTATATAAAGAAACTACTTTCCTTAATTTACGATCTATTAAGTGAGAACTAATCATAAAGTCATAGTGACTTGATAATTTGTTAATTGGTGAGCAACAGGAATTTGTGATACGTCCTGCATTAATTCATGCATTAAATCATCATGAGTGGTGCATTAGTTAAGCATTACGCAAGTTTATGATTTGTACCCTTATTATAAAGTGTTCCTAAAGGGAAAAAAAGGTAATTCAAATATTTAATTCTACCCTGTTTGGATACAATAAAAACTCTGTGTGGCATTACATTAGGATAATGTAATGTAATGAAATGCAGGTTTTGCCTCGAGGCGTTTGTGTAGGCGAAGAGCATTTAAGGCTTTGTGTGTTTAAATGCTCTCATCACCTTGTACAGTTATGAGCAGTGAAGACATGCTGTAATAATGTTTTCTGGGTAGTGTGAGCGTTCTGGCTGCAGAGATATAAATAACTTCAGTGTTTTCTGAGTGTGGAACTGGGACAGCCAGATAGTAGTGCTATTTAATCCGTTTTGGATTAAACTACATCATGGTTTACTTTATGCGGAAAAAGAGAAGGAGTGCCGAGTCACGAAGGCGTCTCCGGGTTATGTTTTGATGTTTTGAATGAATTAGAAGCACCAGAAAACCAATGATTCCTGTGATCAGACGGCTCCAGCTTCAGTCTGATTAGTGATCTTAGTTTTGACTTTGTGACTTTGGGTTTTGCACATATTCAGACAACGCTGCCTGCGGACCTGCGAGCGGCTGCTCGTCATCTTCTATCTTTGCCACGCTGCCGGACCCAGATCGTTGAAATGACCGGGTTGGTCAGCGCGGGTGAAATGATCCTTCAGGTTCAATGTCTGTTAGGATTTAAAGTGTCTTCCCATCTCGAGGGAGAATAACTTCACACGATGAATATGGAGCCGGGGGGGGGGGGGGGGGGGGTTGAGAGAGGGGCTCCGGCAAAAAATAGAAGGAGGGGACGAATTCAAGGACAAAATGGCACAAAAGAAGAGGGGAATCTCTGTTAGTGTGCTTGTCACATTGATGCAGATGGCACATTCACACTTCTTCCCCTGATTGAATTTGACTGTCACTTTGCATCAGACTGTTATGTTCCTGAAACACAGAGCCAGTACAGAGCTGCACCTTTTCTCGGAGTAGTGAACCAGATTTGTATATGTGCTGTGTAAAACTGTCAGGTGGACATCAAAAACACTCATTTCAGTCTGTTAACGTCTCCATCAGTCTCTGGTGACAGCAGTCAGGACATCATGCCAAAACCGTGGGAGTACACTGAGCCTAATTTCTTCTGCAAACAGAATCCAGCACTGATACACACTAAAACACACATATTATCTCTTTCTTCTTTTTTTCTCTATCTTACGCAATCCCACACTGCAGAATACAGGCTGCCGGAGATCAAACAAGATCCTCGTCAACAACCTCATCCTCTCTAGTTCCAACAATCCCCACCTCCTCTGATGCTACTTCAAAGTTTCCAGAGTCAGTCTTATCTAAATAAGGTCTGCTGGCAGCCTGATCTGGTTTTAAAATGAGCCTGTGATGTTAATCCCACGAAAAAGAAGCGTTTTCATCGAGCCGATCTCCATCTCAACCACTGATAAATATCTCATCCAGTCTGAGAGCCGCGTTAAGGCTGCTGACAAAATAATTACAAACACTGAAGCCTCTCAATCCCATTGCTTTGATGCTTTCATTATGAAACCGTTTAGTCTGACAAGTCTGAAAATTGAGCAAAAAAAATAATAACGCTGCTTTAATACTCATTCATGTAATTATTGTTTTGTTTTGGGTGAAAGAGGATTGTAAGGGTGCTTGTCACATCGCTGAAGGCAGCTGCAAGGTGCTAATCTGTGCTCAATTCTCGCTGAGAGATAAACATAATTAGCATGCAAATAGATCTGGAAGTGTACATTTTCTCTTGGAGGAAGAAGAGTCTGAAGCCCTTTTTTAACACACAGATTGGCGGATTATCTCGTCCTCTGCTCAGAGGGTGAGGAGCTCCCGGTCCTCACGGTCTCCCAATTTTAAAGACATTTTCCGTTAGCTGTTCTTCTTCTTTGAGTAAGCTGGTAACTGCGCCCCCCGGTGGCGAGTCGCACCCACACAACACGCCATCATCCGGCTTAAAGGCGGGACAACATCGCCCGTGTTCGTACCTTTTATACAGCAGGCGAGGCGCGATAACGGCACAACATTCCCGCCTGGAAGCTGCTGTGTAACGGGCTTCAGGTTCTGTTTCCCCTCTGAGAACACACCTTCCATGTTGTACCTGCTGATCATTTCTGCAAAGTTTCATAAATCAGATCAGACAAGTTTTCTAATGTTCATCTCAGCACTTCATTTAGTTGCCATGACGGCGTCATAAACGAGGGCCAGCGTCCTCCTGGTTACGCAGGGAGGGGGCGGGATGATTAATGATGTTCCACCAACTTGTATCGTGTTATCAGCTCGCACACAGAGACCTCCTGCTGAGGTAATAGCCTTGATCTTTGCATCAGGTTTTATCTTTAAGGCATAAGCCCTCGGAAATCTCCGACAGATCTTTCAGAGACCAACAAGGCGAGTGAGTTAATGCCAGCAGGGCCGAGACAGGGGAAATCTGCTCGGCCATTCATCCAGCAGATGGTAGGTCCGTCTCGGACTAAAGCCAGGCAGCCTCTGGCCGGTCCTGCCAGGGGCTGCCTGGGCCCTTTGCTCCCTGTTCTAATCCTGGTCTAACATTAACTATATCACAACATATAAAAGAAGACAGATGGGGGGGTTAGAGAGAGATAAAGGAGGAATAATCCTCCTTAAGACGTTAATATTGTCTGTGGCCTTCTTCTCCACAGTTAATTTACAGGGTATTAAGTCCCAGCTGCAGGTAAATAACAAAGTGTCTGAATACACGTGAAAGAGAGACAGGAAAATATAAACACATACACACACACAGATGTGATATAACTAGTCGTTCCATATTCATAACTCAAATGTTTATTGATGAGCTATCTGCCTAAAAGGCCCAGAAGGCCAGAGAGAGAGAGAGAGAGAGAGAGAGAGAGAGAGAGAGAGAGAGACTACATTTACTGCATGAAGCCAATCCAGCAGTGCGTTAAGACTCGGCCTCTGCTTTTTTGGCTGTGCCGTTCACTCCCGCACGCATCCTTCCCCGCCTTATAAATAGAGTGGAAATGAGTAGATGAATAAGTAGAACAATCCTCCCACACTTCACTGATTATTAAAAAGAAGCGTGACGAGTGTTTCGCAAATGCTCATGACAGCTACTGTGTCTCTCAGTCAGCGATCAATCTGCAAAATGAAGATATGCTTCAAGAACTGAGTCACTTTTTTTATTATTCCATGTGCGACCGCAGAGCGTGAAAGCAGGACTGCTGGATCACTTTGAGTTTAGCTTCACCGATCCATTTTCTCAGCCCAGTGTCCCTGTAGGGTTTACACAGAGTTTGCATCCCATCACAGACCTAAAGGGACAATTCGCCATGTTTTATATAAACGTCCAATCAGTGCTTATGGTAAATGTAGTCAAATTAAGCAATAAATTCCTCAGTGCTTGTGACACCTGCTGCATTTCTTCGGCCTTATATTCTGGCACAAATAAAAACGTCTGAATATCCGAGTCAGCCAAAACATTTTCGCAGTTGGAAACGTAGCAACTTTTCAATACAAGCGAGAACAAGGAAGTTGTGTTTTTGAGCGACATCTAGAGCTCGCCCCCTGGCTACCCAGGAAACATCGGCAACAACGGCAGGCGTTTTTCACACCATATCCCTTAACTCTGATAAATAAAGATATGGTTGAAAGGGCGAAATTTCCCTTTAACCTTAACCACAATCTTTCTCTAACCTTAACCATACATTGCTATTTTTTTTTTGTCACGGTAACATGGGGAGCCTTTCCCAGCATGCAACAAGTCCTCAAATCTAACTGACAAAAACTTTGTTAAAGGAAATCTACAGTTTATTACAACTTGAGGTTTATTTTTGTAGCTTGCCCCTTTGGGTCTATTGGTTGTGATAACAGACCGGTGAGCCCAGTGACAAACACAAGCATTTAGACTGTCACAGTCTGTACCCAAGCTGATAGTTTACCCACTTTGTTTGGAGGGTAAACACACGTCTGACTGCTCAAGTTTGTCGCCTATTTTTAGCGATGCTGCCGCTACTAACTTAGGGTCCAAGCTACGAAAAAAACGGGATGCAAACAGCTGTATCATTTGTACCAGACAACCATCCATGCCAATAGCCAAGGTTTTCCAATGCTGTAACCATGTCACAAGGTCACTTTTGGGTCATGAGATCACCAAAGTCAGTAGGAATCATCCTCTGGGGACCAGGCATATTGAACCAAATTTCCTGGCAATCTATTCAATAGTTGTTGAGACATTTCATTTAAATATTCAGACCCAAGTAGAGGTTTGCCAAGCTGCTGGCATGGCTAAACATCTTGATTAGTGCAGCTTTAAGTTTTTGAATAAACAACCAATGCTGTCGTTTTTCTGGGCAGGAAAGTCTCCAGCATGCACTGTGCAAAAGGTGGAAGGAAAACCCTGAACAGATGGTCGGTCATCTTTGCAGAGCAAAGACACAGGAGAGTCACATTTACATCAAACCTCGGGGGAGTTCAGACCTGACCTGCATGTCTTAGGAGGGGGGGGGGACATGGGGAGACAATGCAAACCCTAACTGAGGAAACTGCAGACCTGCAATCAGGCAACACTGGTGAAGTCCATTTAGCAGCAGGCAGATAGTAGTTTAAGTCAAATTGCATGCTTGTGTTCTTTAATATCACTCACTGACCCGCCAGAGTCAGACCGAGCAGAAGTTAATGTTAGCTGACAGATTACATTTACCACCTCCTTTATTTGCATGCTGTCACTGCTGTGTATACATTTTATGATCTTTAACAGATGTTTTTCTGAATTACTACCTAACAGCCGTAGGTACTTTGTCACCACATAATGCATGTTTGCCCTTTCACCATTTCTTTTAATCAAGAATTTCTGTAAAGGTCAGAGGTGTAATGTGGAGAATTCAGACCTTTGATAAAAATATTAATGTCCCTCACACAAGCACAAACACTATTGTGTCACGTCCTTCCCTTTAGGCTTAATTAAATACATAACCTCCCACTTGTCAGTCTTCATCAGAATGGCACGACCTCGACACAAACCCACTGTGATCACTGATGGAAGGACTGCTATACAGAACGGGCAAGAAGAACATTACATCTTTGAGCTGAGTGAGAAAACTTTATGGACATACTGTATTGCAATAAGGGCTGCAACTAATGACTTTATTATGGATAAATCCCCACAGTATTTTCTTGATTAATCTATAAATCTTGGGATCACAAATATTGGGAATGTCTTGTCTATCACCAATTATTATTATTATTATTATTATTAGGATCAAAACGTACAGAGCAGCTGCCAAACCTTATTGGTGGAGGTTGTTGAAAAAATACCTGCAGACAGTACTCAGGGCTGTGAAAGTCACCTTCCAACTTTACATCCTTGGGTTAATTTCTAATCAATATGTATCAGGCATGTATCTTAAATGTAAGGATTTCATGTTGTCTTTGCCTGAATATCTTTGGGACTGTTGGACAAAACAAACATTTGAAGATTAGTCTGTGTGAAATTATAACAGACATTTTATAGACAAAACAATGAATCGATAGAAACACAATCTGCAGATTAATCAATAATGAAAATAACTGATCCATTAAAGTGAAACAATTCACATATACAAATACAGAATTTACAAAATAGTTAGTAAGCTCTACTCTTAAATCAGTGAAATCAGTATGTAAACAAACAAGTTGGATAAGCACCATGTAGAATAATGTAGGTGCACATTTAAGGTCTTGATTTTGGTCGAGAGAAATGACGACAAATTAGTGAGAGCAGAAACAGTATGAAAAGAAAGCAGGGGACAATTTAAAATGCTCGACCAGAGTGGTGTTGAATAACAGGGAAGAAAACTGCTGAAATGTTGTCATTTTAAACTGACATGCTCCTTGCCGTCATTGAGCGAAGCCCAGCAGGCGAATGACTCATGCTGCCAGTTTCTTTCTCACAGAGAGCTGTTTGTGTTAGATGCCATGAAATAAAATGAAATCAGGGTCCAGCTCCTGTGGTTTCTATCCTTGTCCTTTCAATTTTGTAACGATCCCATTTTGTCCCCTGTGGACACTAACTGTGGGCCTGTCTCATCACTATGTTCCACTACATCTGGTGCTGATGGACGTCTCTGTGAAAGGAAAATGTGCGTCTGTGTCAACATGGTGACATTTTGGATTTTTTAGTTTTTATTTCTTGGCTGCATAAGAATATTGTTATTTGCAATTTTGTAGAGTTTGCAAAACTTGAGTGCAAAATACTTTCATACTGTGGATTTTGTGTTAAAGTAACATATGTTTGTCATATTAAAAGTACCCTGTGGAGCTTTTAACCAACAGTAATTCTGTGGAGCAAACCGGTGGCACGATTCACATACTGCTGGTTTCACACTGTTCTTGGCTTTGCGAAGGAGGGAAATTAACTCAACATGTTTGTTACACCTGAAGGACAAACGATGTTTTGGTGAGAAACCCTGAATGTACACAGAAACGTTAATTGCTTTTGCTTTTTTTTTTTTTTGCTAATTAACATGGAAAAAACGACACATAAAAGGAGTCGCTTGCAGTGACGAACCCACAAACAATCATCCACCAGCTCTGCAGTTCCACGTAGCTGTGCTGAGCTTTTCAACGTCTTTTTAGCTCATTGTTTTGGTTTTACTGTTTGGATTGACTCTCACAGCTCTCATCAGCATCGACTAAGTTTACATGCACTTATTATTCCACTATTATTCCGAATATGACGATATCCCGAATGTGATTCGGGTGTAAACAGCAGATTCCTTTTGGATATTCTGAATTAGGCCTTATTCTGAATGTATTTTCCCATTGAAACGTGTGTGATGTTCTCCTGGTTTCAGCAGCGTTCTTTGGACATGTATACAGCACATTCAGACTCTGCGTCTCAGTCTGCGACACACGGCCTCTCGCCTGTTTACGCTCAGCTCTGTGCGTCGGAAACAAACCAACCAGCCGACAGTTTTCCAGGCTGGAGGAGAGATGCTGCCCATAAGAAAAGCCACATTCCTGGTGGGAAGGAGAATCACACCGACTGTTAAACACTCAGAGAGACTCTGATATCAGCAGGGTCTGATGTTTAGGAGGGAATATGAACGGCTGCATGGAAACGGGAATATTAGAGGAATATTCATTTTCATCAGACATGTAAACAGCTTAGTAGGAATATTGTGTTTGTAGGAATAAGAGCAAAAAACAAAATATTCTGTGCATGTAAACATAGTCGGGGTGTGCAGCAGCAGTCCGAAGTCCTGACCTTCACCCCCTCCAATGCTAAACAAAACTAACACTAGGTGGTTAATGAATGTAGGCTTACCAGTGGCCAACGTTAGCAGGCCACCTATGAAAACACACAACATGTAAGTAAAAGGACTCTTGGATTACCGGGAGTGGAAACCCTCCACCTCCAAGCACGCTGCAGACAAGTCTTTCCACTGAACTCACCAGACCGATATCAACCCTCAATCTCACTCCCGGTAAGACGGCGAACAAACCGACCCTCAAATCTCAAAGTAATGGCGCGTTACATTGATGATTAACTGTAATGTAATGGCTGTAATCACTCCCACCAATGGAAATTACAGGATGCAAATTCACTGAATTGCATTTGGTGAAAATGACGATCATAACATCAAAAATTGCGACAGTAAAATATGATCTGGCTCTTATCTTCACACGCAGCAGAGTTGCCCCCCCCCTTATTAAAATGAGTATAAACATCCTCCCTGCTTTAATTGAATCTCTGCTTCCTGTGTATCCTTTACTCTCTCAGCCAAATTAAATGCCGTCTCATTATCTCAGTCAAGTTAAATCATTACCATTTGACAACCTCTGAGCTCCCGTTAGCAAAATGCCACTGAGGACTCCGCGGAAACCGTCAGACGCCTTCTCGTTAAAAGTATTGTTTATTCATCTCTTGGCATGTGATGAGCTGTGGAGTTATATACCTCTTAGAAAGGTAAGCAGGTGGTCATTAGATGTCCTCTCGCTGTAGACTCATATCCAATGAATGAGGGTTTGCACAGGATATAGTCTTGAATTAAAACAGACCTGGATATTATCTGCTCTGAGTGGAGCTGAGAGACAAGACAATGGGCCTCATGCAAGAACATCTTCGTGTTCTTATCCTAAACCTGTCTGTCTGGCTTGTGTCACCCTGGCGAATGCCTCCTGTTCGTGTTACAGGTGTTATGATGGAGGGCGTCCACCTGTGCAGAGGCCTCAGAAAGACTCCGCCGCAGTTGATGGGGGTGGCAGAACTTTCTCAACAAATACTCAACTGTGAAAGTTTTTGTGGCAAAATACTCATGGCCTGAACTGGATACTGGATCCAGAGATGGCGCTTTCTCTGGCTGAGCCGGCTGACTTCCTGTTGGCTCCTCATACACACGAGTGGGATGAAATAATTAAGGAAGCTAATCAGTGTCACAAGTGTACATGATCTTGAAGAGGACACAGATCGCCCTCTGCGGGAGGAGCAAAGACACGGACGCATGTACAGCTTTTCAAACCTTCTCCAGAGGTGGTTTGAACAAACAGATTTCAATCCGTCTTGAATGCTTCTTGGATGCATTTCCGCTCAACTTCTCAGAGATCCGATAACTATCGGATCCGCCCAAGATGCATGAAATCACTCAATGTAAATGGACTCTTTGTTTTTTCCCCTGTGGAGAAAGAAAGGAAGACGATCTGTCAATGACTTCTACGACAGATCCTTGTGTGTACCAAAGAGAAAAATACAAAAGGAACTGATTTGTTTTAGTGGTCATAACATCCAGGAGTTGTGACTTTCTGTCACCAGCATCCACCTCAATCTGACTTCACACTGTATCGCTTCAGGCTTTAACATGAGGCTGCATCCGATCTGTGAGTTTAAAAACTGAAAGGTGACTTCATTATAGCCGCCAGAAATCAATAAACATGATAGCGTGACAGGAGCAGTATTGATATGGCTTCAGGGTTTTTCCCTGGTGAAAACTCCCTCAGAGGCAAACAAACCAGCCCAGAAAGACAAACAGCCTGATTACAATGAGAACCCAGATCTCAGTTTCTATGACACAAACCACACTTGCTCTGAACTACACTTGTGAACACTTGAAGTAATTTACTTCTAAAAGCAGTCTCAAGTCATGACATACGTAAAGCTGGTGGTATTCAGTGTTTTTCTTAGTGTTGTGTGTGTGTGTGTGTGTGTGTGTGTGTCACAGCCTGTTACATCTTCTTCCTCTGAGCCTCAGAGCTCCATTACCGTCCAGAAACTATTAAAACTCATCAATGAGCCTCTCTGTTGCTCTGGGTGACATGTTCCTTCATCATCATGAACACACACACTGTAGTTTATTCTGACTCAGTGTCCCCCCCCCCCCCACACACACACACACACACCGTCCTGCTCACTACAGCAGCACATGTGGATTCATCCGTTGCTGAAAATAGTCCCCAACAAATGCACTATTTCGTCCTGTTGATTTGATTAAAAAACTACAGCGACCTGCTGTTCTGTTTTTCTGAAACATTGTTGGTTAGTGTCTAAACATGGGATTGATTTACCTGAACAGTAACACCAGGCTTAGCATTTAAGATTGTGGTTTTGGTTCAAATTTGACTGTGTAGACGACTAAAATAGCCTTTTGGTTAAATCAATAAATCACGACACACTAAGTCAAAATCATGAAATGGATCACACAGTTCGAGTGAACAGACTGCAGAACTCTTCTGTTCAGTCCGAGTTCAGGTTCTCAGGAGGCCTCAGTGTTCCTGTGGAGGCCGAGCTCTGGACGTAAACGTGAGCGATTGATGCAGCGCGGCTTCTTATTCGTAATGTCTGATGTAATATATGTGCTAGTATTTGTTTTGTTGTTTGGATAAATGTTGTGTTTGTTATGTGTGTGAAACAGAATCCAACTTGGACCAAA